>OZ014483.1:14318453-14730073 GCA_963965965.1 Trididemnum nubilum
GCGTCAAACTTTTACTTACTTGTCTACCATTTAAGCCTGTTAATGCCGATTTTAACCTGCACCAGTATTTTAAAAGCTTGAATAATTTACTTTCGCAAATAAGGTTGAAATTTCACCATTAGTTACTGTATTTGAATGCCATCGTTTTTAGTCTCTTTATTTTTTTAAAGTAGCGGCAGCGGCCGCTGTTTTGCATGCAAGTAGCGGCAGCGGCGCTACTTTTTCATTTGAGTAGCGATAAGCGGCAGCGCCGCTGCTTTTTTTTGCGTAACAGCGGCAGCGCCGCAACTTTTCAAGTAGCGGGTGCCCAGCTCTGTGAATAGTCAAACACCAACGGCTCAGCTGGTTAAGATTATTCGAAGCAATGAAACGGTGCGTGTTAGCAGCGTAATTATACACAACGGAGAATTCACGAAGTCTCCAGTAGAAACTTTAAACTATCTGCTCGCTATCTCATTACCGGGTAGCCAACAGACAGAAAATCATGCAACCAGGTACAGTTTAGCGAATAATCCATTCATGAGACATGAAGACCCTGAAATGATTGCAAACATATATTCATTCAAACGTATGGAAGCAGCTATTAACGAATTTCAACCATTCAAAGCTCCAGGGTCAGATGGGCTCTATCCTGTACCGTTATAGAAAGGTTAGATTCGACTGTAAGGATATTACCATGTCATTTTTCAAGCATGCCTGAGACCAGAGGTGGAGTCGAGGACACAAAGCTCAAGGCCAAGGACACAAAAAAAATCCGAGGCCAAGGCCAAGGACAGCCTTTCCGAGGACAGACCCTCTCGAGGCCAAGGACAGGAATGCTCGAGGCCAAGGCCAAGGACCAAGGACACAGCCGCAAGTGTTCTCGAAAAAAAAAAGGTCTTCACAAAAGTTTTTCAGACAATCTCCAATTTATAGGCGTGGTCAGAATTTTTGATTGTTTGGGGGGCCCAAACCACCAATCACATGCAATGACGTCATCAAAAATTTTCAAAAGAGAAACTTCTTGTGGGACAAAGATATCATAGGATGGAAGATATGAAATCGTTGCCGGTAGGCACTTAACCAGGATTTTGCATAGGAAGAGGGCTTTAAGTAATAGTTGAAAAGTGCAAATATCTAACTTTGGAGACGTGTTGAGAAAGCTAGTGTATCTCAAACGTATCACAGACGGAGGTCTGGGCGCGTAGCCCCCAGCCGCCAGAGGCTTCGGGGGTCTAGGGGCGAAGCCCCCAGCCGTTGGGCAATTTTTTGTAATTTTTTTTTGAAAAAACAGCTATTTTAATGCCATTGAATCACAGTTCGCACGTGTTCAGAGCCATTTGAAAGCACTAAATTTTTGAAATTTGAAAGCCAATTGAAAAGATGATATTGTTTGATGCTCCTTTCTCTTGCAATTTAAGTCCAAAATACGTTTAACATCTTGCACTCTTGTGTTAAATTTTAATTGTAAGTGATTTGTTCCAGGTAGGGGGAAGTAAGGTGCATTGTTTCTTGCTACATTTTAACAGTAAATAATAATCCACTCGAAGATTTTCCTTTGAGATTTTTGTTTTGTCATGAAAATAACCACCTATAGGAGTATATGTTCGGCCAGGGGGCCCAGGTCCCTCGATTGAAGTTCAATGGTTTGCTCAATCAGCATTTTCCGTGGCTAATTTTTTTAAAAGTATTTTGTGCGTAAAAACTGGCGTGGTGGAGGTGAATTATTGAATTGTTATTGAAAAATGGTACAGTTGAAGGTTACGCCTACTAACAATGTTATTGCCGGCCGGATTTACATCGCGCTGGGCCCCTGGCACTTTGGGGATTTTCGCAAGTTCTTCCTGTCAAATATAGGTGAAGATTAAAAAAAAAGTCTCACCATCTGAGGGCGAGGCCCTGGCACTGTGCCATAGAATAAATCCGGCTCTGGTTGTTGCATTAGGTTTATAAAAAGGTTACATGAGGGCCTAGGTAGCAAAATTTAAGAGTAAAACCCTTAATTTGACCTGGGTTATACATTTAAATTGGTTGGCAAAAATTGAACCGAGGCGGGCCCGGGCCCCTGGTCTTCAATATTGTTGTTAGTTAGTGTTGTTAGCGAAAAATGCTAAAAAGAAACTGAAACTGAAGAAACAATAGGCTTTTTTGTCACATTTTTGTCATTGGCGAAATTTCGATTGGGGAGGGGCCCCGGCCCCCTGCCTCCCCTGGCTACGCCAATGCTCCAATTGAGAAAAACAAAAAAGGTGGTTGCAAATTTTCCGCGAGGCTTTTGGTGTTTTAAACAAAATTTCAACGGTTAAAAAATAGTGCTGTCCTCGAGCCGAGGACAGGGCAATTTTCGAGGACTTGAGGCTTCGAGGCCAAGGCCAAGGACTGGAGGCTTCGAGGCCAAGGACCAGAACCCCTGAGAGAAAATTTTCCAGGGGGTACGAAGGTCGATACCGGGCCCCCAAATCATATTGGGCCCCCCAAGTCTTTTTGGAGCTCATGCCGTTAAATCATTTTTTTTCGGATGGGTGTAGATCTTAATTTAAAAGTGAGGAAATAACGATATTCGCATACAGTTAGGACCTATGAAAAACACAACTAGACATAAAATTGGTTTAAATCCAGCTAAGGGGTCAGGGGGAGCGCTGTGAGCTCCCCCAGCGGGGTCCGGGGCAGAGCCCCGGAAGCTTTAGCACTTTCTTTGTCTCTCGAGGGTAAAATACAGCATTTGGTCAACATCCCAGCACCAAACTTGCTTAAATTGACAAGCAGAAAACGTGATATACATGAAAGAAAGTATGTGAATTGGGGGATGATGACATTGACACAATATTATACAATATACTGACTTTAATACTACAAATCCAAATATTTTGCTGATAAAAGTTTTAAGAAGTCATCTGCAATCATAGACTTCACAAACCCAAATACCTACTGTATTAAACTCATACAGATAGAGTGAGTTACTTAATGATAGTATTATAGTACGTCAACTATGACTCCGCTCTCGGAGGTTGAAATGCTTTTGGATCTCTAGAAATGTGGGCCCTCGTACATTGTTACACTGTAGAATTAGGGCTCTCTAGCCAGAGAAATGTAACAAAACGTTAATTTCGGTGCAAGCGTATGGCTTTTGATACATTTTCCTCGTTTTTTAATCAAATCGGCCACTACTGGATACCCTAAACGCTTTGCAGCAAAAATAGCGACCAATTACCAGTACTGAATATGCTGACTGATATTCTTTTTGTAGGCAAGTTTGATTACGGTGTTATGGTGCGATACCAAAACTTAACGCAGAAACCTGAACTCTTCCGAGCCCCTTGAGCCCGGGCCCCCCTAGGCCCGGGCCCGGGTACGATGTTCCCCCTGAACCCCCCTCTCGCAGGCTCTGCCAAGGACTTGAAAATAAGTCCTCGAGGACTCCACCTCTGCCTGAGACACAGCAGTGAGCCATCGATATGAAAAGAATGCACAGGTATATTTCTCTCCAAACCCGTAAAGGAAAGCTATTTTGAAGCTAAATCCTTCCGTATGATCACTTTAACTTTATTCCAACTGAAATGGTTGGAAAGATTAATCCTGTATCACATTGATGAAGATAACAACCTGCAGGCAAAGCTTTTTGCATCGCAGTACGGATTTCGCGCAGGTGTTTCCATGGAAACTGCTTTGCATGGCTTTGTGCGCCATGTAGAGCATTGACTTGTTAGAGAAAAGCCGACTCTGCTGCAGAAGCCAGCTGAGCGAATAAAAAAACTGAGGTATTTGAGAGAACTTTCGAATGTCAAATTATGGGTAAAATGAATGCTATCAGATCTAAAAGCGTTCTAAATCAGAACTGTCAAGGTTTACACTGATGGCTCGAAACTAAATGGGAGAGTAGGTGCGGGTTTTTACGCAGAAGATCCAAACAGCTCTCCAAAAAAAGCATTTTTTCCCCTTGGAATACACAGCACTGTGTTCCAGGCAGAAGTCTTAGCTATTTCAGAAGTGGCAAAGAACCTGCTTATGGAAAAAAATGCACAATCAAAGCATTGTTGTGCTGGTGGATAGTCAGGCAGCTATCAAATCACTCATAAAGTGCAGTGTAGCATCAATTACAGTGCTCAACTGCATTAAAAACCTAATCAGTTGGGTAAACAAAACCACGTCAGCATTGCCTGGATTTCTGATTATGCAGGGGTACATGGTAACGAAGTGGCAGACTATTATCTAGCCAAATCGAGATCTAAATCAAAAATGCATGGTCCTGAACCTTTTATTACAGTCCCGTATGCCAGTTGTGTTAGCACGGTTAAGTACTGATCCAGAGTTAGATGGAAATCTATCTGGAATACTGGAAAGACTGCTTTAGGATGAAGGACTCTGTAGGTTGGTTGTCCTCACGACTAACAATACGTCTCCTTAATCTTAAGAGACCTCAATTAAATTGAGCAGTGCAAGTTTTAACTGGGCATTGCAATCTACAGCGGCACAAAAAAACTACAGGTCATGCTAAGTCTTCTCTGTGTCCAAAATGTAGCCTAGAGGTCGAAACACCAAATCATCATGTTGGCAATCGCAAGCTTTATCAAGATTTTCGTGTAAAATATTTTCGAATCGCCAAAACCACTCACTGTTCACGATGTGGTAACAAAATGTAATATTAACAAACTGGCCACGTACCGTACTTAAAGGAAGCTGGAAGGCTTTCTGAGTTTGACCAGTAAGCAAACAAAACTATAGCAACTTAGCAGCCACAGTTGAATCACTAGCGTAGGCGGGGGGGCTCGAGACCCCCCATTGACGTGAAAAGTATGCAAAATCGCACGTTTTTAGTGCTTTTAAGGCCGATTTTTGCTCAAAAAATGAAAACAACCCCCCCCCCCGAAGGGATTGGTGAGGAGTTGCCGTGATTCGGGCGGAAGAACCGTTTGAATTTCCGATTTCGGCCGAAAAATCCGTTTTAATTTCGGTGAAGACTTTTTTTTTCCTTTTTTTTAGATCACCTGTTTTTGGGGGGAAAAACCGTTTCAGTTTCCGATTTCGGCCGAAAAATCCGTCTCAATTTCGGATCAACCGTATGAATCTCATTCGACAGCAACGAAAATTTGGGTCTAGGTCGCTTACAGTTGTCTCTTTCAAAAAAGCCCCCCCCCCCCCTTTTCCAAATCCTGGCTACGCGCCTGGTGGTTGCAATGGGCCCAAATGAGGCCTACGCAATGCGTAGGTGGACTTTATTTAACGGTAGCAAAACCACTTGCATCGCTGCCCAGTAATAATAATATTACATAATTATAACGGTTCAAAAAATAGTGCTGTCCTCGAGCCGAGGACTGAGTAATTTTCGAGAACTGGATGCTTCGAGGCCAAGGACTTGACCTTCGAGGCCAAGGCATAGGACTTCAAAATGTGTCCTCGAGGACTCCACCTCTGGTTACCGTATATTCACATGAAAATATCAAACAGGGAAAAAGAGCTATATAAGGAAACGAGAACGGCTGACACTAATTTAATTAATTTTAAAATGTTTGTTTTTTAGCTCATAAATACAGTGTGGGTATACTATTTGGTACGGTTGCTGGAAACAGGAAGCAATTTAGAGATTTGATGAAATCGATCAGCGAAACTATCATCGTATTACAGACAGCTTGAATGAGGTCATAAGAGGAACTCTAAACACGTTTTTTTTTAGCCAATTGCCGGGATGCTAATTTTCTGCCTCAAAAACGAAAATGCTCTGAGAAATTTTCGAGACTTTTTGCGTACGAAGCGTATAAGGAGGAATTAAGTTAACTTTGATTCTAAGTAGTTTCGATAAGACAACAATGGCTGGTGAAAAAAAGTGCTCTATCCACAATAATACAAAAAGCTTATAAGCTCCTGGTTTGTATTTGTGGTTTCATTTTGAGAAAATTTTTTAGACGTCAGTTCCTTTAAAACGTCGATTTTTTTAAAAACATGTTTGTTATATTTTATTTGCACTTGCATGGTTTTATCTACGTAGGCTGTACAGTCTAACTATCAGGTGAGCTAAAATGGTTTAGCAAATGAGGGAGTCTTGAATTACCAGCTGAATTTTTTTTTTGCTCGAAAAATATACCCAGTAGCTGGCGTTTTCAGTGTGCCATAGCGGGGGGTCTGGGAGCGACTCCCCCAACTGCTGGGAAAATCATTTATTTCTTCTGAGAAAAAAAATTTAACCCTATATGGAAAAAAATTGCGCGTGTTTGAACCTTCCGAAAGAATTAATTTGCAGATACATATTTGAACGAGTAAATTTTTAATCATTTGCGCAATTTAGAATTTAACTCGTTTGCGTCCAAAACACGTTTGTAAGCTTGCATCTTTGATTAAGTTTTTTAAGAGACTTGGCTGAGGATTGCATGGAGGCTTCAACTTCTTCCTCCCCTCTGGTTCCATCATTGATTACTGCAGAGGTGGGCAGTACCGCGGTACTTTTTTAGCACCGTTATTGGTATCGTCCGTCTTTTTTTAGAAATGTATCGTTTTTTGGTACCGTCGATGCCTTTTCTCACTTCTTTGGTCGATACTCGGTACTTCTTTTGTGATTTGTCCGGAATGGAGATTTAATTTATTCAAACTGCGTACAAATCAAGCAGAGAAGGACGTCGTTGACCCACTCCGCTGGCTGCGGTTCATGCGGCTACGGACGGAAGTTTGCGGTGTGACGAAAAGTACAACCAGTGTTGGGCAAGTTAATGAGAAACGTTAACTTTGTTAAGAGTTAATTCGCTAAGAATTTTCAAGCAATTTTGTTAACTCAGTTATAAGTTAAATATTAGTTAACTGAAAAACAAAAGTAACGCAAGTTAAAGTTAAAAGCTAATTCATTAATTTTTTTCAAAAATTCAATATTTACCTGCAGTTGATGCCCAATAAAATGATTCCATTTCCAAACAATATAAAAATTTCTCATTCTGATTTCTGTTACTATGGTATTTATTATTCTAAGAAAGATAGACTGAGTGGAAGCCTTTTTTTTATTGTATTTTTTTAGTTCTATTATTATGGCATTAGGGCGCATGGTGTAGCCTAGAAATTTAACGAATTAACGTAAACATTATAGTTAATAAGTTAACTCACAAAAGCGTTTTAACTTTTTAACTCGTTAATGAAAAACTTAACTTCGTTATTAATGAATTAACGAGTTAATGCCCAACACTGATTACAAGTACAACTATACGTGATGCAATAGAAAAATCCTTTGGCATCACAAGGGATTCCCAATCGTAGCCGCAAGCCAGTGTGGGCTTTACTCAACGCCGAGTTAACCTGGTTAGTGGTTACTGGTTAATTGGTCACTTGATTAGGCAGGACATGGCAGAGACTAATTTGCGTAGCTCATAGGTTGAGCTAGATCTAAAAGATCTACGCACTTCTTGAACAAAGTTAATCATATCCTTCTTGTTGGTTACGTCTGTTTCCCATTTTCAACAACAGCATCACTGATATATGGCTATCCTACTCAACCCTATGGAGAATCAAATCCACAACCTCTCGACTGCTGTCCAAGGGCCGTGACCATTTAGCCAACTTCGCGACCAACGAACAGTGATACTGCTTGTAGTACTTTAGGAAACAATCCAGACTCGTTTAGGAGTTGTCGGCTTCTTGAGGTTTCCGGTTGTATTCTTATTTTGTTAATTTGCTGCTCGTAAGATCGACCAAGCAGAGATAATTATTAATTAATCGTCGTAAAGCATCTTATCCGAGGATGCAACAAGTAACAACGCTTTGGGGAGATTAAAACCACTGGCCTTGCGATGACGGCTGTCATTAAAACGACGCTCCTGCCCACGGCGCCACGCAGCCGACTTAAATGCCATAGCATCAACGCATTCTGCGTTTCACCAGCAAATACAGCAATAGCATCAACCGAAATATTTACTAAAAAAAAAACAGGGACAAAGAAATTTTTATTCAAAAATGAGTACGTATATTTGACAATTTTAAGAACCAAATCTTAAAAAGTACTAAGACCGAGTACCGTTATCGTCGGTACTTTTTTCAAAAAGTACCTAATATCGTACCGTCGGTACTTTTTTGGAAAAGTGTTTGTACCGTTATCGTCGGTACTTTAAAATTAAAAGTGTCTTGTGGTTACAGTGTGTTTCGGATTCTTTTACGAAAATGAAAAAAAGTGGAAGCTAAAGAAGTGCTGGTGGTAATTTTTTTAGAAAACCTAAAAAAGGAACAAATTTTATCTCTGATTTGTAATTACCGAACTAATAAGATTTGTAATTGCTATACTAACAATAGTTACTCGTTTCGATTAGACGTCGACTTACAGAGAACATTTCGCTAATACTGATTGACAGAATGCAAACAGCTAAAATACCCAATTTCACGATGAAGATAAGAAAGCCTTGGGGCGAAATCGTCTCATTTATAATAATCGACAATTGCCAATCCCAAATGCAATAACTAACTGTACGATATTGCTCTGTGTGGTCCTAGGACTCGAAGCAATGGAACAGCATTATGGGCTTTATTGCTAATCGCTTGCCATTGGGTCCCTAATAGGCATATGCGATAATCAACTTCAGTTGAGAGTGCATTTTAACAGATCATTAATCTACTGTATATCATCGAGAGCGGGAAGAAAATAAAATGAAATAATGTAAAAGTTTGATAATAATGTTTGCAATCAAAATGATAACGGACTCGACAATTTAATTTTTTGTAAAAAATAATTTTTTGACAATATTATCATTTTTTTTTGCGTAACCGGTGACAAACATAGAATAAAACTTTTCCGTTTTTATTATTGTGCTGTTTTTATTCATATTACGAATTTTGTTACATACAAAAAAGTTATAATTGCTTCAAGGATTCGCATTTTGTTACGAGCAAAACCATAAAAAAAATGCAAACTCTTTTTCTGCTGTGAGTTCGATTTGCAATATATTTACATAATTGATTAGCTCTGTTTCAAACCGGTAAATTCCCATCATCGGGAAAAAAGTTTCTTCATGGCTTGCTTGTAGAAGTTTTCTGCACTTTTTTGTCTATAGTAGCAGGGTATTGATAAGCATAGAGCTTCTCTAGCCCGCATTTTATGGGCGATTTGGACGCTCAATCAATAGGGTGGAATGGAACAGCCTGCTGCTAGGAGACGCTTATTTTTTGCATTTTATGCAAGCTGTTTCAATCAATAGGGTAATAGTAGACCTCAGAAACCTCGTTGGTTAGTTTAACTTCGAACGGATTACATAGGTCGTTTAGGGGAAGAATACAGATCTAAAATAACTGCTTGTGAATTCCAATTATTTTTAGATACTGCATATACCCAAAAAAAGCAATGATAAAATTTTCAATAAAAGGTGGAAGGTATAAGCGGAGAGATTTTGCAAAATAACGCATTTTCGTTTTCAAACGATTACAGCAGTTTGTGTAAATTTGTTCATAAAATCTGAAACTTGAAAATGATATAAGAAAAATCAATAAATAAATGAAAGAAACAAAAAGTAGCCAGAAAATTATTTTGTATGCTTTGTTTTCCAAAGTTTTGATCTTGATCCTGCCTTTTCATAAAATAAATCAAAAAAATAAATGAACAAAATAAAAAATAAGAGAAATTCTGAAATGAGCTACAACTTAAAATGATATATTATTTAATTTCAGTCTTTACAAGCTAATTATTGCTGAAAAATAAATAAAGTTTGTTAGTAATTTATGGCGGTGTTTGCTTTCTTGCCAAATTTTCTACTGACCACAGCAGCATTTTTTGTGTCCATATCAAAATCGTACGGTCAAGATGGTAAGTTTTACGCTTATATGCTTATATAATTTTAATAAGTTAAGCTGTTTTATCCTTTTCAGCTTTAATCACAATTTTATTGCAGTAAATTTTAAGTTAGGAGTCAAATTTTGCTTGCAAATATTTTGATGATAGATTTTTCAAAATTGTGTTGTTTGATGCTTTTTGATTTGTCATGGTATTGCTGAATTTTCATTTTTAACATCACTTTTAACAACTTTAAACAGGGGCTTTAATTTTATTCAAAGATCAGGTTTGATTTTATTATACCTTAGCCAAATCAGAGCGATAGCATTAACGAAAAATGACAAAATGTCTTTTCGATCTTTTAAAATTTTTAAGAGACGGCTTGGCAAAATTTATACTTAGTGCTCTTCCATTAAATCGAGTTACGTTTCAGGACTTTTTTTTTCTTAGTCAAAACACGGTAATTTCGCTGCTCCTCAATTTTGCTTTTCGCTTGGGTATAATGAAGAGAGAGAGCATCGAAGCGTAAAAACTAATGGATTACGGGTGAAAGGCAATGACACTCGATACGGGATTGTTGAATCTGAATAAGGGTTAAAGGAAAAGGAATTGACTAGGCTTTTAGGGGAACCACCTAATTTGGTCGAAAATTACGATCAAAAGATCCAATCCCAGAAATTCGTTAAAGAAGGACTGAAGGCAAAATCAATTGGATTTCTAAAGTCAGAGTAATCCTACCTGATCATAAATTGGCATTGACTTCAATCTTCTTGACCAAGCCGTTGCAGTGATATTCTACTTCAAACACCACATAGGGGCCTTCCTAATTATAATTTTTGTTGGCAACCTTGAGGTTTCAATGCAGTAGCCTAGCTCAGAGAGGCCTTTATTAACATATACATTGGTCAAAAGGAATCTGTGACATGCCTAATTGCAGCGTTGCCTGAGAATAAAACAAGATAGCGTCGTCAATGTTTTCAACGTCAGGGTTGCCAATAAAAATTTTGATTAGAGAGGCCCCTACGTCGTGTTTGAAGTAGAATATTTCTGGAACGGCGGGATCAAGAGGAATGGAGTCAATATCAATCTAATCTGATTGACCTAACTTCAGATACCCTCCATTAATTTTGTTTTTAGTTCTCGTTTAACTTTTTGCTTTTTTTATTGATTTTTAGATACGTGCGGATTTACATCAACGGCCGGCGAATTAGCGCAGACTCTTTCCTCCCCCAACTGGCCAATGAGCTACCCGAATAACGCCGACTGTACTTGGGAGATCACCACCGATCCAGGATTTCGGATTCGGATTAATTTTGTATCGTTTGTTACGGAAGATTGTTGCGACCGTGTCTCGGTAATAACTTTAAAAGACTTAGTTGAATGCGCCTACAAAACGACACAAAATAATAATCAGTTTGAAAAAAAAATTTCGCATTTTAAAGAGATATCCTGCGTTCTTAGGCCTCTATAGCTAAACTTTTATCCATCAGCGGCCGAGTAGTTAGAGCGTCTGCTTCTGAAGCGATAGGCTCGGGTTTGATTCCCGGTCGGGTCAAACCAAAGATTGTAAAAATTGGTATTCACAGCTTCCCTGCTTCACGTTCAGCAATTAAAGGGACAGTGTGTAGCCTCCACCGTGTATGCTGGTAGACAGGTGGGCAGGTGACAGCTTGACTTAAGGATGGAAACGTCCCTTTGTTGTCTCCTAACCAAGCTAACTGCCTTGGCGAATGAAATTTAATTACAGTTACAATTTTAATCGGCTTGCTTACGAAGAACACTTGCTACTAATAAATTGATAAGTTTAGTTCAATTCCCCGTTGGGTCAAACAAAAAACTTCAAAATCATATTAACGACTTTTTGCTTTGAGCTTTGGCATTAAAAAAGACAGGTTTTATTGCATAAAAGCATTACCCAGATTCTGGTGTTTTATTCCCAGGAAGCAAGGGCTGCATGAACTACTTTCTTACCACGGATCGTGCGGCGAGTAGATTACAAGCCAACATCTCGCTAACTCATCAGCCGCAATTAGAAAACAGCGAGGCAATTGCACTCCCC
Source organism: Trididemnum nubilum (assembly GCA_963965965.1). NCBI lineage: Eukaryota > Metazoa > Chordata > Ascidiacea > Aplousobranchia > Didemnidae > Trididemnum > Trididemnum nubilum. Next base: position 14,330,219 of record OZ014483.1, read on the forward strand.
TTCTCCGCGCGAACCTGCTGATCTCCTCCACAAACTGAATTCTTTTTTTTCTGTTTTTTCGGTTTTAATCTACAAACGGCCTTAAACAAAAGTTTCTGACAACTACGGCGAAGACACGTTTTGTTCTTGAGCCAACCCGCATCAGTTTTGCCCCTGCCTAACCGAATTCCTGGCTGCTCCCCTTTTCATGGCCATTTTTTTGCAATAGATTACTGTTGAAGATGGCGTAGTAATCCACAAGCAAGGGGAAATGACAATGAGTGAATCATTGGTGTCAATGTCCAACCGAATTTCCCTTCGTTTCCAGTCTGACGAAAAAGTTACCTTTCAAGGTTTCAGAGCAACTTTTCAAAGTAAGTGCAATCAGCAGCATATAGGCTGTGCAATAAACCCCAGCAAGGAGCGCTGCCTACCCCTCAGATGTAGGCCCCGTTCTGAATGGGCCTCCCAGGTGCAATCACTTTCTGGAAAAATGAAAGCAGACGACAAAAGTAGAAAACAAGCAACAAACTTCTGATGAAGACTCCCTTTAACCGGACACCCTCGCCATCGGACACAAATTGTCAAGAAACGGAATTTCTGAATTGTTAACTATGCTAACTCGTTAATCTGACAAACCTCGCTCATCGCACACTATTCACTGGAACAAATCGTGTCCGATTAACGGGAATTGACTGTAATAGCGATATTTAAAATATACGCTGAATGTTGAATTCTATTTTTAGAAACATCTGAACCAAGTCGTTATGGTGGTAAGTTAATTGTTGCTTTCACCATTGCTGATTAAAATTAAGAGTTAATTTATTGGGTATGATCGTGCAGGAGTGACGCTGGTGCAACTCCAAAGTAGACCAAACTAACAAATCAATTGTTGTGATATACGTTAGCCTCCTGTTTGGCGCTTAGCATAAAAAAAACGCAAATCTAGTTTTTGCTCAAAATATAACTACAAAATATTCAGAACAAAGTCATCCTCGGCATGAAAAAATAATTGAAACATTAGCCAAATTAAAAAAAAATCGATTTATGATGTGGTATTGCATCATTACAGAAGTAATAAGCAGAGCTTCTGGGCTTAATCTAATCTGCAATTTTGCATGATATGTTAATAATTGTTTGAATTTATAAAGACTGTTTCAACATTAACGATTAATCTGACCAAGGATGAATCAGTTTGCGTCAGTTCATTCCCCTCAAAAACCGTAAGGACAAATTAAAGACAAACGAAGCTAAAAATTTGTGAAAATTTAAGAACAACCAGCCTCACCCTCAAATTCAATATGCTTTTTATGAAAAAAAATGTATTGTTTTTGTCATCAGAGTTTATGAATAAACTTTTTTTAGAATTTTGTGGCAACAATCTTGTGGCTACAAATGTAGATCAATTGTTTCATTCTCCGGGATGGCCCCACCAGTACCCCGATGATTTTTACTGCGTGTGGAACATTACTGCCAGACCGGGCTACAAGATTCGAGTAAATTTCACCTACTTCGAAACGGAATATTGTTGCGATTTTCTTGAAGTAAGTCTTTTCTCGATTCGGAAACCGAGGTTGTTGAGGAAATGATCCATATTTGTTTTTGCAATGACTTTACTAAAAATACCTTGCAAGTGTTGTTATTGTACAACTCAAAAAAATAGCTGTTTGTGACAAAGTAGTGGCTTTTTTAGCATAAAACGTTTCCAAAGATTGTTTTCTCCTCGATAAAGATAAAGTACTCGTAACATATAGAAAACGAAAACTCGGGTTTCAAACAGGGGCTGTAGAAAAATTTGTCAACTATTGAAAATGAAGTATTGTTAATCGTTCGAAACTAAAATGTTTGTATACTTTTTTCTTTACAGCAGGTTATTTTGAATGGCTTATCTTGGATTATTGGAAAGACCATAAGCGGAAATGCCTAAGATCTTCAGCTGCAGCTTTGTTCTATATTTAATTTACATTTTATTTATTTGTGGATACTAAGTCCAAATTAATTTGCCAATTTCAGAGAAATATTTTTGCTACTCCGCCAGTGGAATGGACAGTAGCTATTTGTTTGTTAAAAGCATTTGGTTTACTCCGATATAATGACTCATTTGCATGCAGGTGACGGAAGGAAACGAACCACTTTTAAGGATTAGAGGAAACCTTACAGTTGTTGAACCGATTATTTCAAGAGGAAATCAAATTGCGTTTCATTTTTTTGCGGACAGCGACGAAGCTTTCAAGGGCTTTCGTGCTTTTTACAGAGGTATTTTAGCTGATTTTACTTAGTGATTTTATGCTTATCTCTAACATAGCTTCTGTAATGAATTCCAATTTTCATAACATTTTTTTTGCTTTTAACATTTAGCTCTAGACGGTCTAGAGTATTCGTTTTCAAAAACTTTAATGAAGACATATTGTACTGTGAGTTTACCGGAAGCAGAAGCTTAGAAGCGTCTTACTAAGAAACAGAAGTAAACGTAAATAAGTATATATAACCTACAAAATCGTGCTCTTAAAATATATCTAATTCTGAACATTGGATTTATCCAAAAAGCTACAGTAAAATCCATTAGCTAATTGCGTTAAAACTATAACTGTTTGTGGAATATTGCCAATTTTCTAAGTTAATGCACTTAGTTCTATTCTATGCTAAATTTATAATTACAGTTTCTGGAAAAATAATGCATATTTTTGTGCAAACAAGGATGCATTAAATTCATCACTTACATAATTTTTTATGCTTTTTTGTTCTAAATTCAAGCGGTGCAACTCCATTTGTATACTTTATATACAATAACCGCTATACAGTTAACAATTGACATTTATTTATTGCTTGGTTTGATGTGCAATAAAAGAACACCCTTGTGAAAAAAATAGATTACGGATTTTTTTTGTTGACGTTTCTTGAGGTTATTTTTTGGCCGAGTTTAATTTCGCATCAGGTAATTTATTTTCGTACCCAAAATTTAAAACTAATTTTAAATCAAAAATTTTTTACAAGTCAAAAAAAATTTAAATCAGAATGCAACTTTAGTTCGTTACAACAAGGGTCATGCAGTGGTTGAGTTTCTTTTGAGAAAATCCGATCTTATTCACGAAACGAGAACTAAGTGGCAACTGCATACCTGTGAAATAGAGACGACTGTTTTGTTAGGCTAATTAAAGCGGCATTTTTGTCAAATTACATTTGCATTTTATTAAAGCATCAAAAAACACGAGATGTTTTTTTAACAGATCACTAAAAACAATGTTTTGAAAACTTTTAAGATTGCTATATTAGAATTGTTTATGTTCATGTTGCCATGCAACATTGCGGAATTACCGGTGAACCAGTAATTTTAGCGGTTTTGCATACAAACCATATTTAAAGCTTTTGTTTTTACGTCGTATGTAATTTGACGTGTTCTTTTTCAGAAACGTTGGAGGAACCTCATTTACAAGGTAATGTACATTATGCTGATTTTACGCACACCTCAATCCTCTACAACATTGATTGCTGAAAACTTAAAAATAAAGAAAAAAATTGGTTCAATTTCCAACGCCAAAAATTGTATGTAATAAACAAAATTTATTTAGGTGAACAAACGAATATTTAAAAATTAGCTTAGTTTACAAAAAACAGCTATTATTAAATTATCACAGTGTTTCTTTAACAGACAAATTGGCCGGTCAAATTGATATACTTATAAAATATGGTAATTAATTATTCAAGAATAACTTCTCTTGAACTTACAAATTCACTTTATTTTAATCTAACAAATTCAACGATTCAGAAGATAGAAAATTGATAATCTTCAAATCAAAGTTAAATCACGACGACCCTTAGCCTTTCAATAAAAAATCAGGTAGTTTACTATAATTTTTATCGGAGACTCAACGTCACGGAAATAAATGAATTTGCTTATAGTATTACGGTGCTATATAGTAAAACAAAACAATAAACCAGCTTAGCTACTTTATTTTGTCATCAGCAGGCCATTGCATTTCTGATTCTTCAGTGGTTTTATGGATTTGAATACACCATCCACAAAAACTGTTGCCTGCATTAGTCGTTGAATGATTTTGCGATTACTGAATTTTGAACCGCATCAGCATGCTAAAAAACTTTCAGGAATTTTTTCATTTCTTTTTTAGCTCCATGCGGATTCTCAAAAGAGGCAACCAGTGGATTTCAGAATCTTTTATCTCCGGGTTATCCTGGGACTTATGACAACAACGCCAACTGCGAATGGCAACTTGCGACAGATGAGGACTCAAGAATTGATCTAGAATTAAAGTTTATTGAAGTCGAATCTTGCTGCGATAGTCTTACAGTAAGTGGCTAAGCTAAGAAGAAAGAAGATTGAGGTTTCTTGCAGGTTTCGTGTTCTTAAATACCGTATTTCTTTGAATATAAATTGCCCTTGATTAGAAATTGCTCTCAAATAAAAACCGCACAAAAAAAATTAAAGGCCGGAGAAAAAGCACGAGAATACAAAGCTCAGAAGTACATTGCTGGCACATCCACTGCAAGAGGTCAAATATTTATACCGGTTTTTTAGTTTTTCAGCCAGTCGCAAACTTGAAAATTTTTCTGGCTAGAACAAACTTTAAGCTCTGTTGGTAATTTGGTAATTATGATGGCAAAAAAGAGCAAAATCCGATATTGACTAACGGGGCTTGAATAGAAACCCCACGAAATGACTACAGAAATAAATAAAAGCCGTTACTTCAAGTCACATAAATACGGTATTGCAAAAATTATAGTACGTAATTTTTAAAAACCACAAATTCGCAATTGTTTTGCTTTTTAAATTATGTTGAAATTCTCATCCTGCCACCGCATGATCGATATACGTAGTCTGTTGTCCGCACGTTTGAAAATGCTTTCTGACAAACTAAAAGAGATCACAGAAACGAGATTAATTAAGATAAGAAAACACTGTTTTGGTTAAATTTTACTTTTACTTTAGTAAATAATGTCACCCAACCAAAAACACCAGCAACTACAAATAGTAAACGAGTTTATTACTACGAAATCAGTTACTCTTTTTCCACAAGTATCAAACGAAAAAAAACTCTCTCCCAAACTTTCATTTAATCATATTGCAATCTCCATCTTTGTGGCATTGGGGCTATTAATAAAAATGAAAACGTTACTTGTAGTAGTGTAATTAAAATCTGATACAGTATTATTATTTTTATGAATAGTACTTACAGTATTACGTACTTTAAGGTTTATGACGGATACAGCGTTGACGGAGTCAAGTTTGGGTTGGATTCCGAAAGCGTTCGCTCCTATTTTTCAAAAACAAATCATGTTCGATTACAGTTTACTTCCGATCAGCAAATCTTTCACTTGGGATTTTGGATAACTTATCGAAGTATTATAAACCTTATTATTATTACGTGCTGTAGAATTGTACATATGATAATAATGCGTTTGAAAGAAAGATAATAAACTTTAAATGCGCTACTAGCTGTCCTAACTAAAGTTTCATGAAGAAATATAAGTATTAATTTGTATTGCAAGTTATGATCTTGTCTCTAGCTAAGTCAGGTTCAACAATATTAAATCAAATCTTTTGTTATACTGGCTGTATTACGCCAAAACGTGTAACGAGTTTACGGTGCCCATCTCCGCGTCATTGGTCTTCGGGCAACACAGCTTTTTTCGAAGAAATGTCGCAGCTGTGGCAAGCTGTTGGAAACATTGTGTCCGATTTGACCGGCTCGGGGTTTAAACCTCAGACCTCCCGCTCCAGAGACGAACGCGTTACCGCTCGACCAACTGGCGTGTTTGACAACATGAAACGCCTAATTTATTGTAATTTGTTATCTATTGTTTAGAAGTTGAATCGCAAGTAACAACAACTTTGCCATCTACTACTTCAACAACGCTAGAAAGTTGGTGGTCGTTATAAAATTAATGTTTTTCTTTGTTTAGGTTTTTAGCTAACCCATTTTTCTGGCCCCAGCATGTTGTTTCTTTTTCGTCCTTTCTTTCTCTTTTTTTTTTTGAAAAAAAAAAACAAAAAGGATCCAAAAAGTAGGAAAGCGAAAACGGTAAATATTGACTTAAAAGACAATACGATGCTTGGCGGAGGAAGATGGCGGGACGATCTTTTCTGAGTAATAATCAACTTTTCATCGTAATGTACCCCGTATACATATAATTAATTTTCCACCCAGAATCGAGATTACTTTGCTGTTAAGGCAGGCCTTTTTGGTTTTAAACTGAAATTGACCTAAAAATTCACTCCCTAAACGGCGATCGACCTTGTTTTGTTACTGTCCAAATGCTGACTTAATTGTAATTACATCTTCATCCACCAAGATCTTTGTTCTGCAGAGCAGACAGCGAAGGTACCTTTTCGGTCTTCGAATCAAGCTGTCACCTGTCGTCCACTCATCGGTGGAGGCTTCACACTTTCCTTTAAATGCTAAACGTCAAGCAGGGAAGCTGTTAATACCAATTTCTATAGTCTTGGGGTTGACCCGACCCGGAATCAAACCCTGGTTTACCGAATCAAACACCGGTCTACCAGCAAACGCTATATACACTCGAATACTGATTGGTTATTTTGATGCGACCTGTATTATTTGCTCAGGCGAAAGAATTTGTGGGTTTGGGAGAGCGGCCACCAGCACCGCGGCCCCGATAACCTCCCCTGGTTGGCCAAACCCATACCCCGTTTCGATAAATTGCGAATGGACACTTCAAGCGAGAAACCGATACAAACTGCGTTTGGATTTTACGGTTTTCAGCACAGAGGAAACTTACGATTTTTTATCGGTAAGTTGATTGATGTTTGTTGTTTTAATGAAGATGGAGGTGACAATTCGGAAAAGTGGGGCAGGGGGTCAACCTTTCGAAGTGACTATGTATTTCAACAAAAAGTTTTTGATTCACTCAAGAAAAATGAAAACAAAAAATTATTTGCACTTTTTTGCTCACTTGTTTAGGGGTTTATATGGGTGGGTTATGGAATGAGTCTGAGCTAACTTTTGTAAGAAATACAGTGAAACAGCTTTTACCGAAAATCCATATTCTTAGACGTGCTCGTAGAAATTTGGTTACATTTTAACAAAAATTTTGCACAGTATATCTATTTCAATTTTGACTGGCTTTCTGTTGTTTATGCAATACTAGCGAATTGTTTTGTAAGCATTTGTACAAGCTACAGTCTTTCGATATTTTTTTTCAAGATCCGCGAGAATGGCAAAGAAATTTTGAAGTTGCATGGGAACATCACAGAATTTCCTTCACCTCTCGTATCAAAAACAAATCGACTGGTCTTAATTTTTCATTCTGATGGCAGTGGAAACGATCGTGGTTTTCAAGCTACATATCAAGGTTGCTATTGAACTTGTAATTTCAATGACAAACATTAAGTTTGGCAACCTGCCGAAAACTGTTAAGCACAATCTTAACCGCCATCCTATAGGGTTTGCACTAGAGGATATTACAAGTTTTTCTTTATTACAAATTCTTGGCAAAGAGATCGAATTGATTCCTTGTTGTTCAGCATTGATGTCATCAACAAATCGATTTTATTTAAATTTTAATAGTTTTTTTTTTATACTTAGGTTATTACATTTTTTGGCAATATCAAAAAAGATAAAAAATTTGATGCAGTTTGGATTTTTAATAAACATTTAGAAAACTGACGTCATTGATGGCAATTTTATCCAGCCACTACGAACAATTATTAAAAGTTTAGTGCGGCAGCTTTGACAACTAAAATTGTTATATTTTCATTAGGGTTTTCCAAAAACATGTATGCAAACCAAAAAAAACGTATACTAAGGTCCCAATAAAAAGTTTTGAGTTTATTTAGTTGGGACCTATTCCATACTTTTTTTTGGCACCCCCAGTAGAGTGTCAAATTTTTAACAAATTAAGTGTTTTAGATATGTTTACCATCATCGCACTTTTTTTATACTCTGCAATCTTATCAAGTTTTCTAAGAATTTTTTTTCGTTTGCAGAAACAAGAGATTCTTCGATTCTGCCATTTGGTAAGTTTGTTAACTTAAAAGATTGCGGTCTACGAGCTTATTTTGTTTTTTCAAAAGCGGTCGTAAAACTTCAACCTATTTATCTAACGTTTGCGCCATTATTTTGTTGTGATATCATGGTAGTAAACTTAATGTTATTTCATGATCTTCAATATATTTCTTTCCTCTATTTATTTCACAGTTTCTGGTATTTTGCTCAAAGCAAATTCTCCTTATCCTAAATCTTAAAACACAATACGTACGTTGTATTTTAATAACAAGCACTTATACAGTAGTATTTTAAAAAGTGATGGAGAAAATTGTGGTTCTTAAGCGAAACTTGCTGGCCAGTTGGTCGAGCGGTAACGCGTTCGCCTCTGGAGCGGGAGATCTGGGATCCGCATCTCGGGCCGGGCAAATCGGACACAGTGTTGCCAACGGCTCGCCACTGTAGCGACATTTCTTGGAAAGAAGCTGTGTTGCCTATAGGAGCAATAACGCGGAAATTGGCCCCGCCAACTCGTTACACGCTTAGGCGTAATACAAGTATAACGAAAGATTTGATTGATTTGATTAAGAGAAACGTATAGTCCGTAAGAGAATTACATTAGTCTGAGAGCAAATTTTTCACTTTTAGCTCCCTGTGGATTCGAAGCTATTGCTACTAGAAGAAACCAGTCGCTAAATTCTCCCGGATGGCCACGTTCTTACGACGACCATCTTAACTGCATGTGGAATATCACAGCCAGGAGAAAGCATCGAATCAAACTTTACTTTATTTCGCTGGACACAGAAACAAATTCTGATTTTTTGCAGGTAATAATTAAATCCCTAAAACGTCTTAAAACACTGCCGTATACATTTCACACATCCAAAAAAAGTAATTTTCTGGAATGTTTTGCAAGTGATACTCAACACGAAGATTTAAGCCCATAAGGAAACCCACCTGGCAGTAAGTTATTTTCTGAGAAAGCAGGCGCTCTTTCTACCCCGGTTACTCTTTATACGTCTAATCTATTATTGCAGCGGCGGTTTCTCAGGTGAAAAAACGTCGAGTTAAAATCGAAAAGTTACTGACTCTCAGTTGGAGATTCGACCGGTAGAAAACTCACAGTGCTATCGAGAGGCGCAAGGTTTTGATAAAGTTGCTTTGACAAGCCTAAAAATTGTGGCACTTTCTCTTGCCTGAACAATTTCTAATTTTCTGAAGTTAGTTGCAAATAAATTTTAATTAAACAAAGCTATATACTTCGAAGAAAAATGTTTTTTTGGAATAGAGTAAAAACAAAGAAATTTAAAAGTGATAATCCCCCCTCCCCTGCTTAAAATAGGGTTAAATTGTATTTTGGTTAATATGTGATTTTGCAATATGATCCAATTATTAACTATTTCAGGGTCTGACTGATGGAATGGAAGTTTTTCGACAGTCGGGCCAACATTTTGACTTAAGAATATTTGTTTCCACAAAAAATCAAATGACTTTGCGGTTTTCGAGTGATAGATCAGTTCGCGGTAGAGGATTCCAAATTAAATTTCACGGTAATGTTGTTACAGATGACTGCACTGAACAACGTATAGATTACTATTTCAATAAAACACATAAGGATTAAAGTTCTTGTTTTGAATGTAATTACATTCTTATCATTATAAAATATTTTGTTTGTACCTATCGTAGTTTTTGAATTCTTATGACCCAATAACGACATTGTACATATGTATTGAATACAGTATAGTGTGTTAAACTACCGTTACCACGCGCCTCTAATGGTTTATAGCCTACCAGTGGTGTCTCAAGTCAGCTGGTCAGTCGACCAAATACGTCCCGCGCCTATTGTCTTTACTTAATATGTTGCAGCTGAAGACTTTTTATTTTTTTATCTTCACTGAAATTGATTTCGACTTATATTTGGTCCGTATTGTGGCACCATTAATGATTTTTGTTGGCCCCCTGGCACTTTCGCTTCTTCTCATATGGCACTTGTAGGAAAAGTTCAGACACCAGTACTGCTGGTTTATACACGGATTGCTCGGCTTAAAACAAGCTGGTCATTTTTACTGTAATATTTTCGGTTTTACAGAGACTTTGGCTGTTCCTATCATGCCTTCAAGTAAGTACTGCATGTGTGGTACAAAAAAACTACATTAGAACCTGACCAAACATTTTGGAGTCAGATAGTGGCAATCTTTTCGAAAACATTATTTTTTTGTAATTCACCTTGCATTGCTCCATCGACAAGTATGTTACGTGCTTTAAGAGTGTAAAAAAGTTGTGTATTTTGCTGTATGTTTTTATGCTGTGAAAGGCTTGAAGAGATACAACTCGAGAATGGTTTTATTGAAGAAATGAGAACTATTTGAGATAATAAAGAAGTGCCCTAAACCTTGTTCCACGATAACGCTCCTTGTACTTTAGTGGAACAAGGTTTAGTGCACCTCTTTATTATCTCAAGCAGTTCTCATTTCGTCAATAAGATCGATTTCGTGCTATATATCTCTTTTAAAAGTGTTAGTGCAAATGAAAACTCAACTACGATAAACCACAAGGCGTAATATAGAACAGAACATTATGCTAACAAGTTCGCACAAGGACAACACGATCAGCTCGTCTGTAAATGCCAAACAGCTCTCTAGTTCCAGGCGTTCAATGAAGACTCATTTGAGGCAAAATCAATGAGTGTATCTAAAACTAGGACAATCGTATTAAATTATGGGCGTTGACTCAATCCTTCTTGACCCAGTTGTCCAGAGATATTTTACTTCAAAGACGACATACTTATATAGACGTCCATGATTCTAATTTTTATTGGCAACCCTGAAGTTGATAACAGCGACGACGCCATCTTTCCTATCCTTAGGCAACGCCGCAATTATATAGGCTAAGCCACTGATGCTTTTTAACCTATACAAGCCTTTGTGAGCTAGGCTACTGCGTTGAAACGTTGGGTTATAGTTAATGAAGCTCCAACGTCGTGTTTGAAGCAGAATATCTCTGGAATGGCATGGTTTAAAAAAATAGAGTCAACGCAATTTCATCTAATGCGATTGCCCTAACTTTAGATATCTAGATTGATTTTACCCTCTGTCCTCGTTTAAAGTCGCTTTTAATTTCGTTTTAGCGCCTTGCGGGTCGAGAAATGAAGCCTCTGCAACAATGCGAATTCTCCGCTCTCCTAGATGGCCAGCCACGTATGGTAATAACTTAGACTGCCAATGGACTATTACAGCTTCGTTCGGGTGGAAAATTCACCTGGATATTCTCAGCTTTAACACGGAATCATGCTGTGATTATCTCGACGTAAGCTGCTGCTTTAGAATCTAGGCATATTTTGTCTGAAGGGACGTTTGGGAATAGTAGTATTATTGATAGTAGTAGCCGAGACTTATACTTGATTATTGACCACGAAGCTGCCTTATTGGTCAGAAGAGAATGGAACTTTCAGTCTTGAGTCAAGCTGCCACCTGTCTACCATGCACAGTGGAGACTTCACTTTGTCCCTTTTCATAACAGATTATCGAACAGGCTAAACTGCAAATACCAATTTTATGGTCTTTGGTTTGATCCATCCTGGAATCGAACCCGATTTAACCGCTTCAGTAGCATATGCTCTATTTACTTGATCACTGATCGGTTGACCAATGACCAGCTATTAATTTGTTTACGAGAAATTTGAAATATCAGTGATCGTGTATTGCCATGCATAGGCGTAGCCAGGGGGAGGGGGGGTGCAGGACGCCCGCCCCCCCCCCTCAATCGCAATGCCAGCAATGATAAAATTGTGACTAAAAAGGCTATTTTTTCATTAGTTTCTTTTCTTGTTTTGTTTTCGCCTTGACCTTGGCCCGTGAAGGTCTTTTGTTTTTGGTCTTCACCTTAATTTCGGGACAAATGCAGCTCTTTAGTCAGTCAAGACCTTTTTTTTTTTTTTTTTTTTTTTGATTTTGGTCTTCATCTTAATTTCGGTACAAATAGAGCTCTTCAGTCAGTGAAGACCTTTCTTTGTTTTTTTGTTTGTCTTCGTTTTCGCAGTGTAACTTGTGGTTTGGGCCCACCCCAATCCTAAATTGGTCTCCAACTAAATTTCAATCCCCCCCAATCAAATATCCTAAATCGGACTGTGAAGACTTTTTTCCTTTTTTTTGGGCTTCACCTATGCGATTTGTGGTTTGGGCCTCCCCCCAATCAAAAATCCTGGTTACGCCTGTGTTGCCATGGTCTTCGTAAACATACAGTAGGCCTACTGCAATACTTGTGCAATCTTGTACAGTAGGCCTACAAGCAATCAGATAAAATTGATTCAGGTTTTCCCTAAAGTGAACTAAACAGTAATGTTTTAAATAGTAACTAATTCTCCATCAAAGGCTTTGTCGTACCTGTTATTGCTAAGCTCTTTTTTGAATCGATTGAAAAACTCTACTCAGCAGGGCCCAGATTTTTTTCTATCCATGCAAGCTAGTGTCTATATTTTTGTGAGGTTCTGGCCAACGAGAACATAAATTGGCTTATTATCTTTTTTGCCTTAATGGAAGACAATTACGTCAGCACTATCAAATCTATCAATTTGCTCACCACAAGAACTCGAACAAAATTTGGTCCTTGCGTGTTCAGAAGTTGTAGCGACACAAATAGAACGTGATTCAAAAGTCAGAGATTCACAGACGATTTGCTCTGTTAGCTGTTTGTGATTTCCTTACTTTGATAGCCATAATATAGGTTTGATATTTCTAGATTTTTGATGGAGAAATACTCAAGCTTCGTCTTGCTGGTGACGTCAGTGTAAACAGTCCCATAGTATCTCACTCTCATAATATACGATTGACGTTTCACTCAGACTCGACAATAATTGGACACGGGTTTCAAATTGGATATCGAGGTACCTGCACTACATGTTGTCTTGTAGATTTGACCACTCCTAAAATCTTGTAAAATGGTGCTTGTATAGAGTAATTCTTGCTGGCTTTCAGCTGCACTTTTCTTCAGCCATGTAGAATAATTTACAAAATTAGCCTTAGAGTTTGTCTAATGATGAATTATCTTTATGGTAACTTAATAGAGTAAATGGAGCAGCCGTAGGGTTCCTTAAGTTCTGCTTAGGCTTTACCAAGAAATACAAACATACCGTAAAATGCTAGTTTTTTTTTAACTGACTACAAGTCACTGAACATGTGCCGGTTTCCAGAGCTGTCTACCTACACACATCTAATGATCTCCAATATAGCAAAATGGTTCCGTATTACATTTCCTATAGTTATTGGCCTTTATAGTTTGTGAACAAAGCAAACAAGCGATTGAGCTTTTTGGTGTTTTCTGTTGCAATTGTATATTTCATTTTTTTCTGGAAAATTAATATTTGTAATTTGTATCTATTTCAGGAATGATGGATTCGTAAGAAGAAAGTGATGGTACGATAGACGCTTGAAAGATCGCTGAAATAGTGACAATTTTCTGAAAAAGTTTCCTTGTTTTGCACTGCAAATAACTGATAACAGATGTTTGTTTGTTTTCTCTATGTCATGTCAACATACACACGAAAAAAGCAAAAAAAAACAAGAGTCAAAACTTAAAGGATTTAACATACGATTTATGAACGCGAATGTAGACCGCAAGGTGGCGAAGACACCTTTTTTGGCCATCCAGTCAAAATCACACCTCAGTTCAAAATCTTTGCACATCCTAAGTTACCGTAGCTTGTGAAAAAAATATTGTTTGAGGACTTTTAGAATCTGAACATAGTTTGAAAATCTGAACGCTAAGGCGGTGCCTGTAGCCTAAAGTAAAGTAATTAATAAGACAATGATGCGTTACCGCATCAACCATGGACCGAGTATTATTAACCGCGCGATTACCAATTTGCAGCCTAAAGACAAAAACATGTTATCGTTGTTATTGTTACCATTGGTTTCCGCTATCTGCCCTGCTTTGCGTGAGTTTTTCACCGTTGTACAAAATTATTGTTGAGATAAGCCACAAATGCATTCTCACCAAATTTGAATTTTCTACGTTTTCTCGTTTTCAAGATATAGCTCAAAATAAACAACTTTCCTCTTACTTCAGTATTGCCGTTTGACGGTGTTGTGACAGAAAATTAACTTTGTAAAGCTGGCTTACATTTTAGGCTACTTGAAACACAATTATGATTAGGAATTTTATTTTGACCTTTTTCTTTGTCTCGACAGCAACTCTGCCACAAAACACTTTGGTCCTATCAAAAATTAGAAACATGCAGTAACTTTTTTAATTTTGTTTCTAATTGGCAACCCTTGCAAAATTTCTTAAGTTAAAAAGCCATTCTATGGGAAATCTAAGTTATTATATTTTGGGAACGGAAGACCGTAGAAAGCTCAAATTTGGTAAAGTTAGTCTTTAGATCTGCCAAAAGTATTCTAAGAGAAAACTGAGCAAAAAAACTCCGACTTGAATACCCTTATAATCATGGGCGGAGGGGCTCGAAATGATTTGGGGGGCACCAAAGTTTTGCCCGAAAAATGACTTGAAAGTTGGCTGACAACTTCAAGCTGCTTTTTTACCAATCGTTTGTTTTTGCTTTTTCGTGATGATATCAATTGAAACTGTGTTATAGTTGCGACAAAATAAACAATGTTCATGTTAATGACAAATCAATCGTTTTTTTCTGTCAAAATAACGGTGATCTCCAAAAAAATAAAAAAGGTCTTCACTCAAATTGAGACAGTTTTTCTGTCAAAATAAAAGTGATCTCAAAAACAAAACAAAAAAAAGGTCTTCACTCAAATTGAGACAGTTTTTCTGTCAAAATAAAGGTGATCTCCAAAAAAAAAGGTTTTCACTCATGTTGAGACGGTTTTTCTGTCAAGCGCTCGCAATATTTTAGTGGGCAAACTTGCCCAAAATTTTGACGCAAAATTGCCCAAATAATATGAAATTGCCCGAAATTTTGACGAAAAATCGCCCAAACCATATGAAATTGCCCAAAATTTCGACACCTTGCACCAACCAGGGGGCCGGTTCCCCCCCCCCCACCTCCTACGCCTATGCTTATAATTTTAGCAAAATTTTTCTGCGTCAAGTTTGTTGTTGCTGGTCAAATAAATTCATAAATGCTGTTCGCTCGCTGACAAAAAGTTTTTTTTCTCCTTTACTTTTTTCCAAATACACACCTATCGGTAATCCAGGCTTTAATGTCCAAAAACCAAGCGCATTTGTAGGCAGCGTGTCCTAGAGAACAAAAATAAGGCGTCGTGTTTACTTCGACCCTGATCGCATCGTCTGGTTTTTGCGCGCTCGCCATTTTACACAGGCGCACAGCCAGGAATTTGCAATGGGGGGGGGGGGGGGGGCTGTTTCGGGAATGTAAATTCAAACTTAAACGGTTTTTATTTGGATTGGAACGGTTTTTGTCCGAAATTAGGTGAAGACCAAAAAAAAAAAGGGTCTTAACCAGAGCTGAGATCGATTTACTGTAAGTCCATGGCCTAAATAGACAGTCTCTCAATGCTAATGGGAGGGGGCTATTTTCGCTTTTAGTGCAAAAATCGGTCTCAAAAGGGCTTAAAACGTGGTATTTTGCATACTCTGCATGCCAATGGGGGAGGGGTTGCAGCCTCCCCCCCTCCGGCTACGCTACTGATTTTACATATACGTAATTGTGGATCCATGCTTTCTCATGAAGGAAAACAAAGATGCATCAATCATTATTTAAGGATTAATTATTATTTATCTTGCAGTAGAAGCTATATTTTTGGAGTATTTTCTAAGCAACAGACAGCAGTGATTCCACAGAACCATAATTACTTTTCCATCCCGCATTATCGGGGTGCTTGAGAGGATAGGAGCCTGGCTAAGGCGTTTACAGCAGGACTGCTCAAAGTGCAGCCCGCACCACAAGTTTTTTGCGGCCCGCGACTGGGCATGGAATCTAAAATTTTTTCGATGCTTGCAATGTGTCTGCATCTTACAGACGGAATCTTAGTCTAGGGGCAGAGTTTTAGTTACCCCCCGTTACGCCACTGTGCTTGACAGTTCTAATGAAAAAATGTATAAAAATTGGTACATTCTAAAAAAATTTGTCAATTGCCAAAACAGTTCAGTTCAGTTGGTTTATTTCATCACCTCGCGTCTATTAAAAACATCACATATAAAAACAGGGGTCAAGAAAAAAGTAGAAGCAGCAAAACAATGTAACTTAAGACATGCAGGATGTCTGCATGGTTGCTTCACCATGTGCATACACATTGATTGTTATACTGAGATACGAATATGAAATAAACAAAACAAAACAGAAAAACACATTAAAATGATGCAAAAAAATTAGTGTTTATGTACAATTCAGAGAACTTTAACAGATCAGTGTCACATCTGACATTGGTCAGGGTGATAATGTATTAAGGAGTAAGAGGATGCACGCTTGCCCAGGCGCGTAGCCAAAAATTCGCAATGGGGGGCTGTTTTGCGGGTCTGGGGGCGCTCGAAAATTTTGCATTTTTCTGAAATTGGCAGTTCAACATGATTCAACTGGTTGCATTAATGGGCTATGTGGGAGGTTGCTGATGATAACATTGCAGTTCTCTTGTTTACATGCTGGTAAATCATAAAATCCTATTATTCAATAAAATTCACACGGAGTAATCTATTTCGTTTATATTTTATGAAGAAAAATAATTGGAGGGGGGGCGATGGAAAGATATTTGGGAGAAGTGATTGGAAATTAACTAACACTGAAGGACCCCCCTCTCCTTATTCCTGAGTTTATAATATATATTTGTAGATAAAACCTATATTTGGCGTTTTTACATTAGCGATCAAATTTGATTGTTTATTTTTGGGCATTTTTTAAAGTTTTCATTGATTTGTGACTTTAATTTTTGACAAATTAGCCCCCCCCCCCCCGAATGTATGTTTCAAAAAAGGCTTTAAATCACTTTCTAGTCCATTCCAGCGCAAAAAAAACAGTCTCAGAAGAGCTAAAAACGTGGTATTGTTCTTATTCTGCATTTTGGTTGACAAGCCAAAGGGGGGGCTATAGCCCCCACCCCTGGCTACGCTACTGCGCTTGCCGAAGAATAATCTTAATTCACATGCATGCCGAGCATAATGTTGCTTGAAAAATCAAGCCAAATAAGAGTCAAAAATGACTATGGTCAAAATTTCATAAAAACAGCTAACAATGCTATTAAATTGGGAGATTAATTGGCTCAATAGCAGCAGCAATATTGTAGTGCATCACCCATAGGTGGGCAAGTTAATGCAAAACGTTAGCTTCGTTAAACACTAGTCCGGTAACGAACTTTATATCGCCGATGAAGTTAATTCGTTTTTTCAGCTTTAATTAACGTAAAGTTAATGAAGTCCGTTAATTCGTTAACATTTTGAGTGTAATTTACATTTCTTTTTATTCACTCACTTCTAAAACACGTAATGACACTGTTGAGCAGATTGTAAGGAAAAATTTATAGCTATGGTGGTCTTTTTGTGTCTTGGAAGTTACATTTTACAGTCTAATCTACTTTCAAGATAAAAATAGGTTCAAATGACGACGAAGCTGCGATCGGAAAATCTTTGGAAATTGCGAACAGCGATAATAATTAATACACCTATGAGTCTGCAGCTTATTATTTGCCACAAAAAAAGAGCTTCTTTCTTCGCTTTTTCTTCAAAAAAACTTGTGCTAATACGCAGAGGTAGAGTCGAGCACACAAGGCTCGAGGCCAAGGACACAAAAAAATCCGAGGCCAAGAACAGCCCTTCAGAGTACAGAACCTCTGAAGGCCAATGACAGGAATGCTCGAGCCCAAGGCCAAGGACCAAGAACACAGGCGCAATATTGTTCTGCAAAAAAAGTCTTCAAAAATTTTTTTCAGGCAATCTTCAAAAGAGGAAAACAAAAAGGTCTTTGCAAATTTTCGGCGAGGTTTCTGGCGTTTTCCAACAAAATTTTAACGATTCAAAAAATATTGCAGTCCTCGAGCTGAGGACAGGGCAATTTTCGAGGACTTGAGGCTTGGAGGCCAAAGCCAAGGACCTGACCTTTGAGGCCAAGGCCAAGGACTTCAAATGTGTAAATGTATCTTCGAGAGCGTCCTCGAGGCCAAGGACTCCACCTCTGCTAATACGCAACAAGGGTTGCCAGTGCAAACTGGTTTGTATCGGTACGATGAATAAACGGTGCAAAAAATTGACGATGAAAACCTTCACGTACATTAAGCCGCATTTACACGGGCGACTTTTAGCTGCGAGAATCGACATTTTGCCTTTTTCTTTCTCAAATCGCGTAGGTCACTTACACGGCGCGAGATTCACGTGTGATTTTGTCTTCGCGATATCGCCAGACACGCCCCCAAAAAATCAAATCGCAGCAGTCACTCACTCGGGAGAGATTTGAACGCGATGCTCGCATACGATTGCAACTCGTAGAAGTCACTTACACGTTGAGATTGCGCGCCAGTGATTCTCGCAAACTCGGGTCGGCTGAAGAGTTGCTATCCCACTGGTTCACTTACACGGTGCGAGATAGTTTCAAAGCGCGGCTTGCTGGTTTTGAATTTGCAAAAGCCAACTGCCGCAAAAGCACTTCAAATGCGCAGCTTGTCAACTTTAGCATTTGAAACAATCACGCTTCGAAATTTTGAAAAGAAATTGTATGAAGCCAACGCAAGCGCAAAACGAAATAGAGTAAATACAATTAAGCAGCTAATTTCGTTAAAACTTGCAATGAAAATGCATGGTGGAAGATGAAGCACTAAACGCTTGAAATTACTCGAAAAGCTTATTTACTCTGCATCATTCTGAGTTAGCTTGGATGGAGCAAAGTCAAGCGGGCATTAATGCTCATAATTTATTATAAAATTCTGTCATTCTACCCTTTTGGTCTTGGTTTTTCTCCACTGCAACCCATCTCTGATTGTGTTTCTTGTTTGGTTATACATAATATTTGGTAAAATAAAATAATAAAATTTATCAGTATTTTTGTGCAGTTAATTCAAAAACGCTTTTGAAATTACCTTTTCTCCAAGCATGTGTGACTGAGAAATTCATATTGTTTATTTTCTTAATAGTGCACAAGTATTTTATACTTTACAGTAGACCGGTGGTGTTATATTATTCGAAATGCTAATTGTTGAATTTTATTTTTAAGTTTACTCTTTGAGTTCTGCAGTGATACCAGGCGCCTTCCGTCACTACCGAAGCACTGGCTCTTTTTTAATTAAACCAACATTCAAAAAAGCCATATAACATTTGTATAATATGTGTTTTCATGCAATTTTGTTATGGAGCTACTAAACCACAGCAGCTGTTACAAAGCACCAATACCTACAATAAAATAAGCAGCACATGCATTTGCTAAACGCTAGGCAATTACAGTAAGTATCAGAGGTGGAGTCCTCGAGAACACATTTTGAAGTTCTTGGCCTTGGCCTCGAAGGTCAAGTCTTTGGCCCTGGCCTCGAGGTCTCAAGTCCTCGAAAATTGGCCTGTCCTCGGCTCGAGGACAGCACTTTTTTTGAATTGTTGAAATTTTGTAGATGGCCTGAAAAAAATTTTGGAAGACGTTTATTACTGGAGAACGCCTGAAAAATTTGTTTAAAGCCGTATTTTTTTTGAGATTGCCTGAAAAAAATTTTTGAAGACCTTTTTTTTTGGAGAACACTTGCGCTTGTGTCCTTGGTCCTTGGCCTCAACCATTCCTGTCCTTGGCCTCGAGAGGTTCTGTTTCTCGGAAGGGCTGTCCTTGGCCTCGAGCCTTGTGTCCTCGACTCCACCTATGGTAAGTATAGTGCGGAGGATGAATTATTATGAACTGTGCAAAAATACGTCAGTCTTCATTCCAGGCGTAATTCTAATGAAAAAGCGCCATAAAATCATTAAAAATTGAGAACACGATTTGCTAAGAAATTGCATTTTTATGAAATTAATGTTTAATAGCAGTAGGTGTTATGATTCTCCACTTAAATGTGATTATTTTAACCACAAGAGATGCCTTTAGGCTACAAGTAATCTCGGGTCAAAAAAGAAAGCAAACCCTAACACGTTTTTAGCAAACAAAAACCAGCGGATGGTAGCCTACTTGTATACAAGGTGCTGGACCCAACGAGTGAGCATAGGGTGTGAGCCTACACTGCTAGCACTCTTGCAGCATCGATTGACCTTTTTTGGGTTGCCCAGCTCTAGTTTCGGAATTCGGCAGCTTCTTACGTTTAGTTTGCTCAGTTTGCGTACGTCGCTTTATTTCCTGCAGCCATGGGCTGCAAACGTTTTAAAAATTACGCGCTTTTTGGCCGAGTTACCACCTTTGTTCTGGCATTCCGTTTCATTCGAGCAATTGGCAAACGGACGTATTTTATGTTGAAGACCGTTCGTACGGCACTCTGTTAGTTCATTATTTTCAGGTTAAATTTCAATTATTTTTTGCCATGCCTTACTGTTCCACATTATTTGTTTTGTCTGAACAATACAGTCTAAGCTGGAGAATTTCAATTGTGGTTTGCCCAGACGGACAAGGTGAAGGCTCCAGAGTTTCGCTGGAGCACCTGCAGTCAACAGTGTTACGGAAGGCTTCTGAAACAAACACCTCCACTTTCAAAATATACGTATTTTCCAAATATCATTATTGTGAATTCATTGTCTTAGCTATTCTAGGTTTTCAGATTTTTAACTTTTGTTTTTGCGTAGTCAGAGTATTAGCAATGACAAAATTGATTGCACTTTTTTATACAAGAAAACTTTTGTAAAAAACGAGGTTCATTTTTGCTCAAAATTTAATAACAGATTATGAAGAACAACCGAAAAAGAATAAATTCCGAATCAAAAAAGTTACTTAATTCTGTACTGATTCAAAACAATAAAGCTTGAGCGGTTTTCTGGTATTTGCAAGCAAAATAACAAAAAAACTTTTTGGCTCTCGTTCAAACAAAAATTAATGCTCGCTTTTTCGCTTTTCGCAATTTTTCTTTGCTGCAAAAGCAGCTAAAAAGGCGTTTACTAGCAAACAGGTCATTAGGAATTAACAAACATGGTCGCCATAATTGACATCAATGATCTCAAAATTTAAGAACCAATTAAGAGCAACTGAGGCTCAACATTGGCAAAAAATTAAGAACAGCCAGCCTAACTCAAAATTTACTGGTGCTCATGAAAAAAGTGTACTTACGGTATTATAAAAGCAGAATACAATTAAGGTACTGTTACCTATGGTTAATTTATCATACATTTTATAAAGGGTGAAAGTCCTGCTTGATTGGCTTCACAGTTCTCAGCTAGCTCATGACTGCCGGATTTCCAGTCGAACAGTACCAGCATCAACAAGAAAATTAATACTTCTGCGTTTCAAACTAATATTAAGTAAATTTAGTATTGAAATCACAATTAATTACGGTAAAAAACACAATAGACTGTTTTGTCCTATGAACACAATATTTTATGAAGTAAATTTAGGAATATCGCAGCCAGCGACTCGCAATGCATTTGTGCATTGCACTATCCCAGGACGACTCGTAAACTGCATACGATTTGCTGTTTACACGAGCGCCACTTTGCCCTGGGACTATCGAGACGTTGAAATCGACCTCGTGTAGGCTAAGTGATCACGAGCGAGAATTATTCTTGCATCGAGTCGCACAAAATATAATCGGCATTGCAAATCGCAGGTGTTACTTACACGGCGGCCATTCTTCCCAAACGCGATCGCGGCAAGCGAGTCTCGCCTCGTGTGAGTAACCGCTCTGCGAGAGAGATTTTCACGCATAAAAAATCGTCGAATCGCGTTGCAAAAAAGTCGCCCGTGTAAATGCGGCTTAAAGCCGAATTTAGTTTCTTTTTTGATTTGGCATTTCTTCTTTTTCGGTTGTTCCTAACCCTAGAATAGCTAAGACAATGAATTCACAGTAATAGCATTTGGACAATATATTCTGGAAATGGAGGTGCTTGTCACAGAAGCCCTCCGTTACAATATGGAGCCTTCACCGTGTCCGTCTGGGCAAACCACAATTGAAATTCTTCACCTTGAACTGCATTGTTCAGACAAAATGCATAATTTGGAACAGTAAGACATGGCAAAATATATCTGAAATTTAGCCCAAAAATAATGAACTTAAAGAGTACCATACGAGCGGTCTTGAACATGAAATACGTCTGTTTGCCAGTTGCTCGAATGAAAAGGAATGCCATATCAGAGGTAACTCGGCCAAACACAAAGGCGTGCAGGAATTACCAAAAAGCGCGTAATTTTTAAAGCGTTGGCTGCAGGAACTAAAGTGAGGCGCACAAACTGAGCAAACTAAAAGGAAAAAGCGGCCGGATCAAAACTAGAGCGGGGCAACACAAAAAAGTCAATCGGTGCTGTGACAGTGCTGGCTGAGTAGGCTGATAGGCTCACATCTATGCTCACTCGTTGGGTCCAGCACTATGTATACAAGTACCATCCACTGGTTTTTGTCGGCTAAAAACGTGTTAGCGTTTGCTTTCTTTTCTGACCCGAGATTGCTAGAGCCTACCGGCAATTCTTGCGGTTAAAATAACCACAGTTAAGTGAAGAAGCACAACACCTACTGCCCCGCATATTGTGATTAAACATTAATTTCATGAAAATGATGTTTATAATGAAATACATGTTCTCAATTTCGAGTGGTTTTATGGGGCTTTTTCACTTGAATAACGCCAGGAATGAGTTTTGACATAAAGTCACTGGCGTATTTTTGCTCTGTTCATAATAATTCATCCTCCGCACTACACTTACTGTAATTGCCTAGCGTTTAGCAAATGCATGCGCTGCTTGTTTTATTATTGTGGATATTGGTGCTTTGTAACAGCTGTGGTTTAGTAGCTCCATAAAAAAATTACATGAAAACACATATTATATGAATGCTATGTGAATTTTTTGAATGTTGGTTTAATTGAAAAAGAGCCAGTACTTCTGTAGTGACAAAAGGCGCCGGGTATCACTGCAGAAGAACTCAAAAAGTAAACTTCTAAAAACAAAAATAAAATTTAACCATTAGCATTTCGTATAGTATATGACAGCACAGATCTCCTATAAAATACTAAAATACTTGTGCACTATTAAGTAAATAAACAATATGAAATTGTCAGTTATACATTCTTGGAGAAAAGGTAATTTCAAAAGCGTTTTTAGAATTAAATGCACAAAAATATTGATAAATTTTATTATTTTACCAAACATTATGCATAACCAAACAAGACACACAGTCAGAGATGAGTTGCGGTAGAGAAAAACCAATACCTAAAGGGTAAATGACAGAATTTTATAATAAATTATGAGCATTAATGCCCGCTTGACTTTGCTCCATCCAAGCCAACTCAAAATAGCATTTACGTATCACACATTCGGCACGAGCAGCACGCCGCCGTTGCTGCTTCATCTTCCACCATGCATTTTCATTGCAAGTTTTGACATTGGCTGCTTAACAGTATTTTTCGTATTTCGCTTTACGCTTGCGTTGGCTTCATTCATTTTCTTTTCAAAGTTCCAAAGCGTGATTGTTTCAAATGCTAAAGCTGACAAGCGGCGCATTTGAAGTGCTTTTGCAGCAGTTGGCTTTTGCAAATTCAAAACCAGCAAGCCGCGCTTTGAAACTATCTCGCACCGTGTAAGTGAACCAGTGCGACAGCGACTCTTCCGCCGACTCGATTTTGCGAGAATCACTGGCACGCAGTCTCAACGTGTAAGTGACGTCAGCGAGTTGCAATCGAATGCGAGCGCCGCGTTAAAATCTCTCCCGTGTGAGTGACTGCTACGATTTGATTTTTCGGGGGGCGTGTCTGGCGATATCGCGAAGACAAAATCACACGTGAATCTCGCGCCGTGTAAGTGACCTACGCGATTTGAGAAAGAAAAAAGGCAAAATGTCGATTCTCGCAGCTAAAAGTCGCCCGTGTAAATGCGGCTTTACTGAAACTCAGAAGATAATTTAATCCGTTTACATAGAAAACTTTTTTAACGAATTAACGAGTTAATGAAAAAGTTAGCTTCATTAATAACGATTAATGAATTTTGGAATTTGTGCCCACCTATGGCATTGCCAATATACTACTAAGCATATTTTAAGAAACACAAGCAGTCTATTTAAAACAAAAACTGGAGACAACACCTAACACCACAGTCTCGATAGCACACTGAACAATGTACAAAACAGAAATCATAAATTTTGAGATTAATACACTTTAGCGCTTTAAAATTGTTTCGCATCTCTATAGTAAGTAAGTAATGTAGGTAAGAAATTTATTTGGCCTTAACCACAGACAACATTGTTCAAACAAACATTCATATAACATAACATTGGATAAGGCCGGGGAACACCGAGGAACGTCACCGTTTTCGAGTCGAGATGCTCCTCGGCTCAAACCATGAATTGCGAGTTGTAGTACAAGCAGCAGATACGGGCGTACAAGTAAGCAAACGTTGCGATATAGGACAGAAAAAGCAGAGCGATAAAATTGCATCATTTAATCGGATTCGTGTTGCATGGGATCAATAGCAATTGACAAGGTATTCTCTGTAGCCTACTTTTTTTGAACGTAGTCCAGGAGAAATTTTTTTATGTAATATGGTAATCGTGACCAATGTTGTGGCCTTCTAAACAATAATTGAGTTTTCGCCATTTGTTTAGATACTGTCGGTAAGAATAATTTGGTTGTTTTTGCTTGTCTCGTATTATATTTGTGCAAATCTTCAATTTTAGTAAAAAGCGATTGAATAATAATTGGCAACTTATTCCAATTTAGTTGGTACATAAACTGTCCTAATTCCAGTTGATAGATATCATGTAATTTAAGAAGTTTCAGTTGTTTGAAAAGCGGTGTAACATGATCAAATTTCCGACTACCTGTAATAGCTCGAACAATATTGTTTAGTCTCATTTCCAATTTTCTCAATCTATGGAAGTAGAGTCCATACTACAAGCCCTTTGTATTTCATTGATTGCTGGATGGTTGATAATCTACAAAATGATGGATATAAATCACTGGCCTGTCTTGTAGATTTTGATGGCTTTTGACCTTTTGGTCTAAAAAAACACATTCTGACTTTTCGGTCTTAGAAAGACACATAAAACAATGGATGAAAACAAAAATAAGAGTGCGTTTAGACCGGAAGCCAAGTGAATGTCGTGAGCAATTGCATCAACCACTCGCGAAGGTTGCTTGCTAAAACTCAAACTACACTAAAAAAAATTACAAATCAATCTTTGCTCGAATCATTACACTCAAAATTTTTAAATCCACAGATTTGCAAACTAATTTTCTCCGGAGACTCCGTTTGTATCAAACCCACGTGACTTGTCTTACAAACCTTGGGCACAATGATATTTAGCCCATACTGCGCCCTGGGTTGAAGTTGAGTTTGATTACCGTTGGGTAGCGGTACTGTAGTACTGGTGGTCAGGTAGTAGGCTAGTGGAGTCGGTTTGTTAGTACTTGAGTAGGAAGCGTGGGATGTTCAGTTGCATTTAATTACCAATTAAAATAGGTAGTTACAATTTCACCAAAAATTTTGCTTTTTTAGGAGTTAAGATTAGGGTTTAAGTTAAGGCTTGGGTTGGGGTTCGATTTGGGAATAGTTTTACAACTCAACAAACTTAATAAGAATGGAGAGATGTGGGTGACTGGAAAGTGAGCTTGCGCTCTTCGAGTCTACAGCTACCTGCGTATGTGTCGAAGCAGGTGGCCTGCAGTCGTAATCAAACTCAGGTCGCAGTATTGCTCACGCAATAATCAGAGCTCAGTTCCGCTCAGCCATGTTGCTGACATTTAGAGTAAGCATTTAAGTTTGGATTAGATTTGAGTCAGAAATAATAAACAAGTAGATAAAAATTTCTGGTGAAATAAAGCCTTCCATTAAAATACTGCTGCTACCATGCGTTATTAAACTTGTGTTAAATGCAACTCAAAAATACAGTTCTGAGTAGGCCTAGTTACTAGCCTAGTAGGTGCAGTAATGGGCACAGCGGCGCTGTTCACTAGTGCCGCTACTTCTTAATGTACCAGTACTGCTGGTGCCAGTGCCGCTGCTTTTTTTCATCACCAGGGAAAAGCGAGAGCGCCGCTGTTTTTTTGGTCAAGAAAGTGACAGTGCTTCTGTGCTTTATTTTAAGCAAATAATCTGTTGCTACTGCCAATAAACTTCTTCCGAGACTTTTTTCGATTTACATTTTCACACGTTATTGTTTGGAGTGTTTACTCTCTACTTTTTTTCACCCAACTCTTGCTAACGTGCTATTTTAGTTTAGTACAAGAAACAATGTTACCTTTGTGACGTTTTGTCGTTTTTATGTACAATAGCTTATGTTAGTGTTAGTATTAATTGGCAAGTTTTATCGCACGTGGTCCTATTTTTTCTGGACCAAAATTGAACGAATAAAGTGGTTTGGTAGAGGACCAAATTGAACTCTATGTGTTAATTAGCATACAGTCAGGGATGTGAAAGCAGAAGCGTAGTAAGGGGTAAATTTTTGCGAAAGCTGAAAGCAGTAAAAGGGTACCGCTTTTGCTTCCACTTTGCCCATTTATATCGAAGAGTCGAACGTCAAAACTTGAACTGTTGAATATGGTGCAATTAAAAAAAATATATATGATGGAAGGTTAGTGTTTGATCAATCATCATTTGCAAACAACTTTTTTAAAGGCTTGTGGTTCACTTAGATCCGGGACAGCCCCCACCCCTATCAACTCAAAGATAAACCATGTATGTAGCTAACCACCTCATTTTTAAAATTGTAAGTGTTCAAAATTTTTCTATTTTAGTCCTAAAATTTAAAGATTTTCTCAAAAATACTTTTAAATGAGGCTTTGCCCATTTTTGGGGCCATACTCGTGTAAACAAAATCTGGGAGCATACTCGCGTAAAACAGCATTCACCAACATAAACAAACTTTCCAGTTTCAACATTTTAATTTCTTTCTCTGTGATAATGTATTCATTAAAAGCAAACAGAGGAGAGCATCATAGTGTCTCAAACGAAGTTTTTATAATGCATGACTTTTAAACATGATGTTATGAAGCTTGTTATTATTCTTAAGTAGGTACCGTTTGCAACAAGAATTATTGTAATATAGTATGGTACTGTCATCTGTAATACAAAAGCACACTAATTGGGATTTGCGCAATGCTTTGCGTCGGAAGTCCTTATGTTTTTTTCCGGCTTATTTTACAAATTTGTAAACAAAAATAAAAAACACTCTAACTTTGAAACGGCTGAAGGTAGAAACTTGAAATTTAGATCTTAGCTGGGGCACATACGAATCATTCTTAGTGCAAATTTTGGGGGCATCGGTCATGCCATACGGGTTTTAGGTTTAAACAGCTCAAAAACTAATGGCACTAGGGGAATAAAACTTTCGAATTTAGAAGCGTCTGGGCATGCCCTTTCAGCTCTCAAAAATAAACCATGACGATTCCGACACTTTATTTATTTATAAAGCAAATCACATGGTGGTGACAAATACTCGAAAACCACCAAAGCTAGAAACTTGAAATTTGGACAGATTATAAGGCTATACATGAACTTGTGTCCCTGCAATTTTGGAGGCGCTACATTCGTGGTTTGGGGCATATGCGCCCCAAACTTGTTACATCGAAGTTTATTAGGTGATTTTAGTCACACCAAAGCTAGAAACTTGAAATTTGGACAGATGATAAGTCTACACATGAACTTGTGTCCCTCCAATTTTGGAGGCGCTACATCACGTGGTTTGGGGCATATGCACCCCAAACTTGTTACAGCGAAGTTTATTAAGTGATTTTAGTCACGTACTTGCGCGTGCTTAGTGCTGCCTTGGCCGAATGGTTAAAGGCACCAGTGCTGAAATCCTAAGACGTGGGTTCAATTCTCCAGTTGGCCATCACTTTTATCATACTAATATTGTATTGAATCTAGCAATTTTTATTTTCCATTACGACACAATCGTTTATAATATTTTTTGTTTGACACTGTATATGATCAGAGGGTATCAGGTTTCATTCTCTGTGAAGACGTCCCAAAAATCAGCTTTTTAAGACCTCAAGCTAGCACGCTAGTTTTTTTTTTGCTACCACTAAAAACTTTCAAGACAAATATATTTTAATGTACTTTGGAGGTAGTCAGCTACGCGCGCATGCTGCCATGGCCGAATGGTTTAAGGCGCCAGTGGTTGAAACATAAGACCTGGGTTCAATTATCTACTTGGCCCTCGCTGTTATCAAACCAAGATTATATCAAATCTAGCATATTAATTTTTTTTTTCGATTGAGACAAAATTGTTTATAATATTTTGTGTTTGACGCTAGATATGATCAGAGGGTATCAGGTTTCATTCTCTGTGAAGACATCCCCAAACTCAGCTTCTTACGACCTCAAGCTATTGAGCTAGTTTTTTTTGCTACCTCTGGAAATTTTAAACACAAGAAAAATTTGACGTACTTTGGAGGTAGTCGCCTATGTGCGCGTGCTTAGTGCTGCCTTGGCCGAATGGTTAAAGGCGCCACTGTTTGAAACCTAAGACCTGGGTTCAATTATGTACTTGGCCATCGCTTTTATCATACTAATATTTTATTGAATCCAGCAATTTTTATTTTCCATTGCGACACAATCGTTTATAATATTTTTTGTTTGACACTAGATATGATCAGAGGGTATCAGGTTTCATTCTCTGTGAAGACGTCCCAAAAATCACCCTTTTCAGACCTCAAGCTAGCGTGCTATTTTTTTTTGCTACCTCTAAAAACTTTCAAGACAAGTAAATTTTAACGAACTTTGGAGGTAGTCACATACGTGCGCGTGCTGCCATGGCCAAATGGTTTAAAGCGCCAGTGCTTGAAACAAGACCTGGGTTCAATTATCTACTTGGCCATCACTTTTATCAAACCAAGATTATATTAAATCTAGCATATATTTTTTTTTTTTCGGATATGACCAAATCGCTTTCAATATTTTTTGTTTGACACTAGATGTGATCAGAGGGTATCAGGTTTCATTCTCTGTGAAGACACCCCAAAAAAACACTTTCTAAACACCATAAGCAAGCGCGCTAGATTCTTTGGGTGTCAGAAGAACTTTTTAGGACAAAACTATTTTGACATAATTTGAGGGGACAAAACCCCCAAATGGACCCAAACAAAAATCAGTTTTTTTGACGGCTTAAGCTAGGGTACTACATCTTTGATATCAAGACACAACAAAGAAACAAATATCTTGACATAGTTTTGGGTTACCACCCTCCTGAGGACCCCCCAAGTGGCCACCCCAAACATCAATTTTGTGAACTGCTTAACATAGGGTGCCAGTGTTTTTTGCTATCAGTCGATATTTATAAGGAAAATATTTTGATGGGGTTTCGAGGGTACCCCCCCTTGGGCAACCAAAATGGACCCCCCAAAAATCAATTTTTTGAACGACTTAATTTAAGGTGCCAGTGTTTTTTGATATCAGTAGGTATTTAAGAGGAAAATATTTTAACGTGGTTTGGGGGTACCACCCTCCCTTGAGGACCAAAATGGGCCCCCAAAAATCAATTTTTTGAATGACTTAATTTAAGGTGCCGGTGTTTTTTTATATCAGTAGATATTTAAGAGACAAATACTTTGACGTGGTTTGGGGGTACCACCCCCCTTGGGGACCTCCAAAAATCAATTTTTAATTGGCTTGGGCTGGCGCACTAGTTTTGTTTCATATCAGCACATTTCTAAGAGACAAATCTTTTGACATCGTTTGGGGTATTACCCCCTTGGGGGCCCCCCCAAAATGGCCCCCCCAAAAACTAATTTTTTGATTGGCTCAAACTAAGGTGCCAGTTTTTTTTTTGATATCAACACATACTTAACTGACAAACATTTTGACATAGTTTGGGGGTGCCAACCCCCCCCTTGGGGACCCCCCAAAAACAATTTCTTAAACGACCTAATTTGCAATGCCAGTGTATTTTCATATCAGTAAATATTTAGAGGAAAATAATTTGACAGAGTTTGGGGGTACCACCTCGCTGAGGCCCCCTTCCAAATAAACCCCCAAAAACCAATTTTTTGAATGGCTCAAGCTAGGGTGCCAGTGTTTTTTGCTGTCAGTAGTTATTTAAGATACAAATATTTTGACGTGGTTTGCGGGTATGGCCCTACTCGGGGATCCTCCCCAAAACCAATTCTTTGAACGACTTAATTTACGGTGCCAGTGTTTTTTGATATCAGCAGTAGATATTTTGGAGACAAATACTTTGACATAGTTTGAGGGTGCCGCCCTGCGGGGACCCCCCAAAAACAGACCCCCGAAAATCAATTTTTTGATTGGCTCAAGCTAGGCAACTACTTTTTTCAAAATATCAGCACATATCTAAGAGATGAATGTTTTGACATCATTTGGGAATACCCCCGGGACCCCCCCAAAATGGACCCTCCAAATATTAATTTTTTGTTTGGCTCAAACTAGGGCGCCAGTTTTGTTTTTCGATATCAACAGA
Source organism: Trididemnum nubilum (assembly GCA_963965965.1). NCBI lineage: Eukaryota > Metazoa > Chordata > Ascidiacea > Aplousobranchia > Didemnidae > Trididemnum > Trididemnum nubilum. The sequence goes on from OZ014483.1 coordinate 14,360,580, forward strand.
TACAACAGACAAATATTTCAACATAGTTTGAGGGTACCACCCCCCCAAAATGGACTCCCAAAAATCAAGTTTTTGCACGACCAAGTTTATGATGCTTGTGTTTTTGATATCAGTAGATACGTCAGAGGCAAATATTTTGACAGAGTTTGGGGGTACCACTCACCCCAAAACAGACCCCTTAAACATCAATTTTTTCAACGGCTTCTGTTACAGCTCTAGTTTTTATTTGATATTATGAAATATTGAAAAGACAAACACTTCAACATACTTTGAAAGTGCCACCCCCCGAAACTCCCCAAATGAACCTCACAAAAATCAATTTTTGGACGATTTAATCTAAGGCTTCGTTGCTTTTGATATTAGTAGGTATTTAAGCGACAAAAAATTGACATAGTTTGGGGGCACCCTCCCCCCAAACTCTCCCAAGTGTCATTGCATTGAACGGCTTAAGCTAAAACTCCAGTTTTCTTGAACATAATATGGGGGTACCAGACCCCCGGAAATCCCCACGTAAACCCCACAAAAATCAATTTGTGGAACTTAAGCTAAGGTTCCAGTTTTTTTTACATCAAAAGATATGTAAGAGACAAAATCTTTGACATAGTTATGAGTACTTCCCTCCGGAACCTTACCAAATGGACCACACAAAATCATCTATTTTGAACGGCTTGAGCTAGGGCGCTAGTTTTTTGGATATCAGTAGATATTTGGAAGACAATTTTTTACATGGTTTGGGGTACCAACCCCCATATAAACCTTCCCAAAAATCACTTTTTGAAAGCTAAATTTACCAATTGATTTTAGTCAGTTGGGTTCATATGCTGAGCTGGCGTAATGATTAAAGGCACCAGGGTTTGAAATTGTCCAGAATGAACTGAGCTGTGTTCAAATACTTAGTCGGACATCGGTTTTACCCAAACCACAAACGATTTAAATCCAACATTTATGTTTTTCATGAAACAAAATTAGTTTGTTTGCATTGCATACGATTAAGTTTTACAGAAATATCGGTAACCTTCAAAGTATGAAGGGGAGAATGATGGTGAAATGGAACTGGCGGAAGTCCCGTATTATTTTCCCGCGGAAAAATGAACGTCTAGGTGCAATTTTACTTTTATGTCCTGAATTAGCGGTACCCTTGGCTGTCCAGAATTACCTGAGCTCAGTGTTCCAACTAAGCCAATTTTTTTCAGGGAATCGGCGATTTGTTGGAGCAAGGGCATTTATTTTTGGCAATACAGTAAACGTAGCTTTAGAAAACTTGACAAATTTGTGAAAATATGACATTTGGTATACTTTGATACTGGATTGGTACAAAATTTAGGGCACGTAAACGTCTTTTTAGGGCTTTGGGCACAATTGTTTAAAGAAAATTTGGGCACTCACTGATTAGCAATAAACTTAAAGGGAACACAGCCTGAGCTTACCATATACTAAAGAATCTTAACCTTTAAAACTATAACAGATAAATAAAAAATAAGCAAAAAATAAAAAAGTATAAAAAAAATTGCGATAAAATTTCAATAAGGGTAGGTTTAAGCATCTTTGAAGAATTTAAAGGAGTGGTGCCCATACTTTTTCAGGCTGGCAGGCCACATGGACACAATTGTTTGTGGAATATGCTGCTGTAAACTTCAAATCAATTCATTGTTTTGACATTTTGCAGAAATGTAAGTGAAGACTTAAAACAAATCATAGGTCTTCATTGCATTTTGAAGTGGTTTTTGTCACAACTTAAAGTGATGACCAAGAAAGGTCTTCGATCTGTTATGAAGTGATTTTTTCCTGAATTTTAGGTGGTGGCCAGATGACACAAATGAATGTTGATTTGGTTCCTTGTAAAATTTTTCCTAGTTCATTGCGAATTTGCCCTGTTTTAAATCAGCTTAAATCCTAAGACCATTTGTGGGCCGTACAAAATCTAAAATTGTTGCGCTGGTCACACTTTAGGCCCCCCTGATTTAAAGCATACTGTGCTGCTTAGAAAATTAGAGAGTAGGCCTATATTCTGGGTAGAAGCTGACTAAAGAATAGAGATGTTTATACCGGATCAAATCTTTCATTATACTTGTTGTATATCACCAAGGTGTTTTAACGAATTTGCGGGGCCCATCTTCATGTCATTTCACCTATGTGCAACACAGTCCCTTTTGAAGAAATGTTGCAATGGTGGCAAGTCGTTGGCAACTCTGTGTTCAATTTGACCGACTTGAGATTTGAACCTCAGACCACCCACTGCAGAGACAAACATGTTATCACTCCATCAACTGGTCGGTCACTTGATACCAAACATATAGGTATTATTGGTCTACTAAAACAATTTTTGTTTTGATTTCGTTTAACAACTTAGACTTAATAGAAAATGGCTGAAACCGAAAATTTAACTTGGCATTGAACTTAAAGTGAAAATCATATAAATTGGCTGTGAAAGGGTATAGCAAACTATTTTTTACTGCAATTTACATAAAATTGCAAGAGCAAAAAGGTGAGGTTTTTTCAATTTAAACAATTGCTAAAAGTTTTTGACTTACCTGCACAATGTGCAACAGTGCATTATTATAAACTTCTGAATAGTTGTAATTTTGTTTGCAAATGCTAAAATATTTATAAAATTTCATTGTTTAGAATCAGTACAGAATTTAGTTTTTTTTTAGATTTGACATTCATTCTTTTTTTGTTCTTGATAAATTGTGCTGCTGAGGCTGGCATTGTTCTTAAATTTTACGCCAAAAATAAGCCTCATGGTTGTACAAAATTGTTCTAATAAAAAAAGAGTGTATTGTGTTTTTCTGACTATAGGTGATTTTATACAGTATCTGCAATGCACATTTTCATACATTTTTTACGTACGTAAAACGCATGCGCTTTTCACTACGGAAACGGACAAAAATGGTTACGCAAATTTTGCAGGTTTTGCATGCACACAGCATCTGTAATTTCCGTATATTTTATTTGCAAATATCAGAATGAAGCTTAACAACAAAATAGCTTTTGCTGTATGCAGCGTTATCTGATATCAAAAGGACACATCCCAATAATGGATAACCGACTCAACTGCACACCCTGGAAGTAGATATGGTCTGCTGATTTATTAAGCCGTTGGTTCCAGATATTTTTCATTTGTGGTGACTTGATTGATTGTAGCAGATGACACTACAAATGTGTGCTCATCATCACTTGCTTTTGTGCGTCATCGCAGCTGTTTTCGAAGAAGAACGACAAAATAAATCAGTAAGCATTAGGTGTATATCAATGTTTTGTTGGATTGTTACTGTAAGTAGCAATGGCTTCTTGGCTTATTTTAACAAAATAGGCTACCAATTTGACCACCAGCAGTGTTTAACTTACTCCCTAGAACAAGCTACCAAGCTTGCTCCAAAAGCAAATTTTTAATAAAACTTGATAGAATTATTACTCAATTTTAAAAATTATCGCTTTTCCAAAAGTAGCTGCAGAGTGAACTTATAGTAGGCCTACTCTCTCTTGGGCATGCCCAACATAACTAACAGGTGGTCGACATAACTAGTTACTAATCAAAATGCAACTCAGAACTACCATAACTCTGACAAAACCACTGAAACTGATGCTAGCTCAAATAGCCTAACCTATGATATGTATGGAAGCAAACAAAAGTAGAGCCATGCTCTACTCAGTGTGTACGTAAAATTTGCGGATGTGCTTTCCTCCGGATGACAAAAAAGTGGATGTAGGTATACTGTTTGCATATACATATGTAATTAAGTGTGGATGCTTTTTCTGTACAAGCAAAAAACATACGAAAAATGGATACTGTGTAAAACCACCTTATGTAACCACCATTAAGTCGATTTTTATTAGCAAATCAGCGATTTTATTTGACTCATTAATGAATTTTCCATTGTTCGCTATTAAAAGATCGCCAATTTTTTGGCGCACGCCGACTCACCAAAACCTAAGAAGGAACACTGAGATGCAGTATCAATAAATGGCTTCTCTTGCTTATATAAGGCCCACTAAATGAAATTCAAATTTACTAAATCTCTAAGTGCTTTAATAAAAGCTCTAAATTAACTCAAGAAGAGAAAGAGAGTATAACCTGATCCACATATGCTTGGCATACGTGAGTATTTGAATATAAGTTGCACATTCAATTTTTTAGAAATTTGAAGTATTTTTGGTGTGCCTCATGGTCTGAATAATATGATAATCAGAGTAAAGACACTTTGCAAAAATGATACAAGTATAATTGGTCGAGCGGTAATGTGTTCATCTCTGGAGCTCAAATCAGACATAGTGTTGCCTACGGCTCACCACTAGCGTGACATTTTTTCGAAAGAAGCTGTGTTGCCTGGACGCAATGGCACGGAGAAGGGCCCCCCTTCAACTTGTTGCACACTTCGGCATATTACAATGAGCATAATGAAAAATTTGATTGTATATCCCTAATCTTGGACACACAAAATGTTTGCTGAATTATAATTCGGCTCACTTAATGGAACAACATGTAGCTAAGTTGCCTCAGCCTTTAGTAACTCTAACTCAATTGAAATAGCATTTAGGTCAAAAAGTTTTTTGCTCGGTTTTCTGTCAAAAGATTTTCGCAGAGCATGTTTGTAACTGTCAATAAGTGTTTTTGGCAGTGTTGTTGTAAAAACAAAATAAAGAAGTTAATCTTCTGCCTCAATGCTGGCAAAATGGCAACATTGAAGTTTAAGAGGAAAATTCCTAATTTTGAACTGTGATATCTTGAAAACGGCAAAACATAGAAAGTTCAAATTTGGTGAGAATTTATTTAAGGCTTTTCCCCATTATTTGATCATCAGTAAAAAACTTGACTTGAATGCTCTTTTAAATTAGATTTAGTATTTCAGTTAATACACTAACAACTTTATGACCTGCTAGCATTCAAGGCATTCTAATCTAATGCATTACATAGTCTGAGTTAATCCTGAACTGATAGTTTGCTTGCTAGATTGATAGCTTATGAATGAATCTGTGTTTATTTGCATTGAAGTCCCATCAATGCGCTTTTAACTACTGGAAAGGGCAGTTATAAACAATAATTTACTATCTCAAAAGCTGTAGTGTTTTAACCCTTACTTAAAAAAGAAATGTTAATCTTTTTAAGCTAACATCTATGCAACAAACTTAGCCTGGAATTTGAGCTCAGGGTCTCACGTATTGTACCACAAAAGTGGACAATTTCAAACAGTTAGTGTTACATTTAGCAGCAGGTAGTAAAATGTTGACGTTTTGTGACCAGGAGTCTGGAACTTTGGGACTTTTGTGTCTTCAGGGCAACTAACTTGTAAGTGATAGCCAGAATCACTTGACCACTGCTCAGCTCACTCAAATTCTTGTGTATTTTAAACGAAGTTATACCATGTAATGTCAGCACAAAATATCGATAAATCATGGTTAACTATGTGCAAATAATCTCACATTTACTCGTAAGCTAGCATAGTCTTTCTTTAAAATTAAACCATGCGGTCATGACAGTGCAGTATGCACTTGATATAATTCTTGCGGAACAAATGTTAACTAAGATCTCCATCGTTTTGATCAACACCTTATTTGAACTTACAATATTTTTGGTTAGTGTGCAGTACAGATCTTTTGCCATTCTCTAGTCTCTACGTTTAATACTTCTATTTCTACAGGAATTTATATTAGTTGTATTTTTGTGTATACAGCTTAAGTAGTAATTTGTAAAATGAAAGGAAAAAAGCGTCGCATGAAAGAAACAAAAGTTGCTGACATTACTGATGAAGAACAGTTGTTTTTTGATAAACCAATTGAAGAAGTGAGTGATGCTGAAAATGAAGAACTTGATAATGCAAAGCTTGGGTCCGTTAAAGAAAAATCTAGTAGTATGGTCGCCAAAGCTTCTGAAAAAACTTCTGACAGTGTTTCTCTTACTAAAAAATCTGAAGAGAAACTGGACAACGTTCAGTCTATTGACTCAGCTGCCACTAGCAAATTATCAGAAACTACTGACATTTTAGTTAGCTCTGATACCGTTGGTGAACTCCAAAATGACAGCGCAAATTTAAATGACAATGAATCAAAGAATTCAGAAGAAAAAGCTGTTGACGAAAATGGAAACGTAGTAGACGAAGCAAAACAAGTTGTGACGAGCAGTTTTGATTTTGATGTCAGTGGCATGTACAAAATAAGAGGAAGTTCCATCAACATGTATGATTATGCTGAAAGCGAAGATTCTTCTGATGAGGAAGATCTCCGTAATACTGTTGGCAATATTCCAATGGAATGGTACGACGATTTTCCTCACATTGGTTATGATTTGGATGGTAAGAAAATCATGAAGCCTCTTCGAAACAAAGATGAACTCGATAAGTTTCTTGATAAAATGGAAAATCCTGATTATTGGCGAACCATTCATGACAGGACAACAGGCCGAGATCATGTGTTAACTGAAGAGGAACTAACTCTTGTCGATCGTCTAAAGCAAGAAAAGTTTTTTGATCCAAACTACAATCCCTATGAACCATATATTGACTTTTTTACTCATGAGAAAATGATTCATCCTGTTACAAACATGCCTGAACATAAGCGAAGCTTTGTGCCTTCTATACATGAAAAACGCAAAGTTGGTCGGCTGGTGCATGCAATCAAAATGGGTTGGCTTAAAGTTGGAAAGCCGAAAAAGAAAGTTGAAGAAGAACAAGAGACATTTTATGATTTGTGGGCTGATGTTAAGGATGATCCTAAAAGCCGCAGTGAGTTGGCAAGACAAAAGATGCACATTCCTGCACCAAAAGAAAATTTACCTGGTCATGAGGCTTCTTACAATCCTGCTCCAGAATATTTGCCAAATGAGGAAGAGATTCAAGAGTGGAAGGAAGAAGATCCAGAGTTTCGAAAACTTGACTTTATTCCTAAGAAATTTGACAGCCTTAGAAGAGTGCCGCAATATGAAAACTTGGTTCAAGAACGATTTTCTCGCTGTTTGGACCTGTATCTTTGTCCTCGGCAGAGAAAGATGAAAGTGCAGGTCAACCCGGAAGAGCTAATTCCAAAGTTACCCAAACCTTCAGATCTGAAACCATTTCCAACATTCCAAACGTTGTGCTATCGTGGGCACAAATCAATTGTCATGAGCATATCTGTGGATGCATCTGGCCAGTGGCTTGCCTCGGGTTCAAAAGATGGAGTTGTTAGAGTTTGGGAAGTCTCAACAGCTCGTTGCGTTCGAGAAATCACAACTTTTCCAAGCGAAGCATCTGTGAAATCAGTTTCGTGGTGTCCGAATGTTAGTGTCTGTCTGCTAGCTGTAGCAGTTGGCAATAGTGTAGTCATAATTAATCCATTTGTCGGAGACAGAGTTGTATGTCAATCTACTGATAAATTAATCGAATCATTTGAACAGCCAACAGAACTAGATGAAGATGGAAAAGTAAAGAGTGCAAGAGCGAATGTATTCATTTCTCCATGGGAGTTGATCAGTTCGGGCCCAGAATTTGCAGAAGGGCAACGCATTAGAATAAAACATCCGAAAGAAGTTGGAAAAGTGATTTGGCACGGCAAGGGAGATTACTTCGCGTCGACATTACCCGGCAATGGAAATCACCAAGTCTTTCTACATCAGCTCACAAAGTTACGGTCACAGAATCCATTTAGCAAGTGCAAGGGCATAGTTCAAACCGTTGCCTTTCATCCCATTCGTCCATTCTTTTTCGTCGCCACTCAGACTGTTGTTAAAGTTTACAATTTGGCCAAGCAAGAATTAACGAAAAAACTAACGCCAAATTGCAAATGGATCTCATCTATCGCTGTTCATCCTGGAGGAGACAATATTTTGATCGGAAGTTACGACTCTCGTTTAGCCTGGATTGATCTTGATTTGTCTTCTAAGCCTTATCACACAATGAGATATCACGGCAGAGCGGTACGGGCATGTGCATATCATCGAAAATATCCTCTGTTTGCCTCGGCAGGCGATGACTGTTCAGTTATTGTCAGTCATGGAATGGTTTATAATGATCTGATGCAGAATGCGTTGATTGTTCCAGTTAAAGTTTTAAAAGGTCACAAATCCGACGGCGTTTTCGGTGTAATGGACATTTGTTTTCACCCAGACCAACCTTGGGTCTTTTCTTCTGGTGCGGATTCTACAATTAGACTTTTCACTTAATTAACGGAGGGGTTTTTGATATTGTAAAAATAGTAAAATTTTTCACTTGTTAAGATCGCAAAGAATACATAAAGAAGCTAGCAGACAAACTAGCCTTCTGTTAAAACGTAGTAGTTTGCAGTCTTATCTAGTATGCTTACTGCTATATCAGTAAAATGCGTGTCATATTAATGCTGAAAATGGTTACTCTTTGTTTTTTTTGGCTTCAGTTGCTTCCTGTCATCTACACCTTTCCAAAAAATTTTGTTTACCAGGTTTTGTTGAAAACAATTAATTTTTTATAGTGCTGAAAATGGTGATTAGTTTTAATTTGAACTCCGGTGCCCTTCAGTATTGATCACAATCAACTTGTATATTCTGTTTTTATTGCGGGTTGCAATATTATTTTGATTAACTGTTTTTCTGGCAAGTAGTATATTGTAAAATTTAGAGTAAATTTGAACGGTATAGTAATAACCCTCATTTCTTGAAGTAATCATGCTATATTTTTGTTTTGTTTTCCACAAAACATTAAATCAAAATGAAAATAGGTACAGTACGTATTCAGTTTTTTCTCACAAACGTATAATATCGTATATTGCTAGAAAATTCAAAAGACTTAATCTTCTAAAAATTGTCTGTGTTTTGGTTGAAAAACCTTTTAGGCTCGAACATTCCTGTCACAACGTGTATGAGAAATAACATTAGCTTATATCATCTGTATAGCTGTTGATTAAACAGTAGCATGAGCTTTTTATAAATATGTTTTGAAAGTTTTGGTGTGACCGGTTGTTTTGTACACGTAGAAAACCAATTCCTTATGTTTAATTTTGTTAAGAAAACTGACAAGCCGGTAACCATTAGGAAACAAATAATGACAAAATCTGCTTGTCTCATCATTAAGGTAAAGATGGAAGTGTTTTTCCCTTGAATTGTGAATTGAGACGCGTATTTGTTATTTAAAGCTATTTGTACGGAAATTTATTGCGATGACGTATTTCAATTTTTGAATATTACAAACATACAATTTTTAAGGGCACTAGAGGTAAAACTAAACAAAAACGTACTTTCTACTTGTGTCATTTTCCTTAATGTTGAGCTGCCAGGGGTGCAATACATTTACCCATTAATCGCCAAATATATTTGTACTCGTATGCCTAGAACACCTTTTCCGTTTCGTTTAATTTAAAGCTGTACAAAAACTGCTACAGCCGAGTAGCAAATTATGGCTCCATATTACAAAGTTAACTTTAACCCTCAAGGTCTTAAATCAAACTTAATGCGCTCATAAAAATTTATGCTCTTTTCAATTCTAAAAAAAAGGGAAATACAGCGCTCTCGATTTATTGTTATTAGCTTGTTGAAATTTCACCCAAGTCGGGTCTGAGCTTAAACGAGCACTAAAGGCAAAATCAATGGGAACTTCGGCCAATCGAATAAGACTAGATTAACGTTGACTCCGTCCTTCTTGACCCAGCCGTTCCAGAGATATTCTACTTCAAACATGACGTCGGGATAATTTTTATTGACAGCCCTAACGTTGATCTAAGCAGGACATCCTGACGCGAGACAACTCAACCCGGTAATCCTGACGTCAAACGCTCTACACTTTCGCGCTCCGCTTTGTTTTTTGTTTCTCTTCTGCGCTACGCTTTTTTTTTCTCGAAACGATTAACGTTCGGTTATTGTGACGTTAAAGTATAATATTTTTCTTTAGTTGCAAACTTTGTGAAAATCTCTATTTCGCAGAAATGACTCAAAAGCGAGTTGTATTTTTGCGAAAATAATCTTGATATTAAAAATTGATATAGAAAATGCTTAAAGTATAATTCAAAGTCAAGTACCTCAAATCGAAATTAATTAGTGCAGCGATTAAAATTTATTATTTTTGCTTATTGTTGGATAACTAGCAATATAGCATTTTGAGCAATTTAGCAAGGTTGCAATTTAGCAAGCATTTTCATGAAAAAATTGTTAGTTATAGCATTTTCAAAAAAAAGAAAGGTCTTCGAGCTTCACATGCTGATTTCTCAGTGTCATTTCAATGGGCCACCTAAACACCATGGGCCCCGGGGTCATTGCCCCCCTCTCGGCGGCCCTGCGTCAACTGTAACATCAATTCTGCGATTAAATTGCAATGTACTTACAATGATGCATTACGTACGCTGTTTTCGCAAAGTACACAACCAAAGTACCGCGTTTTGTCGACAAATAATATTGTAGTTGATATTGACATTGAATACTACTGTGACAATACTATTTATCAGGAAGACTTTATTTCACCAAAAATTTCTATCTATTTTTTTATTAATTTTGACTCAAATCTAACCCAAACTTAAATGCTTACTCTAAAACTATTCCCCATATCGAATCCTAACCCAAACCCTTACTTAAACCCTAATCTTAACCCCTAAAAAAGCAAACGAAAACAGCTCACATAAATATTTCTCATTTTCGTTTTGTTCTCTTTAACTTGAAAATTTTCGGTGAAATAGTCACTACCTATTCATCATTACCCGAAATCGGTATGTATTTTTCTGTGAATACAATGCACAAAATCTAGTATGGAATTGGTATGAAAGTATGGAAGATTGTCTTCCATTCCATTCTTGAAATCTTCCTACCGAAATTTCCATTCCATACCATGCCCTGCTAATCAGTTTGATCTTGTTAAGCAGAACAGATCTGAGCTAGCAAAAAGAGTAGATTGTGCGGTAGCCTAGGTAGCAAACGTCTAAGAACAAGCGAAAGTAAGGCTAGTAGAATAGTTGGCTCTTGTTTGCAACTTAGTTGGAAAAGTTTATTCTAGGGTCACAAAATCCTGTAAGCAAATAAATAGGCCTACTCAGGTACTGGTAGTCTTATAATCAGGAATGAGTTTGTACTTGGTAGCCAAGTAATAAAAGCTTTAATTCTAGGTTATGATTAAGGTTGAAGTGTATCTGACAGCTTGATTTTTACTGAGATCGCTAGGCTATCAAACAGTCTACTCTTTTTGCCAGCTTGAATCTGTTCTGCTGACAAGGTCAAACTGATACGTGCTACTCAACGTAGTAGCCCAATAGCGGCGTTGCTTTAGGTTAGAACTGGGAATGCGTCGCTAACGACGCTAAGGCTATAAACGTCGTAGTTGCCAATAAAAATTATAACATAGAGGCTCCTACGTCGTGTTTAAAGTAGAATACCTCTAAAACGGCTCGGTCAAAAAGGATGGAGTCAACGCCAATCGAGTCTAATACGATTCCCTAAACTTTAAATGTTTAAGTGCATATTAGCTCTATACATTATTATTCTCTACCATTTTTTGGTGATATTTTTTGACGAATGCCAGGTGATGCTTGTGTTGTGAAATTTCGTTTCGTGTGGTATGTGATCGGCTACTAACATACAATTTCCACTTAGGTTCTGTAATAAATTAGGCTTGGTGTATGTAATTATGGCAGTTACATTGCATACAGATGTTGGCGATATTAAGCTTGAATTGTACTGTGATCAAGTACCGAAGGCGTCTGAAAACTTCCTTGCCCTTTGTGCAAGCGGATATTACGACAATAACGTCTTTCATCGGAACGTAAAAGGCTTCATGGTGCAAACCGGTGACCCGACCGGCACCGGAAAAAAGGGAACGAGTATTTGGAATCGGCATTTCGAGGACGAATTGGTCGATTCTTTGAAGCACAACGCTCGTGGCGTTGTCTCGATGGCGAACAGTGGCCCGAATACGAACGGTTCTCAATTTTTCATTACTTACGCCAAACACCCTCAACTAGACATGAAATTCACTATCTTCGGGAAAGTAATCGACGGCAATGAGACATTAGACGAATTAGAAAAGCTACCGGTAAACGAAAAGAACTACCGACCGTTAACGGAAGTGCGAATCAAAAACGTGACGATTCATGCCAATCCAATTGCAGATTCAACTTTGCAGTAATATGGAAAAGCCTTATATTCTGAATACCGCGCTCACCAAGGAGGCGAATCAAATCGACTGGCACTGGGAAAGTGTTGGTTTTGCATTCAACTGCCGTTATTGGTGAAAATACTCGAGATGCGTTTGTTGAACAATTGGATTCAAGTTTTCGAACACATTTGGAAGAATGACTTTGTATTTTTTGCTATGTCATCAATACTTTAGAGTGCAGTATATTTTTGCCACGTGCAACGTTTTGTTTAATTATAAAAGTCCCGTTTCCTTGTTGGGCTGTTGGCCTTATAGCCTTCGAAATGATGAAGAGGACGGTACTTTACAGTGTGGAAGGATTCGCAAAGCTGCCTTTATGCAAATAACTTTTTCTACCATTCGATCTACGCTTTATCTTATAATATGAAGGATTGGGTTGTACAATATCTACTGAAACTTAAATGCAAACTGTGGACTGGGAATGCAATTTATATGATTTTCCAAACATCAGAAAAAAAAACAAAACGGAATGGTGGAGTTAAACTTATCGATAATGTTGCTAATTTCTACTAACAATTTGCATTAAACTATGCCGTATATAATTTTGTCATGGTGGTTACAATATTGTTAGATTTCTAGTCAAATTTGCCTGTAGCATATGCATGCCAGCTAAATTGTAGAACCTTGTTGTAAGGATTTAGTTTGCTTTTCGTTGAACTCGAGCCATCCGTAGTTTCTCATACTTGAGTATCGAACAAAGATTGAACGTTGTTAACAACACGATATGTCTAAGTGCTCAACCTTGCATTGCCACGAAAGTATTGAAGCTTTTAAATTTCGTATGCCGTTGAATTCCGCTAGCACTCGTGAAAGAATCGAACCAGTCAAGCAAAGTAAAATTCCATTCACTTATCCACTAAGCAAAGACTCCTTAAACATATTTTAATGATAACTTTCGAAAATTAGAGTTACTGTATATCCATTTGTACGGTACTTAATAGTTCAGTTAAAAGTACGGTACTTAATAGTTCAGTTAAAAGAGCGTCTGATGGGTAATCGAAAGTCGCTGGTTCAATTTCCTTACGGGCAATGCGTCGTCTATGTCGTAAGTTTCGCCCACTTTGGTGGACCTGGTTTGGTCAAACGATTCGTTTATGGTTTCGCGTTCCAATCATTTGAAAATATGACGCAGTGAGCTAGTCTACGAAACTAATGTACGTGGTTCAGTTTAACCATTTGAACCTCTTAGTCGTTATTTAACAACACCCAACAAATTTTCTGGCTCATACGCATTACGAACACAGACTTAATTCTCGCTGAACATACTTTTAATCTGCTCTATCCAATGTATGATATTACTGATGCTGCAGCGACACAAAATGTAGAGGCAAGCGTATACATATTTATTTCTTGCATTGATTTGGCATTAGAACTTTATAGATTAGAGCAAAAATAAATTACAGTGAACTACTAATCTTACCAGTGCTCGGTCTCGTGTGTGTTTTTGACATGTGATAAAGTTAAGGGATATTGGCAACGATATTTCAACAAAGCATTTTTTAGCTGCATTTGACACTGAGATTAATTTCTTCCGAAACGACAAGGATTCGTAATCTCTGGCTAAAATAATTCTTTCAAGTTGATCCTTCTGCCATCAGAAAGCGACAGTGAATGTCGCTCTCCTTTGAATTAATTTGCATTTGCTTAGAAGTTGATTATATTCCGAGTTATTTGACATTTTCCCGCTCTAATTTGCTGCTTGTTCGAATCCTACCAGCAGAGTTAATTAACTAAAAGCGCCTTATGCGACGACTAACAACGTGACCAGGGTGTAGATTACACTTAGATAATGCGATTGGGACGATCGTGAAAACAACACCTTTATCTTTTCGATCACGCTGTCAGTGTTTTTCACAAATAACAATAGGGTTTCCACAAAGTTATGAGAAGTGCTTTTGAAGCGCAAATAATTATAAATAATTGCACATTATTTGAAAAAAGGGAATTCCTCATGAGCACTTTGAGAACCGTCAGCGGTAGATTTAACCAAAGAAGAGCTCTGTATAATGTGCGCGTCACCCAGTCATAAACGAGCTGCAGGTACCCTTATTGTCTGTAATACGGTTATATAATAAAACTTTAAAATATCCTGGCAAAATGACCTTAGTTTGCATTGGCTTTGCATTCCAGTCAAACAATAACAACATAGGTAAAATTAATAATGCCCAATACGTAATGGGTCGAATCATAGGTGGGCACAAGTCCGTTAACAACGAAGCTAACTTTTTCATTAACTCGTAAATCCGTTAATAAGTTTTTTCATGTTAACGGACTAAATTTACTTCCGTTAAGTTCTGTTAACGGACTATATTAACTTCCGTTAAGTTCTGTTAACTTCCGTTAAGGTGTTCATCGTCAATATCTTGCATCATTCGTTCATCGTACCGGTACAAACCAGTTTGCACCGGTAACACTTGTTACCTATTAGCACGAGTTTTATAGAAGAGAGCGAAAAAAAGAGCCCTTTTTTGTGGCAAATAATAACCTGCAGCCTCATATAGGCCTATTAATTATCGCTGTTCACAATTTCCACAGATTTTCCGATCGCAGCTTCGTTAGTGCATTTGAACTTATTTTTATCTTGAAATTAGATTAGACTGTAAAATGTAACTTCAAAACCACAAAAAGACCACCACAGCAATAAATATTTTCTTACAATCAGCTCAACAGCGCCAATACGTGTTCTAGAAGCGAGTGAATAAAAAGAAATGTAGACTACACGCTAAATATTAACGGACTTTATTAACTTCCGTTAATTAAAGCTGAAAATACCGGATTAACGTTAACGGAGGTGTGAAGTTTGTTAACGGACTATTGGTTAACGAAGCTAACGTTTTGCATCAACTTGCCCACCTATGAGTCGAATGATTAAATGAAGCAACGAAAATTAGACCGACGTCATAATTTTAGAAAGAAATCGAAAACTGGTTGGCACGATCTTTGCAAAGTCACTAAAATTAGTAGCAACTTCAGAGTTGTAAACGGGCCGATTAGTTCAGGCCCGAACCCGAAGAAATAAGCCCGAACTCGAAATTTAATTTGAAGCTCAAATCATGCCCGAAAAAATCCGAAAGTTAAGTTAGGTCTGAAAAATTTAGCTATTTTGCCAAGTTCTTTTGATTACATTTTTGCGCACCTAAAACAACAAGCACGTCTCAGGCCCGAATTAAGCCCGAAATTTTTGTCAACTTTAGGCCCGAACCTGACCTGAAAAGCCCGGCCCGACTTACAACCCTGAGCTACTTTTTCCTGCGTTGGACTAACCCTTGTAGCATTTCATTTCCATGCTTTTGTTCTGTCTTAACAGGTTGATCATTGTGAACATTAACTACAGGCAGGCACTGGCGCATTTTCAGCTAGAAATTGCACTTTCCATACTATCAGTTGGTAAAAAAACAATTTCGTTAATCGATGAATATGCACTTGAGTTGCAAATTATGCGTTGATTTGTATCCAGCGTAAAAGCATTTTGACTCTTTCAGCAGTTGCGTAAAACAATATAATTGGATCAAAGACAAGTAAAACTTTTCGCTCTTTATAAAAGAACGTAAAAGAATAGTAACAGGGCAATGAGAAGGAAAACTGAAGAAACGAGAATGGCGCACAGCTCTTTTTGCATCTGTAGAGCGTAAGGATGTTTTTTCATCCACGTATTGAACAGTTTTCCTCCGACGTTCTCACGGGGGAATTCCTCCGCCGGTACGTCAACTTTCAAGAATCGACACAAGGGCTCCCAGCCATCTTCCAAATTGTACACCAACAAGCTGCCTTTAGGTGCGTTCTAAAAATACACAAAAAATTAAAAACTCCTGCTTGTATAGATGGTAAAGCGCAGCCCGGCACTTGGTAAAGCGTCGAGTTAGTGAGGGAAAGCGGCTTACAGCTCAATTTTGATTTCCAAATTAGAGATGCGTCGCTGAGTCTGGGAAAACATTGTGGAATGCACATTGCACAAACCAAGATTAAGATAATCCAAGAAGATCGTCAGTCTTGCTATCTTCTGCACTGCGATGAATGAAAAAATTCCAAAGTTCATAATAATTATTTTAGGAGCTGGTATCGATTCATGCTTATGGCAATTTGGCTTGTCACTCGACAAATATTTTTCCTTAGGAAGTGTTAAAATGTTAGTGCGGGATTAATGCTTGTTTGTTTTTTTCTTTCGTGAAAGATTTTCATTAAACTGCTTTTACGAAATTATTTTCTTAACTTTATTTTTTTAATGTAATGTAGGTTGCGTATGATAATGTTTTACATGTACTACCTAGCAGTAGCGTAGCCAGGGGGGGGGGGGGGCGGGGGGGGCTCGAGCCCCCCCCCCCCCCGTTGGCTTTTGTGAAGTATGCAAAATCGCATGTTTTTTGTGCTTTTGAGGCTGATTTTCTGTGAAAAATGGAAAATAGCCCCCCCCCCATACGAAAAGAGCCCCCCCTCATACGTTTGAACTTGCGAAATTGGAAGAAAAATCGCCCTGAATTTTGGCGAAGACCTTTTTTTTTTTATTTTTTTTTGAGATCACCTAATTTCGGGCGGAAAAAACGTTTGAATTTTGGATTTCGGCCGAAAAATCACTCTGAATTTTGGCGAAGACCTTTTTTTTTTTTTTTTTTTTTGGAGATCACCTAATTTTGGGCGGAAAAAACCTTTGAATTTCCGATCTTTCCGAGACATTTCGTCTCAAATTTCGGACAAACCGTCTGAAACTGATTCAAGGTCAATGAAAATTCGAGTCAAGGTCGTTTGCACACTTCTCACTCTTTCAAAATAGCCCCCCCTTTTCCAAATCCTGGCTACGCGCCTGCTACCTAGTCCTATAACCCCATGCTACAACATTCGGTAAATCAGGGATCGGCAATCTTTTTTTATTAACATCAAAAACATCACAATTGACTTATTATTATATTAATCTTTCTTATACTGCGAACCGGTTAAAAGCCGAAAATTTTTCGCGGACCGGCTTTCAAAATAAACACAAATGTTTAGCAATGTAGGCTACTACCACTATTTCCTGTAAGCTGGTATAATTTCAAAAAAATTTTGTACTACTTCCTGTACAGTAAAACGAAATTATTTTATCACAAGCTGTTAAAACTCGTGCAATGAAATCTTTTTTTTTCATAATATGTTCAAATGCAATTGCATTTAACGTTAAAAAAAGCATTTAATCTCGAAAGTATTCCGCCCGGTAGCGAACGTTCTACGGAACGGTGGTTGCAGATCACTGGGGTAAGTTATATTAAATTGCTTCTGCTCTGTTTGAACCGTATAAAAAATCTTGACAGAAACGATGAGCCATTCGAAATACAAACTTTGATTTGATACCGGTACTCCTTTCCATGTTTAGCACATCCAACCTTTTGGCATAGGTTTAAATAGCTTTTTTTTCAAGAACGAATCAAAAGATAGAGCGATAAAATGGACAACGTAGAAGTTGGGTGAAAACATATCCATTTTTTTTTTTGGGGGGCTCAAAAATCATACCTTCTTGACGTCTTCAATATGGTTCCGATACTTTTCCTTGCAAATTTTTTCGTCTATCTTTTCTCTGTGCCAGGGAGACTCCCAAACCAGGTTGAAATGGTATGCACCTGAAACGGAAAATTTTAAACAAAATGATATCTATTTTGGTAATTGTGAACGATGGTAATAAAAGATATTGGAAGTTTTTTGCTACTTCTGACTCATTTGACGTTTTCCGCCAGCCTTGCCTTCTTCACGTTGACGAGTGTTCTGTGATACACTCTTTTTTTATCATAAGAACACGAGGACGAAAAGAAATAGGCAGAAGAGTTTAGTACTCTTGATACTTAAAAGATTTGGCTTTTCTAAGAAGTGGTGCTTCCTAATTTTCACGTAATTATTTGCTATAGGATACGTACAGTAGTTATTGTTTTATAGTATTAATGCAGGTAAGAAAATAATATCATTTTGTGCTTGTATCCTTTCTCTACACATGACTTTTCTACACGTTTGCTGGGTAAAATGAAAGGTATCCTCCTCCCAGACGAAGCAATGACGCAACCGAGGGGGAATAAGGGGACTTTATACCCCTCCCCCCTTAGCCAAGTTACTTTCAAAATTTACCCAAATCAGTATTCAGGCCAAAACCTAGCCAAAATCAGGCGAATATCTTTTTTGGTCTTTACCTAATATCAGACCAAAAACTAAAAAGCTCCTCCCCCGGCAAAAATCTTGATTGCACGGCCGATACAAAGTGCAATTTTAAACCTAACCTAAGGAAAATAAACTTCTGATATAATTTTACATATTTAAACAATGGTATTGGATTAATTTGCAACTATTGTGTAAAATCGCCTTTTTTTTGGATTACTTTCATTGCGTTTACGTTTGGAAATAACAGAATTGCTGCTATGTATCTTATTGGAATGCATTCAAGAGTGCAATAAAACCATTACATCAATGACTGATAATAAACTCATATCCTAACTACTCATAGTAATCTTGATCGTGATGTGGCTAAATGCTTTTGCGATGATAATTTGTTACGCGCTGAAAATATAAGCTTACATTGATATGATTTTTTCTGCTACGCAAAAATAATGAAGAATACTTTTTTTTTTCATAGGAAGCAGTAAATTTGGATCTGAGGCTGGCAGTTCTTAACCTTTCACAAATTTTCACCATTATTTTGTTCTTAAATTACAAAGCGCATATAAGCAGAAACTTGATTCCTAACTTTAAGATTGTTCTTAAATCCTTAAATTTAAGATTGTTCTTAAATTATTTTGGACTATTAAAGTGACACAAATCATTGTTGCGTTGTAAAATGTTGTCTTGTGTAAAAGTTTTGGCGATTGACAAACCTAAAAAAAACAAAAACAGTAAAAAATCTACTGTTTATTGCTCACAGTCTATTTCGTTACGACCGAGTACTGAATAACAAAAAATGATTTTTTAATTTGGCCCGTGTTCACAATTACTTTGTTCATGCCGAGGTTGGCATTGTTCTGAACTTGTTTTAAATTTTTGAAAAAAAAGAGTTTCGTGTTGATACAAAATCGTTCTTTTTTAGAGAAAGCGTAATATTGGAGTTCGGAATTGCGCAGCGGCCGGTAAGAGCTTGAGATTTAACGATGGTAGGTTGAGTTTCCACTGCCGTGGTTGCTGTTCTGCAAGTTAGTTATTTAAATGTGTTTTGTGTATGTACCGATGCCCTGTCTACACTGACGTGAAATTGAGAGCGCACCAATATAGCGTAGATACGGGAGCATTGTGCTATGCCCCCCACCATGTAAAAACCCTGTATTATACGTATTTATGCTACCAAAAATCAGCAATGGCTCTCCGTTTTGGAAGCAGGCCGGTAAACAACAAATGCGGTCCTGACAGCTAGAACCTGAATTTGGTAAAAAAAATTTCATTTTCGGTCTTCTGATTTATTTCGAAAGAAACCCCTCCCCCCATTACATCACAAATCCTGTTTACGCTAATAGGGCGCATCAACGTATCCTTTCTCCATTTTAACCAAAAATCGGGTACTCCCTGAGTGCCGACTAACTGTGACAGTAGACAACCCGCAATTGCTGGTGAATTTACAATTGGGTTCAAGCAGGGGCGTATTTAAGGGGGGCATTGAGCCATGCCCCCCCCTTTGGGTCGCCAGGGTAGTATAATTAGCATAGAATAGTAAGCAAAATTGTGACATGGACCCCCTTTGTAACTTGGGCAAAAGGTTTAAGCACAGAAACGGTGGGCGAAGACCTGTTTTTTGGCCAAAAACTGGACTAAATTTAGGTGAAGACTTTTGTTTGGTCTTCACCTAATTTTGGGCCAAAAACCGGACTGAATTCGAGTGAAGCCATTTTTTTTTGGTTTTCACCTAAGTTTGGGTAGGAAAACGAACTTCGTTTTGGAATAGAAAATTTTTATTCTGGCCTTCATTAATCTCAACTTTTCTGAATTTCCTGCCCTCCCTCCTCCCCCTTTCGAAAATCCTGCGTACGCTACTGGGTTCAAGAGTCAAGCCAAACAAATAAAGCCACACATATTGGGTTCGGGTCTATAGTCGAACTACAAACTAGTCGAATCCTTGACATCTACCGGCATGTTTTTAAATTTTTATTGTAATTACTTGCTTCTTTTTTCACCGAGTTCCCTGCTGGCCGAAAAACATGCTGTGAAGGGACCAGCTAGGTCTTTGATTCAAGCTGCCACCTGTCTATCACACACAGTCATTTTTATGGCTAAAGCTCGAATTGAAAAGCTGTGCAAGTACGCATATCAATTTTTCTGGATTTTAGTTTTTGAATTTTTCTGGGAATCGAACTCATGTTTGCCATTTCAGTAACAGACGCTCTATCCACTTGACCATGGATTGGTACAATTTGATGAGTATGCTACAAACTAAACCACTTACTTAATGCGCGTAGATAACGAAACAATCGTCTTCCAGAAGGAGCTAGAGTGAGAATAATCTTCAAATAAGTACTGTCAACCACTTTTTCAACTTGAGATTTAAAACTTCGAAACCATTCATCTTCTTTTCGTATTGTTAATATGATCTGAAAAACAAAATTGCACAATCGCAGTAAAAATGCAACTTTGGCTCTAAGGCAAGCAACAAGCAGAGCCGTTGAAGGGGCAACGGGGTGTATGGAGCACAAGGCACGGTAAGTTTTGAGGAACTCATTTTAGTTTATGGGTCCCAACAGTATAGCAGGCAAGAACCTAGAAGTGTTCAACATCGAAGCAGAGTTGTAAGTCGGGCTGGGCTTTTCGGGTCGGGTTCGGTCTTAAGATTGACAAAATGTCGGGCTTGATATACGCATTTGCCTCGTGTTTTCGCCTTTTAGATGCAACAAAAGTGTAATTAAAATAACTTTGCTACTGAATGACAGCTTTGTTTAAGCATCACTAGGATTCGTATTACACAATCATTATTATTACGGTACAATTTTTCAGCAATGATTAAATTTATTTTAACCGTATGCGAGCAATAACTACAAATACTTTTTAGATACCTACGAATATTTTTTAGATCGAACATGATTTTCAGGGTTTTTCGAGCCTGGTTTTGGCTTCAAGTCGCTTTTAGGGTTCGGGCTTACGTTTTCGGGTTCAAGCCTGTACTTTTCGGTCCGTTTACATCTCTGCATCGAACCCCCGGTAAGATTAAAGTCAATATTTTTATCTTTTTGGTCTTTACTCCAAATTCGGGAGAAAAACAAGTCAAAATCCGTCGAATACCTTTTTTTGGTTCGGTAGAAAAACAAGTCTAAATGCGGCGAATATCTTTTTTTGGTCTTTGTTCTATTTCCGGAATGAAAATTAGCTCTTCGGCTCCGAAGAAATTACCTTTGTCTTCTTCGTTCATCACCCGGGCCCAGGTTTCTCACAACGCCCATGCTCATAAGATGATGAAAACCATGTCGACAAGCCAGATCGAGGTGGCAGCGGTTTACAATTCACTAACAGTAAGATTATGTGTTGAAGCTGCTTGTGTTCACACGTTGTGACCTTGAAACCTCAATTACATGGTCTACTTCCACGATGATCCTTTGTTTCGAATCGAAAGTTTGGGATTGAAATATGAAGATTAGCGCAAAGTCTTTTTATCAAAAAAAAAACAGCAGCTCTTTCAGAATCACGCAACATTTTAGTATTCTATTGTTTCCTACCAGTATCTAAATTAGGGCGGCTATTAGGTCTAACAAAAAGGCTTTCAATATACTAGTCTATAAGCATGACGTAAGTATTATTTGTGCGGCGTCGTACTCCAACGTAGCCATGAGTGAAAGTTTAATTGGATCAACTAGTTATTAAGTCAAGCTGTAAAGTAGCTCGTAGGTTGTTCAACCGAGCCGGTCGACCGTAATGGGATGCGTCCCTTTGACACGGATGTTACATATGCCACTGACCTTGGCGTCAGGGAAGGTTTCGTGAATTTCCTTCCAGTAGTGATAGGTAGGAACATCACAAATGGCATCAATGTTCTCGTACATCTTCTTGTATAGTTTCGAAGACCCCTTGCCGCTGTTCAGAATATCTATCCATTCTTTGTCGTAGAACCAGAAATTTTCCAAGATGTCGAAAACGTTATATCCAAGCTTGGTTAGGGCTGCATTTAGTGTTTTTGTTCCACATTTCGAATAGCTAGCAATGATAACTTTCATATCAGAGCCACTAACTCGTCCAAAGCAGCTCTTATGGTTTTGTGGATATGTTTTCTCACCTAACACCAATAACGTTAGTTTTTTGGATTTTGTGTCTTCTAAAAAAAATCAGGAATCCATTTTGTTGCACTATTTTCACCTAGAGGAAATCTACTGTGTTGTATTATGACCTAAAATATACTATAAAGACAATACCAAAAGAAACATGGCAATAAACTAGCCATCCAATCAAATGGCTCGTAATTTGCTCTTCTTCTCCTATTTAATCATGGGTTGATTGTTTAGGCACAAGCGGATAAAGAGAGCAAATTCAGAGGGCATTATTCGCTTTTCTTGTGAGCAAGAAGCCAGAAAATTTAGAGTTTGAGAAAAACGCTTGCCATACTGTTTATTTTATTTTTTTGTCTAAATTAAAGGCTCTTCTAGATTGCTTTCTAATTTAAAACTGACTACACTAATTTTGCTTGAAATTAATGCCATACGTGTTGTATACTGTCACTCACGGAAAACTAAAAGAAATAGCTTGCATAATGATTACTATTAGTGTCTAACAGTTTGACATTAAAAAATCTCGTAGTGTTGACGAGAGTTGCAGAAATTAGAAAATCGTGATAAAATTTACACTACACAATATTTTCGCGAAACATCGTTACTGACGCGGGCTCGCATAATAATTATGATCACTTGAATTTTCTAATGCTAAAATAAAGTTCTCCTGTGCTCTATTTTTTTTCTTTCTTTTTTTTATTCTGAGACCCTTTTTGATTATCATAGTTTGCGAAAATAACATGCATTTCGATTTTTTTCTGATGTAAAAACAATTCTGAAAAAAAAAACGAAATCTTACGCAAAGGAATGGTGAAAAATTTGACAAAATAAACAAAGCGTCTTCGCTTTAACCCCTTCTGTAGAAATAGCAAATTTTGCCCCTTGTAGTTCATTTGTCCGAATACTGTTGCATTTCTGTATTTCTCTCATTTCAGGATGAGAAACAATAAAATTATACCGTTATCAAAACGAAAGTTATCTACTTTCTGTTGGGATAACCAAATGAGATGAACTAAAATAAACAAGAAATGGGTTAAAGATTATGGCGCTTCACCCAGAAATTTGTGATTGTGATGTTTATGACAGTTTCGTATTCTGCTGCATAAGGTTTTGATTTTGCGAGAGCAAGATGCAATCAAACGTTTCATTTATTACCGAATGGTAAGCCTTAATTAATTTTTTAGTGCTGGGGGTCAATTAATGTAGAAAATTTCACTAAAGCGATCTAGCAATTTAAATCAAACAAATTTACGTTGGCAAAATCATTAAATTTGATTTATCACTTTAGTGACGTAATCGGTTTGAGCTGCTGCAAATGTTTTTGTCCTAAAACTGGTTCAAAATTATTTTAGCGATACGGGGATTATGTTGATTTGAAATTTTTGCTGAATTAGCTAATGAAAAAAACCTTCGAAGGTTTATATAATAACAACGTTAAGTCTGGATAAAAAGCAAATTTCTGTAGGTTCATCAAATTTTACTAAGCCAGAAATGTGCTCTATATTATACTCGTTTGGCTATCTAAAACTCTCAACTGAATAGCTCAAAATATTTCCAAACACAACACAAACTTACCGTAATTTTATGCTCCAGAACTTTGTAGCATATCGGCTTTATTAGACACTTTATGAAGCCAAAAAAATTAGTTAGCTTAATTAATTCAAAGTAATTAATTTTGTTGTTTTGTTGCAGCTCCTAATAGATAAAGATTTGAAATTTGGAAACAAACCAACTGCGTAGTATCTTATGATTAAAATCTCGTTAGCAAAGGTGCAGTCGAAGACACAAGGCTCGAGGCCAAGGCCAAGGACTCAAAAAAATTCGAGGCCAAGGACAGACCTTCTCGAGGCCAAGGACAGGAATGCTTGAGGCCAAGGTCAAAGACCAAGGACACAACGCGCAAGTTATCTCTAAAAAAAGGTCTTCGCTCCTAAATTTCGTTAATTTTCCGAAAAATTTAAGCGTTCTCCAGGAAAAAAATGCCTTCAAAAACTTTTTGCAAGCTCTTTGACGTTCTTCAAGACAGAACAAAATTGGTATGACCTTGGCCCATTTTCAACAAGTCAAAAAAAGTGCTATCTTCAAGCCGAAGACAGGGCATTTTCGAGGACTTGCAGGCTTCGAGGCCAAGGACTTGACCTTCGAGGCCAAGGCGAAGGACTTCAAAATGTGTCCTGGAGGCCAAAGATGTCCTCGAGGACTCCACCTCTCGTTAGAACTCTGCTTACTCATTGCAAACTAAACTACAAGCTGCTTTCAACTTTTTTATGAAATGCCATTAAAATAAACGACATATTTTTACCCAGTGGTGGGCATTAACTCGTTAATTCCTTAATAACAAAGTTAAGTTTTTCATTAACGAGTTAAAAAAGCTTAAAAGCTTTTGTGAGTTAACTTATTAACTATAAGTTTCATTAAACGACTTTTATGTTTACGTTAATCCGTTAAATTTCTAGGCTACGCCATGCGTCCTAATGCCATAGTAACAGAAATAAAGAAATAAAAAGGCCTGCACTGTGTCTATCTTTATTAAAAAAGTAAATACTTATTGTAACAGAAACCAGAATGAGTAATTTTTTTCTCGTTTGGAAATGGAATTATTTTATTGGACATCAACTGCAGGTTAATATTGAATTAACAAAAAAAAAAAAAAAAAAAACGAATTAACTTTTAACTATAACTTGCGTTACTTTTGCTTTCTAGTTAACTACTTAACTTAACTAAGTTAAAAAATTGCTTGAAAATTCTTAACGAATTAACTCTTAACGAAGTTAACGTTTCTCATTTACCTTTATGTCATACAAACAAAACGTTGAACAGTTTTTGCCCCAATTTTTTTTTTTAGATTTTTTTTTCATCTAGTGTATTGTAGTGCCGTGTGTTAATTGTTAAAACAAGCAAAACCTGGATTCGCACTTTTGAGCAAGAATTCGTCAAGGTTGAAATATTGACCTTATAGCTTTTTCAGTTGTGACACCAATCGGCAAAGTGGTCAAGTGTAAAAAGGTCGTTTTCACTACGACCCTGACCGCATGATCTGGGTTCAACCCGCACCCTGGTCAGTAGGACATGTTATTTCTGTTTGGTTTGGTGGCTTAGAGCAAACAACAAATTTACGTGGAGGTCAAACGTCAACTTAAAAACCGCTATGTTGCAGCGTTTGGCGGTAGTTGTAGCGTTTCCAAATTTATCGGATATCTTAATGTTTTGGTGCCTAATTTAATGCAGATTTGAAAAAGTAGGTTCGTTATCTATTAATTACAGCACTGATTACTTAATGCGACATCAACATCATGCGACTTGCAATCAGTTCTGCTAATTAGTAATTTTTTCAAAACAGGAAAACAACAAATATGCGAGTTATTATGTTCTGAACGTTGCACTATTCAGCCGTCATGTTTCTTCTCTAGCGCATCTTGTTGACTATTTTGATTACAAAATGTGCTGGACAAATAAGCAGCTCGTCTGATTGGACACAACATAAAGATACTCTTTTGTAGATTTCTGTTTACAAAACTATACTGTAATACAACAACCAAGGAAGGGGCTAAGGCTCAACAAGGAAGGCTCAACCAGGAAGGGGAGCTAAGTCGCTTTAGCTCCCTCCTACCTCTCAGCCAAGTCACTTAGAAACTTTAACTCAAATTGCAAGCGTTTAAATATGTTTCGGATTTGGCCCGTGAGTAAGGAAAGAGGGCTTAAACGGGCTTGGCGATTTCATGCTTTAACTAGCTTGCAAATCATAGCAATTCAGTTTTTTCAAATGGCTTCAAAATTTATCCTAATGGCGCTTCGCCCCCAGGCCCTTATGCGGCTGAACTTCACCTGTAAGTAAAGTGGGGGGCTGAAGGGGATGGGCAAGACGTGTTTTGGACTTCACTTGTAAATAGGGGGGAGCTAAATGGGCTGAGAAATTTAATTCTTGCAAACAACTTCCGATTCTAACAATTTAGTTCTTTCAAATGGCTTTAAAAATGTGTGAAATGTGATACAAATGGCGTTCAAATGGCACGTTTTTCGCAAAAATCACAAAATTGCACATGAGGTGGCTGGAAGCTTCGCTTAGTTGCACCCGTTTGCTTAGTACGTTACGTAATGGTGACATTTTTCGAAAAAAAATTCTATGCTCTGAGTCAAAGCCCCCTTCCCTTAGCAAAATCCTGGTTGCGCACCTGCCGGACCCTTGCTTATTACTAGCCTTTCTGCATCTACAGTTTCTTCTGCTCAATCTACTGTAGTTTCAAATTATTATGGGTGTATAATCTGTATTGGCTGAAGTATTCTGACAATAAAGTAGGCTACAGTAGAGTGGGCTTGCGAATAAAGACATACAGCGGAAAGGCGGTACAACAGTAATAACACGACAATTGGTTAAGACTAATATACGCGGCGATTTTGGGAATAAATATCTACGCAAACGTTGTAAATCATCGTCATACGCTCACATAAACGGATGTGCAGCTGCACACTTCCTGTTATAGGTTATTTTCGTTAAAGTTGATAAAAAGTTGAGTTAAAAAGTGCATGAACTGCCGCACATAACGGTACATATGGCCTTAGAACAAAGGTTCTTAACCGGGGGTAAATTTAACCCCTGGGGTAAATTTTGTCTACCTTATAGGGGGTAAATTTACTGAATTATAAACTAAAACAAACTTCAATTTTCAGTTTCAAAAAGTGATAGTGTTGCACTGGATTGCCGTTGCGCGCCGTATTTTCGCTGCCCAAAAAGAAGACAGCTCCGAAAATGTAATAGCAAACCGACTAAACCCGAAGAGAAACCTCAACACCCGCGGAAAATAGTGGATTTCCGGCATGGAGAACTTTTTTTCCGTTTTTTTGAAGATCACCCCAAGACTTCCAGAAATTTGTGGAAATCTAAGAAGATGGGGATATATTATACTGTTTTTATTTGGAAAGGGGTAAACGAGACAAAAAAAGGTTAAGAACCTTTGCCTTAGGAAGAGTTGCTTTTGTGCACTTGCTCAGAAGCCTAATAAACTGTAAAGGTATTCATTGCAATGTCTGTTGTAGGCCTGACGGTAGATAAAACGCTGAGCGAAGCAATATTTTGAACCTATTCGAAAGTTATTCTTAGGGTCGATGATGAAAATAGGCTATTAATTGTGTCATCAAATCAATTATAGCTATGCCGTACTATTTAGCAGTACCAGCACTAAAACCAGGGATGTTGAAGCGGCAATTTAGAATCGCTTCCGCTTTCACCCTTAGCGCTTCCGCTTTCACCACTTGGTGACGCAAGTTTTGCTTAAAATTTTTTGATCTTAAAATTTTTTGGCAAACATTTTTCCAGATAAATCAAAATAAAACAGTTTTGTTATCATCTTAAAATACCATATACATTAGAAGCAGTACTTGAACTGAAAAATTTTGCTTGGGGGGGAGGGGGAGACGCTTTTGCAGCTCGGAATGCGAAAGTACTTCAATAGAAATTATGATTCAAATTCAAATAATTCCGTCCCCAAAACGACCAAAAAAGAAAAAAAATGGTCTTCACCGAAAATTGAAAAGTTTTTGTACCCGAAATCAAGAGAAGACCAAAAAAAGGTCTTCACCAAAAATTGAAGAGCTTTGTCCCCGAAATTAGGAGAAGACCTAAAAAAAAATCTTCACCGCAATTTGGGACTATATTTGGCCGGAATTTGTGGATTTATTTGTGCTGACAAGCCCTTTGATCAACCAGCGCTCAAATCTCAATGGGGGTGGGGGCTTTTCCCTACACTTTAAGTACTGATTAGAACCAACTAAATTATATAATGGTATTCAGTGGTTTGTCACCACAAGGATCTGCGCTTGGGCGTAGTCAGGAATTCGGATTTGGAGCGGCCCTGAAGCGAAAAGTCCAATCACATGGTCGATGTATGTTTGTTTCAGCTGATGTTTCTCTCATGCTTATGTTTCAGCTGATACGAATTTCTTTGAACGTTCGCCTAAATTCCACCAGAAGTTTAAAATATGAAGAATTGTATATGGTGTCTTGGGACGGATTTCCAAGCGCTCGGGATAATAATCGATTTCCATTGCATCTGCACTGTTACGCACAAATCTTTACTACATTGCATTTCTTTTCACTTTTTTTCTATCTGTTTTTTGTAATGTCGGTGTTTGTTTTATTTCACTGGTGCGGTTACCAAAATAAACTCGTTCGTTCGTTACTTGGTTATAATTAGGTAGCCCTGGGGCAAAGCTTCCTGCACTTTTGCAGAATTTTGCTTTTTTGTAATGACTTATTTGAGCATTTGGTTGGCTCCGAAATTTTGCTACCAAAGTGTATTGTTACTGAGCAAAATTAAAAAACATTTCAAGAATTATGCAGTTATAGGCCTACACAGTACCATATTGGAAGAATTCTTGTCCTAATAAACGGTACTTAGCGATAATTAAAACAAGTCTTATAACATCATGTTTAAAAATCATACAATGACCTATTAAGTTTTGGTTGATAGATGTTATGATGCTCTCCTCTATGTTTGCTCTTCAAGAATATATTATCGCAGAGAAAGAAATTTAAATGTTGGAACTGGAAACTTTGTTTATGTTGGTGAATGCTGTTTTACATGAGTATGGCCCGAGATTTTGTTTGTACGAATTTGGCCCGAGTATAGCCCCCAAAAATGTGCAAAGCCCAATTTAAAAGTATTTTTGAAAAAATCTTTAAATTCTACGACTAAAATAGAGAATTTTTGATCACTTATGATTTAAAAAATGAGTTTGTTAGCTACATGGTTCATGTTTGAGTTGATAGGGATGGGAGCTGCCCGGATCTAAGAGAACCACAAGCCTTCAAATATGTTTCTTTGCAAATGATGATTGATCAAACATGCACTTTTCGTCATATATTTTTTTAAAAATTGCACCACATTCAAGTTTTGGCGTTTAGCATGAATGGCCAAAGCGGAAGCGGTACCCTTCTACCGCTTCCAGCTTCCGCTTTTGCTTCCACGAAAATATATCGCTTCCACCGTTTCCACTTCCACATCTCTAAAACCACATAAAATAAGCGTGAGGCCCCAAAAACATTGGGCCTGGGAGAAATCTCCAGTTTAGTCGTTGGTTAGTTTGCCACTATCCATATTTGGTCAATCACGACCTTCAAAATTGTTCGTTCGTATGAACCAGGCACCTTGCCCCTGTCCAGTGCTCTGTCTAACCACACCGACGCAAAGCACTTTTTTTGTGGGGGTTCTGTTTGCACGTCTTTCGTCTGGTTGGGCCATCAATAAGGATAGAATGCTGGGCCCCAATGAAAAATAGGCGTTAAATGTCCTTCTTAAGGGCTTAATGACGCATTGCCAGCTCAGGAATCGAACCATCAAGATAATAATACAGATCATCTTTATTATCATGAAAAATACCTTTTCGATCTTAAAATTTAACTTTGACTGCTTGTAGACTAAATAACGATTTGGATGACGTCACAGAAATCGCCATTTTGTGAAGACCTCGGTTCCTTGCAGGGAATTGTATTCGGTGTTGTTGATTGTATCTGTGTTAATCTAGTATTTTTGTATTCTCTTTTCAACTGCATGGTCCCGGGAGGTTAGACTGAGGTAAGCTTTTGCATGAGTTTATAAGTTTTTACGAATTCGAAGAGTTCATTTTATTTTCGCTCAGAGCAGTGTCTAGTTTTACGCAACGTGGTCTCGTACAGTAACGAATATTGTCAATCACAGTTACTCGTTATTCCTTTTAAAAGCTAAATAAAAAAGTAAATGCAATTTATGACTTTGTATTTAGTAATTATCAAAGAATTGTGTAGTACGTAGTTAAAGCAACTGGCGTCGATTTCGGGGAGGCGAGGTCAGGAGGGGGCGGCGCCCCCTCGAGTCTGGCACTGAAGGGGGCAAAATATGTCTGGCCCTCTCGTTTTTTTGACACTCTCTTGGCACTCAAAATGCATACGTGCTTTCAATCGGAGGCACCTCCCATAATTTAGGATGTAATAAAATTAGGCAGTGGCTATTTTGCCTCGAGAGGCAAAAATATTTAGTCCTAAACTACCGGTAGTACTTGTAAATGCTATTTTGCCTCCAAAGGCAAAGTAAAAATAGTTCTAAATGCTATTTTGCCTTTGGAGCAGTGGTTCTTTACCTTTCTTGTGTTGTTACCCCTAAAATATTTTGGAAGGCTTTATTTCACTGGAAATTTTTATCTAGTTTTTTATTAATTCTGACTAAAATCTAACCCAAACTCAAATACTTGCTCTAAAACTATCCCCAAATCGAACCCTAACCCAAACCCTAACTCAAACCCTAATCTTAACCCCTAAAAAAGCAAATGAAAAATGAGCGGATGAATATTTCTCATTTTCGTTTTATTCTCTTTAACTTGAAAATTTTCAGTGAAATAGTCACTACCAAATATTTTACCGGTAATGTATAGCGGTATCAATTACGGTAGGTTTACCCTTTTTAGAAAAACTGAAACAGCAACTATAGCTTCCAAACCAAAATAAACACACAAAAAAATAAGGTCATTTTTTTTTTACAAATGTATGTGATTGGAAGGTTGATGCTGCTTTTTTGTTATTAAGCGTTCTAATCTAGGCTGATAGCAGAACAGAAAACATCTCATGTCAATGGTCATTATCAATCTCAAGCCTGTTTCAATATTTTGTCTTTAGTTTATGGATACCATTGAATAAAGCCCCACTTCACAACAATAAGTTAAAGAAAATTGAGTGAAACTCAAAGCGTTTATTGAAAGCATGGGATATGTTAAGTGTTGGTATCAGGCCAAAATTTTCTTATGGGGCTTAGTGGGGTAATTTGGGACAAGGGGGAAATCAGGACACCCTGAGGTACCTGTAAATTGGGACAGGTGTAATAAAGATATGTTTTTACATTCATCTTTTAAATTAAGTCTTCAAGGATCTAATCTGCACAAACTTTTTTCAAACACTACTGGATTAGCGCCGTTAAATCCATTCCAAAAACTATCCTCGTAAGTCCATTTTTATTGCGACCTTAGCTTTATTGCTTCAAGCCGCACTGTGCGAAACATCAGTAATAACTTTAATCGGTTTCGCAATTATTACGTTCATTACATGATAAAAAAACAGTTTCTACATGCCTGATCAAAAATTAAATGAAATTGAAGCAAACCAAGAGTCTTTAAGAACAACTGATCAGCCTGATTCAACACTTAAACAGTTAAAGTGAAGCAACATCCCTTCACAAAGCAATGTGCATTGCAATTCAATTAGCAGTTTGTCTTCCCAAGTTGAAATCGATGAAGAAAGCTCTAGCTAATGCCAGACAGAAACATAAAAGAGCCCATAAAGAACATTGCTAAGCTTTTACTATTGATGACTCTCATGAAAGGTTATCATTGGAAAAAGAACAGCAAAGCAGTGCCAGGAAAAAAAAGCTGCTCCAACCGGTTCGAACATCTCTTCCATTCAAAAATTGTTGAATCTTATCAATTCTGACATCTGCTATTCCTGCATGTTAAGAAAAACCATCATTGCTAGCTGATAAAAAATATAAACGGTAAAGAACAGATCCAATGGATTTAATGCACTCATTGTTACCAGTGTTCCCTATAAGCGCAAAAAAGTGCAAACATTTTTTTGGCATTTTCACACTAAATTTTTGCAAAGTTCGGCGTTTTTTCTCCTGCCAAAAACTGGCGTTTTGATTTCCCACCAAAAATCGTATCGGTAGGCAGCTGCGGTTCGCGACGCCACGCGCTTATTTATTGCACAAAGCCAGCAGATTACTAGGATATTTGCGGATCTCTTCAACCAACAACCTTTTAGAGAATGACATAAAAAGGGTGAATAAAATGCCTCTGCCAGCGCAAAGACCTTTTTTTTCTGAAAAGCCAACATTTGAGCAGAAAATTGTTGCCACAGATCGAGAACGCCTCAAGAGCTCCGGCATTTTCACATTGAGTTCAGAACGTTCACACTATTTTCGACATTTACGCAGTAGGTGAAAAGGTAAAGGGAACACTGATTGTAAGCAATGGTACCACATCATGCACGTGACGACATTGCCAATCCATGCAAAGAGTGCTTCTTACTTGGGTGGTTGCTTGACAAGAACTGGATTCTAGATGACCACAAGGTCTTTTCACAACCTTCTATGCCTCAGGAAATGGAGGAGATCATCAATTTATGGATTCCTTTAACAGTACCTTTCCCCGTCATTAATAAATTTGATCTAATTTTATGTTTGTGATGTGTTTTTGTGTGTTTTGGTTTTTAATGAAAAAACCAATCATTGGTTTGTTTGTAGTGATAAATTATTGGCTGCCTTTACCAATTTTATCCTCAATGCTTTTATTTTGTTAATTGCTTTGGTGTTTCGTACCCAAGATTTTTGTAATAGCCTATCTTCGAGCTTCTCCACTATCATTGTAACCTGCAATAAACACGCTAAAATGTAAAAATGGTTTAATTTTATAAGTTAGAGCACTATTCAAAAAAGCACTATTTATGAAGAAAGCATTGTTTGACAGCTGAAACATCTTGACGCATTCAACATTCTTTGTCTTTACTTCGTTCGCACTCCATTCCAAAGCTGCAACAAAATCAGCTGGGCTGTAATTATGTTTAGCTCATACTTTAAATATCACATTTTTTAAAACTTCAGTTTCAGATTTTAACATCTTATTTGATATTTGCAGCTCGACAGTGATAATGAAAATTTGATTGGCAAGTAATGTTTTTTGTAAGTCCAAATGAAATGAACGCTTCTTAATTTAAAAAAAAAAAATTTGACATCAAAATTAAGTAATAAAAACTTCATTTAGCAGAAATCATTTGCTTACGGAATATTTTCCAACATAGGTGTTGATTTTTTGTTGATTAAACAAATTTTGAGGGGGCGAAATGTTTTTGTAAAGTTTGGTTAAACTTAATAATTCTATTTCGGACTTTTGCCCCCAAATTCAGGTAAAGACCAAAAAACAAAAAAAGTCTTCGCCGCATTCTTGTTTTTATCTCGGTCCGGAATTTCGAATTTCTTGTTTCCAAGTGGGTATTACTTGCCGGAAAATTGAGGGGATCCAGACATATTTTGCCCCCTTCAATGCTCTACTCAAGGAGGCACTGCCTTCCCGGCCCCCCAAAATTGATGCCTATTTTCTCCAACATTACCCAGATGTTTAAAAACATATTTTCATCTTTTTTTATGCACTTTTATCAATGTGTCGAGTTACCCTGCGGGTAAGGAAAATTGGGCAACAGAGTGGCTTATTTTAACAATCCATAATTCTTTATTCTGCAAAGTGTTTAAAACCAAGGTGTTGCCAAATATAAATTGGATATCCAAATGTATTAAAAAAGTTTATTAACCAAGTTTAGAAGAGCTAGGTCGGAAGCATAAAATCTAACTCTGCTTTGACTCAAGCTCTTCTCTGCCACAAATATCAGAGTTTACCACTATCTACGCTGTATTTTATGTTGTTAAGGACTTTTGTGCTGAATCGAAGTTATTTTTGTTTTTTTAATGTCAACTTGGTGCAAGATTTTGTGATTCTGTGAGCTAGATTTCTTCGGTGCAACATGCGAACTTTTCAACAGGATTCGTAGCAATTGTGGTAGTTTCAGCTATTTCCTCATGGTAGGACTTGGTAGTTTCAGATTATTAAAATCACTGAAGTACCTAATCGCTAAATGGGGTTTTAGATCCTTTCAATCTTGAAATAATTATTTTTACATTAAAATGCAGAATGAAACTTGAAAACGTTGATAATCTGTTTTGTACTTGTGAAAAAGTTTAGTGAAAATGCTAGGAAATATTTTGCGTTTTTTGCCTTGTTTTGGCAGTTAGAGGGAACACTGATGCAATATGCAGTATGCACATAGGCATGGATTTTGGGGGGCTGGGGGTGGCACTCCCTCGGGTCTGACAATGAAGGGGGCAAAATATTATAGCCCCCTCAATTTTTTGGGAAGGAATACTCGCTTGGCAATAAGAAATCCGAAATTCAGGACTGAGATAGAACCAGAATACGGCAAAGACTTGTTTTTTTTTCTTTTTGGTCTTGACCTGAATTTGGAAGCAAAAGTCCAGAATGGAATAGAATTATGAAGTTAAACCAAACTTTGCAAAACCATTTTGCCCCTCGAAATTTGCAAAATCAACAAAAAAATGATGCCCATGAGTCTGTATATTTCTGCAAACTGCTATGAATTGCCCATTCGCTACAAATGTCAAGGTTTTGTAGTCACAAAGCAGTGATCATTTGATCAACTGTTTATTTCTTCAATTATTCAGCTCACGAGCTCCAAGGAGCATTAGATTAAGAAAGAAATGACACAATGAGAATAACAATAAGTGGGTTCGGTCAAAATAATGTTAATGATGACTAAGGCAGACTAAAATTATAAATGAAGTACTGCACAGTATGTTTCTGTGTTTGTTTGTATTGCTTTCTTCTCTAATCATCTACATATCTACAAAACTAAAAAAGCAATATCATAATTCTAGCATTCCCAGAACTTTTGGTACAACTTAAGAACTTGATACTAGTACAGTCAACTCCCATTATTCGGACCCCCTTTGATATGACACCTTGGCCATCATACACAAATTGTCAAGAAATGGAATTCCTGCATTGTAATGGACTGTATTTTAAGCCTACTGCTATAATCAGACAACCTTGCTATCTGACTATCACAAAGAATTGTTGAAACAAAAGTGCAAAATGCATTAAAAACTTCCCCATTAATCGAACACAACAATTAGACAGCAGCGTTTGCCCAAGAGTGCAAGAGAAAATAATTACAATTATTGCATAACCATAGACATTGATTTAGGGGGGGAGGGGGACGGGAGTGGCACCCCTTGGGTCTGACACTGAAGGGGGTGAAGTATGTCTGGCCCCCTCGGTTTTTTGGCTAGTACCGGTAATACCCACTTGGCAACTAGAAATCTGAAATTCCAGACTGAGATAGAACCAGAATGCGCAAAGACCTTGTTTTTTGGTCTTCACCTGAATTTGGGGGCAAAATTTTGAAATGAAATAAACTTATTAAGTTTAACCAAACTTTGCAAAAACATTTTGCCTCCTCGGAATTTGCTTACTCAATATAAAGTCGACGCCTATGTGCATAACTTTTGTAACGCACAATACTAAACATTTGATAAAATAACTTTTGTGACGTATTTTGCAGTTGCATGGTTTGTAATTAGTTACCTGCGCTAACCATGGCCACACAAGTGCAGATCGGCATTGCGTTATTGACATATCAACATAACTGATCACAAAAGACTTACTCATTTATCTGACAATCTTGCTAATTGGACATTTTTCACTGGAACAAATCATGTCTGATTAACTGCAGTTGACTGTACTTATGGTGTTCTGATAACCTTATTAGCAATAATCTTCTATTCTTTATGCACAAGAAGGAAGGATCTATTTTGCCTAAAATTTCTTTCTTATTTAATAATTCTGACTCAAACAGTCTGTGAGCCAAAATGTTGGCTTAAGATTTTGTTTTTATAGAGTATTTACGTTAATGATTTCATCTGGACATCAAATTTGCATGGTTGAGTGGGTGGTCACTGCGTTCCGTTATGTCATAATGAGGTGCAGCTATAAAATGTTGAAACTGGTTGACAAAAGTTATAAAAACGATTTTTCATAGTCGCTTAAATTTGCAGCATTTACTGATAAGACATTCATGAAGTTATCTTGCAAGTTTCAAACCAACAAGCATGTATTTTTTGCACTTGCTGTTCAAAGCAAGTGCACTTTGTCTTGTGGGTTGGAAGAAGCGTTGGCTTGCAGAAGGTTGAAATTGTTCATTGTTGCAAAAAGTTCTGTTGCAGCCGCAGAAAATGCTTAACTCTTAAACTGAGCAAAGAACTGACTGGAAATTTTTGGTAAAATTGAATAAAATGTCTTGCGAATCTTTTGAAGCTTTAACGGAAGTTTATGGCGAAAAATGCATGTCACGATCTTGGGTTTTTGAATGGCACAAAAAGATTTGTGAAGGCTGAACTGATGTTGAAGATGATGAATGTTCAGGTTGTTCAACCACATCAAAAACCACTAACAATATCTGCAAAATTGAAAAAATTATCCAAGAAGATCGTTGG
This sequence comes from Trididemnum nubilum, assembly GCA_963965965.1. Taxonomy (NCBI): domain Eukaryota; kingdom Metazoa; phylum Chordata; class Ascidiacea; order Aplousobranchia; family Didemnidae; genus Trididemnum; species Trididemnum nubilum. The sequence goes on from OZ014483.1 coordinate 14,396,916, forward strand.
CTTAGTATTCGACTGATAGCAGAGAGGATGTCCATTGACAAAGAAACAGTGTGGCAAAGACAAGGTGTGTTTGAAAAGTAATGGGACTGAGCACGCTTCATGAACAACTTTTTTTGCAGAGAAAAATGCATTGCTTTTTATGATGTCACAATGTCTTATTGTTTCGAAAACCAAATTTCAGTATTCTGTGACAACTATATTCTTTTTTGTACGTTTTTCTGTCAAGGCACTTTTCTGTGACCGTTTTGTGAAAATTTGATAAAATTAAGAATTTTTGGCTTTTTTATCTTTGGTGCGAAGGATGAGCGTCAAACAATGAATCAACCTGAAATTTCTTGTCTTGGAAAAACTCCAACTGAAGCACTAAAGCTGCTTCAAGAAGTCAATGGTGATGACACGATGTCAAGAACTCGTCTTTTTGAGTGGCACAGGAGGTTTAAAGAGGGAAGAGAGGAGGTGGAAGAGGATCGCAGGAGTGGGAGACCATCCACAAGCAGAACAGATGAAAATGTTTGAGCGTGTGAGACAAAAGGTGTGGAGCGATCGCCGTGCTACTGTTAGAATGGTAGCAAATGAGCTAAGTGTGAATAGTGAGAGGGTATGGAGGATCATTCCGAACGATCTGGGGATGAGGAAGATCTGGGCAAAAATGGTACCAAGGTTGCTGAATGAAGGACAAAAAGAGTGGCGTGTGCAAGTGTGTTAAGACATCTTGGAGCAACTCGAAACTAAAACCAACTTGCTGAAAAGAGTTGTTACTGGCGATGAGTCATGGATCTTTGAGTACGATCTACTCACCAAACGGCAGAGCCTTGAATGGAAGAGTGCATTGTCGCCAAGACTCAAAGAGGCGAAGATGTTCAAGTACGAAGCCAAGGTGATGCTGATCGCTTTTTTTTGATGTCCATGGAATTGTCCACGCAAAATTCTTGCCACAAGGCCAAACTATTAATCAGCATGTCTACAAAAACATCTTGCGATGTCTGATGCGCTCAATGAGGGAGAAAAGAAGAGAACTGTGGAAACGAGGTCATGGCTGCTTCATCATGACAATGCTCCAGCTCATAATGCTTTGGGAATTCGAGAGTTTCTTACCACAAATAACGTTGCTACACTGGAGCAACCACCCTACTCTCCAAATCTGGCCCCTTGTGACTTCTTTGTTTCCCAAACTCAAAGAAGTCATCAAAGGAACTCGTTTTCAGGATTCAGAAGGCATTAAAACAGCCATGACGAGAGAGCTTTGAGTGATTTCTGAAGAATCCTTCCTGGAGTGCGTGGAAGCATGGCAGAGGAGATTGGAAAAGTACATTCGAGTCCAAGGAGATTACTTTGAAGGTGACATGTTGTAAAATTTACTTGTCAAAATAAAATAAAACATTTATAGACCCAGTCCCATTACTTTTCAAACACACCTTGTACTGCATGACAATGTGCATGGAGGATTGGGTTCCAGAAGGATCGACAATGTATCAGTACTACTACAAACAAGTTTTTGAAAAATCGAGGAAAAAAATATGAAAAAAAGACTACAGTTATTGAAAAATCCTTCACCATGACAATGCACCAGCTCAGACTGCGCTATCAGTCAAGAAGTTTTTGGCGGAAAAACAAATTCCAACACTTGATTATCCTCCATACTCATTTGATTTAGCACCATGCAACTTTTTTCTCTTTGAAAAAGTGAAATCTGTTCTTAAAGGAACACGATTTGATAGGGTGGAAGAAGTAAAGAAAAAACGAAGGAACTACTACAACACTTTGCAGAAAAAGACTTTTCCCACTGCTTTGACCAATGGAAAATCCAAATGCAGTGCTGCGTTGATGCAGGGAGAATACATTGAAGGGGAAACAAAATAAAATAACCTTTTTTTTTCAATAAAGCTGCTTTGTGTCACCATTCTCGTTATTTAACCCTTTGCTGTCGAAGGGCGAATATAGGTCGCCCAAACAAAAAAGGTCGTTACGGTCGAATAGCGACTATAGGTCGCCTTCAATGAATGCAGTGCTATGGCAAGTTTTATTGTCAAATTAGTGCAGTCGTTAGGCAACCGTTATTCACGTAGCGTAAATGATGCCAAATATGTATGTTTGTGTTGGTTATAGTGCGGCAAAATGACGTCACAAAGAATTTGCTTCAAAATTGCATGCCACTTTGGGGAATGTTTTCTTTTTACTGATTTTTCAGTCAGCAAGAGCTCATGCAAAAAGCAGTTGCCTGTCATTTGTTACAGAACTATAACGGGTTAGAAATTTTGGTGTGAGGAAGCGTTTGTAATGCAGTAGAGTGTCAAGAGGTAGTTTCGGGGCCGCATATTGGGGGCAAAAGGGGATAAAATCATCACGGGGCCTATTACCGGTAGTTGATGCAGTGACGTGTCGAGAGCTACGATGGCTTCTGGCCGGCTAATAAGAGATACACTGGTACAGTCATAACGATGATTATTGGTAAGCAGTAGCCTGTCAAGTGGTAGTTTCTGGGCCGCTGATTAGGAAATGAAATCATCATTGGGGTCTACTGAGTTGGACACATTGGGGTCTACTGAGTCCATGTTGCCGGGGAAAAGACTTTTTGAATGTTTTCTTTTTGGGTAATAAGACTTTTTTTTGTCACGTACTTCTAGAAACTTTAGAGTACTGTATGTGGTTGTAATATCTCACTGAAGCAGAATACAAATGACTCCTGTTGTTTTGGGGCATTTTCTCTGCTAACTTTGACATTGATGGTTGAACGACATTTCTTTCGATGGACTATTTCACAAAATTGAACAGGACTTTTTTTACGCTTTTTCAAATAACTAATAATATAACAAACAACACTCAACTCTGCAGTAAGATATACTTTCAACAGTCTTATCATATTTATCAAAAAATATTTGTCAGCAAACAAGTACAAGTATGCAAAACTAGGGCGATTTTACGCTGATGCCGAATTCTTCTACACTTATGTAAATAATTGAAAGTTTTTTCAAGAAACAAAAGTAATGGCAACATCGCACTTGCTATAGATATGCACCGCCAAATTTGAAACAAAACTAGCCTGGTGTTTTTACTACTATTTGACTAAAATTCTACGAAATATAATAGAAAAAAAATGTATACCTTACAAAAATTATTAAATTTTACTGAAGTTTTGAGCATTTAGGCTCATATTTACTTGCTAAACGCTTCATAATTTTTTCCGTTAACAGACTAGTTCATTAGGCAAAGACGTACTAATCATTTTGATACCAAAATTGTCGAAATTGGTTGAGAACTCGCTATTTAACAAACAATTAGCAACAATTGTTGTCTTGAACTAATAAAAACACTACAACATGCTGATTGTGAAATGACCAGTTGGAGGCACAATGGAAAATTTATTACGACCGCAAAGGGTTAATAGCCACATCTCAAATTAATCCATCTCAGGATTATGATCCTATTATTCACACTATAACAGCTTTCATCATAGACATTTAAATGTTTTTTTAAAAAGTTGAATGGGTGGTAGCATGTTTTGTGGGCGTTGCGTAAGTTTGCATATACAAGCCAACTTGCTACCAGTACTTTGAATAGAGTGGGTGAAGCATCTCAAATTACTTGCAAAAGTTACCTTCTATGTAATTTGAGAAAACTGGCATCATTGCAGGGGAGATCTTTTTAACTTTAAAATTAGATAATATTAGAAACAACAGGTCATATGAAGATAAATTTTGTTGAAGATATGTTTGTTGAGATATATTTGTTTGTGTTATAACTAAAAACCATAACATTTTCATCTTAGAATGCTATTTACCTTTTTAAAGCTAGCTTAAAAATTTTTAAAGTTAGCCAATGTAATTTAAAAAAAGTTAAATTGTAAGTGGGTCAAGTATGCATTTACATAATTATGGCAAAACTAATAGTTTTATTGCTTGATGAATAATTTTAATTCTTGACAAAGCTAATGGCAATTTGCTTTCCTATGCATCCAAAAATGTTTCATCGCAGAAAAAATAGATGGCAAATCTACCACCATTGTAATATGTTAATTTTACAGGTCTATCTGGGTACATTCATCAACTTTCAATGTGTGAGGTTTTCTTTAAGCGATGTCAGCAGGGTTTGGTCACAACAAGGGGAAGGATGGAAAGTACAACACTCTTAATCTAACTCAATATAAAGGCAGATCAACAGATTCTTCAAAACATTCTGGTATGTTGTTGGTCATTGCATAAGCCTATGCAATACCTTAACCATTATGAGTATGTATCGCTTAAAACAATTTGATATGCTGCAAGTTTATTTAGAGTTGTGCAACCCATAATTTTAATAAAGTTGCAGCTATTAAGTTGTTTAAACTGATCAATTTTTCTTTTGCATTGTTAAGCATTTTTTAAACAATGTAGTCATTGGCAAATTTAAGGTTGAATTACCTGGCCTGTTTATAATGCTTGTCAAGTTTTTTAATATACCAAATTTGTATGTTTTATGAATATTCAGTCCCACAATGGCAAGTACTGGTGGAACAAGAAAAAAAATTCTAATAACAGGTTTTAATATTGTTGCAGGTGGCGGTGTTCGTCATGGTCTTCAAAGTTTGGGAAAAGTTGCTGCTACAAGACGAGTTCCTCCTCCAGCCAGTTTACCAAGCCTAAAGTCTGAAAATCTAGGAAACGACCCTAACGTCAATTTAGGTTTGCTTGAGTAATGCAGTAATTTGTTGCATGAAATTTTTTTTTCAAATTATTTTTGAAGAATTTACCAAACATCAGTGTAGTTAGTGAGAGCCCTTGAGATTTGATGCCATTAATATTGCTGTTGTATAAGGCTGTTTGATCTAAATCCATGATTTAAATCAACCACTAAAAATCATGGTTTAAATCAACCTCTGCAAAGATAGCTCAACATTTATAAAAGTTGCAAAATTTCAATAACGTTTCAGCTAAAAAGCAACTTTTCTATAATGGTTTTTAGTTTTCTAAAATTAACTTTTAGTTAGCACAAATTAAAATGCGTCAAAACCATTTTAGCAAAAAAGATATGCTGCAAGTGAAGTATTTTGTATAAGTATGAATTAAAAATTGTTTCAAGATTATATCGAACCAATATTTTTGAAATCTATTTTAAACATAACTCATTTGCTCATTGACTCAGTAAGCAAAACATTGATTGTACTCTCCACCAGTGCTCCCTCTAACTTTTTGGTAAATAGGTGAGTGCCCAAATTTCTTCAAACAATTTCGTCAAAGATGGAAAAAGTTTTTTTTGTGTCCCAAATTTTATACCGATACCAATTGGGTATGGTATTAAAGTAAGCACTAAATGTCATATTTCTGCAAATTAGTCAATTTTTCTAAAGCTATGTTTATTATATTGCGAAAAGTTATTTACCATTGCACCAACAATCGTTGATTTGCGGACGAAAATCGGCTTAGTGGGAACACTATCCTCCACTCACAAAAAAGTTGAAAAACTTTGAAAAAAAATCAAAAAATCTGATAAAAAATCAAAATTATTTTGAAAAAGTAAATCATAATTTTTATCAATTCAGCTCTTTTGAAAAAAATATGCTTTTGTTTAAACCATAATGTAATGATTTTACTACCATCATTAAGTGCTAAAACTAAAAAACTGAATAGTTTTTTTTAAACAAAAACTAGCCTAACTATTAATAATAGAGTTTGCTGGTCAAGTTTCTGCACTCGCTGATAATAGCTATGCACATTATTATAAAAATATTCCAGTGACTCTATTTAGAATTTTTTTGATCTTCAAAATTTTTTAACAGTTCCCAAAGACGGATCAGGATGGGCATCAAAGCCAGAAACTTCAAATCATCAATCCACCCAGCAGCAAGGACAGACACAGTCGCAATCTGTGCCACAACGGCAGGCCTCTGTTTCATACTCACAAGCTTCAGTAAGTAAATAGCAGACGTAATGTGGTTTTGTTCATTCTGTGTTCTAATGAAAAACTAATTGGATAACGGCTATCTACTAGTGTAGAATTTTAAGAGGATTTTAAAAATGGTGTGTCATTAAGATAGCTTCAAGCCAAATACTGTGCTATGAGGTTTTAAAGCTCAATGATTTACCATTCCTGGTATTGTAATTCGCAGGCCTTTATGCTAATTATTTTAGTAAATCCTACTAAACTGACTTTATTCCAGACGATTCAAACTTCTATTCAGCCAACAGTGAGCAACCAGAATCAGTTTTCATCACAGTCAAATGGCTCTACTCAACCAACATGGGGTCCTTCTCGTTACTCCCAAGCTGGCAACAAAATGCCAGGACATGCCGGTATGTTTTGTTCATTCTACTCTTTAGTTACTCAATTTCCTTGTTTTTCTGTTAGCTAGTTTTACTGTGTCGTGGCATAACAGTTGAGAGTGGTTTTCATATGATAACTAGCATTTTTGACAGGTGGGGCACAGGCACATGGCACCACCCACTTCTCGGAAGAATTTCCTACTCTTGGGGAGGAAAAGGTATGTGTTGTTCATTTAATTTTTTTGTTACTTGTTTATAAGTTTTTTTGTTTTTTGAAGGGCATGCAAGTCAAGTTTTTGATTTTTGACCAAAATGTTGAGAAAAGCTTAAAATGCATTCTCACCAAATCTGATGTTTTTTTGTCTAAGGTATTGCAGTTCAAACTTAACAATTTATTCACTGCAATGTTGTTATTCTGCCAGTAATGTGACAGAAGATTAACTTTTAGAAAGTAGGCTTAAATTTATTTGAAAAGCAGTTAATCTGCAATTCTGACCGTTTAGTTAGTTTTGACAACCACACCGCTGAAATCACTTATTTAGAATTGCAAAAATAAACTAACTTGTTGAAATTTTGTTCGTAGTTGGCAACCCTGGCAAAAATTTTAAAGGGGAAATCTAAATTGTCATACAGTATCTTGGGAACGGAATGTCATAGAAAGCTCAAATAGGATCAAGTAGTCTTCAGATCTGTCAAAATTTTTTTAGAGAAGACCAAGCAAAAATTTTTTCGACTTGAATGCCCTTTTTATTGAAATTGAAATTTCAACGTTGTGATGATATTAGCTATATTCAGTCTTAATAATCGAATGCTTCGATAGACGCTTGTACCATTCCTTGAAGAATATCATAACTTGAACGTGACATCGCAACCGATATCTGTGGATTTCGCTGCATTATCTAACTTTTAGTGAACTTTTATTAGGCTTTGAAGTAGTGATCTGATTGCTTTGAATGAATTTGTAAAAAATGTGGTCGTTTATAGTTGGATCAATAATTTAAATGCATCCTTTTCAAATTTTGTTTCACCAACTTTAATCGCTTTGTGATTATTCCAGTTAAAACTTTAAATCTCTAATTTAAAAATTTAAGTCATCAAAAATTCTTGGGTAACGTCATTTAAAAAGCTTGCATAACAGTTTACAATACAACGTCAAATCTCAGTTTTTTTTACAAGTTCTTGACAGTTTTTCAAGTGGTCTTTAAAATTCCAGCGACTCACAAGCAAATTTCGTTACAGCAACGAAACTTACAGCCATGTATGATTCCGAAAATGCTCTTTCGTATCACAATTCAACATAAGTATTGGTATACCAGTTGCTTTGAAATTAAAGCTCCCTCCTCAGCAGCATAAACTAAAATAAAAAAGTGCTAAAATTATGCAAATTTAAACAAATCTGTAGTTAAGTTATTTACTAAATCATTCATGTTTTTGCCACATAGTCTTTATTCTGGAGTGGTATAATTTGACAAATTGTGAAAAGCGGCGGAGAATCAAAATTTATTTTCCTTTGTAAAAGCTTCACTCACAAGCTGTGTTCCCTCTAACTTTATGGCTAATCGGTGAGTGCCCAAATTTTCTTTTAAACAATTGTGCCCAAAGCTCTAAAAAGACGGTCATGTGCCCTAAATTTTGTACCAATCCAGTATTAAAGTATACCAAATGTCATGTTTCTACAAATTTGTCAAATTTTTTAAAGCTATGTTTACTACATTGCCAAAACTTGTTTGCCCTTGCTCCAACGAATCACCAATTTGCTGAAAAAAATTGGCTTAGTGGGAACACTGCTCAGAAGTTGTCACAGGTCTATGGGAATAACTTGGTAAACCATCACCCTTCACGATCTTTCAAAATGACTACCCAGCATGCCTTTGTAAAGATTTAGGTTAGAAGGTGAGAGGTGCTTAGAATGCACTGGCATTTCAGGCTTTTATTGTTTATCAATCCATCTAATTTTTTCTGAATCATATGGCTATGTGGGTTTACCCAACTCAGCTACTTGACATGAAAATGGAGGAAATTAAAAATCGAAAATAGCTTAGGAGAAACTTACGTTAATGAACTTCAAACTAGTCTAATGAAGAAAATTTCATAAATTTTCATGTAAGCGGTAGAGGGAGGGACCCTATTTTCGAAAACGCAGTATGTTAAATCTTTTATTTAGCACTAAAACTTCCTTAATTAAATTCTTCAGAAACCTTGAGCCATAAAAAATGTAGGCTTTCTCAACTTCACAAGTGACATTTTTGTGAAAAAAACAACTCAGCCATGGTGCTCAAATTTATCAAAGCCATTAAGCTCAACTAGAAAATGACATTGCAAGTGATATCTAAGAACCTCTAATTTGAATGTTTCAAAGTTTGTGTTTGAAAAAGTTTTTTCCTGTCTTGGATCACGAATTTTTTTGTTTATGATTATGCCTGCGATGGTGTATTGTGTATTTAGTTTATGATTCTGTTTAGTTGTTTAGCTTTCTTTTATTTTATAATTGCTACCCATTCGGAAAATTCGATCCATGTAGGTCTAATGGTTCAAAAGTTCAAAAATTTGGTTGCCCCATTTAAGGAGGCCCCACTTTGGTACCCGCAAATTTTGTCCAATTTTGTCTCATCTATATATTGGCTTACCCTAAGAATTTTATGTATCTAGCATCAGTGGTTAAAAGGTTTGAATTTAGGCAGCTCTGTTTCGTAGGAAAACCCCCATTTTGGTAACCCCAAACTTTGATAAAAATTTGTCTTTTGTATTTGCTTGCCGTAAACATTGCATGTTTCCAGCTTAAAAGGTTGAATTTTAAAAGGCCTTGTTTGGGGGGGATTCTCCGTTTTTAAACCCCCATGTTTTGTTAGGTTTAGTGTATTTCTAATATCTACCCAGTCTGAAAGTTTGATCCATCTACCTCTAACGGTTTAAAATTCAAAATTTTGGCGGCTCCGTTTCAGGGGAACCCCCATTTTGGTAACCCCAAATTTGGTCAAATTTTGTCTTTTCCTTAATTATACTTTTCTACACTGAAAATTTCGTGTGCCTGGCATCAGTGTTAAAAGTTCCACTTTCGCAGCTCCGTTTGAGGGGTAAAACCCAATTTTGGAACCCCAAAATTTTGTCGAATTTTATCTTTCCCTTATGTTTACTTTACTTCAACATTTCATGTGCCTAGCTTTAATGGTTAAAAAGTTTAAATTTTGGAGGGCCGGTTGGGCTGGAACCCCCCATTGTAAATCCCCAATTTTTGTTAGGATTAGTATGTTTTTAATGTCTACCCATTCCGAAAATCTGATCCATCTAGTTGTAGCGGTTTAAAAGTTGAAAATTTTGGAGAACTCAATTGAGGCAGTGTTACCTCTAACTTTCTGGCTAATCGGCCAGTAACCAAATTTTCTTGAAACAATTGTGCCCAAAGCTCCAAAAAGACGTTTATGTGCCCTAATTTTCTTACTAATAGAGTAATAAAGTATACCAAATGTCATATTTCCCAAATTTGTGGAGTTTTTTAAAGCTATGTTTTTACCACATTGCCAAAAATTATTTGCCCTTGCTCCAACTGATCGTTGTTTGGCTGAAAAAATTCGGCCTAGTGGGAACACTAATTGAGGGGGATCCTCCCAACCTGGCACCTCCGATTTCAGTCCCATACTAGTCCTCCCTGGCAGTTTCAATCGCTCAAACTTTGAATATAAGTGAATATAAGCGAGTCCAGTGGTTTATAAGTAGATAGCCAAGAAAGAAAAAGAAAAAAGGAAGAAAAATAGTTTTCGGGTTGGGGCAAACGAATATAACCAAAAGAAAGACAGTTGATAGTGTGCTCATAAATCACAAACCATTTTCCATCAATATCGGTAATTATCGAGATATATCAGTTCGAAATCATCAATTTTTTGCCCATTTTCGGTCTGTAAAATTTTGGTCACGTGACCAGGCTCCCCCAAACTCGGTTTGCATAAACCAATCATAAGCACCCATATTGTGTCCAAATTTCAGCTTTGCACGCCAAGTGGTTTTTGAGTTAAAAGCGAATTAATAAACTTTCGAGCCAAAAATCGCCATTTTTTTATGTTTTTTTGGGTCTCAATTCAGGATCACGTGACCTAGGATCTCCTAAATTGGTACGCAGGACGCTTTCATTAATTCTCATGTTGAGTCCAAATTTCAACTCTCTAGGTTTTACCGTTTGCTAGTTAATTAAGCAGATCAATCCTTATCTGCCAAAATTCACGAACAAAAACAAAGGTACTACGCACTCACGTGAAGTCCCAATTACAAAGGATTATGACTTTTTAAATTTGCAATTTGTCATTAAAGTGTTATTTGGGACATAAGTGTTAGTAGTGGTTAGGCTGCTCAATCATCATTGATGTATGCAGATTAATTAATTGCGTTAGTAGGTTTTGAAGTAGCTCAAAGTGAAAGGTGTGTGGAATTGCTACTTAAGTTTTTTGATGCAGCAGTTTTTGATAAGAAATTAATTGCATTCTTGTATGTATTTCTCCAGGAACAACAAATTTCCCAAGTCAGCAAGTCAAAAGAACAGCAATATGGACCTGGCCCAAATCTTCGACCTCAAAGTAAGTAACTCTTTTTTAGAAATTAGCAATTGTACATTGTGAGATGTTAGTGAATTGTACCAATAATAAAAAGACTGTTTATTTAAATTTATGTATATTATTAAATTTATATAATAGAATGTTAATATAAATAGAAAATAAATATTCGTGTAACAAACGAATTGATCGTTTTTTTTGTGGAAATAGATGTTGCTTCGTGGAGAGGCGGAGGTGGTCAGAACCTAACACCCAAAGAAAATTATCCATTGGTAGATGACAGTAAAGGAACGTATGTTGATGTACAACCCCAAGTAGGATCTACAAGCTCTTTTGACATGCATGTAAGTTTTTAAATGTTAGGTTAATGCTACTTCTGTCTAATTCATTAAAAACTAGTTAGATCTGCATTACCTGATTTTGTTTCAGCAAGCACCAGATGGAAGACCACCATCTCACCCAAGTGTTGCTCAGAGTATTCCTCCTCAAAATTATCCTGCTCAATTTCGACCCAATATGATGCCACCTCAATATATGAATCCAGTAAGTTGGCAGTTTAATTTTGCTTTGTGTGATGTATTGGTCAAAAATCTCAAATGTGCAGAACTTGTTGTGCAGTGTGCATTCAAATCGAATTTTCTGTGTGTGAACTATTTGCTGCTGCAGCAGAATCAAATTATGATAACAGTCACTAATTGCCCTTTTTTTTAAATCAACAGTCGGCATTTCAAATTGGTTTGCATGCTCGAAAATTATGAAGTCAAGAGTAATAAAGTAAATAAATCCTATCTTTAAACTGGCTGTGTTATGCTAAAGCATGTAACGAGTTTGCGAGTCCATTTCTGTACAATCTTCCAGAGAAATGTTTCAGCAGTGGCGAATTGTTGGCAGAACCAGGCCCAATTTGACTAGCGAAAGAACAGAATCACAAATTTAAAAACGAGCAGGCTTACCAGTTGACCAAGTAGTTCCATTTAACTACTCTTAGGGCTCTTCAACCATAGTTTTGTATTGCAGATGTACAACAGTCGATTTCCTCATCCTGGAATGCCTGCCTCTGGGATGCGATATCAAGGCACGATGATGCCTGGCATGCGATATCCTCCTGTCTATCCAAATGATCCAAGGTATGACTTGGTTGTTTTGTCATTAATGACAACCTGTATCGGAATTTTGGTTATAGATGTGATAATTGTAAACTGTTAAATATCAACTGTGTGTAATTGTGTACTCTTGAGTTTACCCATTTAACAACATTTTTAGATTTCGTGGCATGATGAATCAACCAATGCCATCTCAACCACCAGAGGCTAGTATGCCATCAATTGCTCAGTCAGAATTTAAGGTATGACATCATCACTGGGTTTGCTACAATATGTGCATAAAATTTTCAGTGTTACATTTCTTTAATAGTTTTTATTTCGACTAAAGCTTTTAGAAGGCGAAGCACGTTTTTTCTTGCACGCACCTTTCAGTGTTGGCCTGTTTTGTGAGAGGACAATTACGGCACAAGTTTTGCAGTTCCATTAACTTTTACGTTAATCATTAATTTCAGGAATTTGATAAACTCAAAAAAGAGGAGGAAGGTGGTTGGGCTGGAATGCATGGCGAAGTTGATTATGGGGAAAAATTAGTCTTCAGTGATGACGAAGACACCAGTAAACCAAGGTATTTATATTTTTTACACTTAGTGTAATGACTTTTTGATTGGCTTCTTGTAAATTTTAGAAGAATATTGTTCTGCAGTGCTTATGACTTTCGGCAAAAGATTATTCAGACAACAGTTATCCAAATTAAAATCGAATTACATGCACTGTCAGACCAGATTAATTTCATTTTTAAGATATCACAGATTTTTAAGTTAATATAACATTAAAAACTAAAATCTAATAAAACCCAACGAAAATCAAATAGGATTTTTAGTAAAATATACCCCTGATGATCCCATTTATGGTGAAACGGACTGTTGAGTGTTATTAGATTTTAGCTAAAGAGGGTACAATAGTTTTCATTCAACTAAGTACGAAAAATAGAACAGTTGATTTTCAAATTATCTCAAGCTATTTTTCTACAGCTCGAAAGGTGAAGCTAAAACAAAAACTAGTGTTTCCGAAGAAACTAAAACAGCAAAACAGCGAAAGGTATGTTTTTTTGTAACTCTCTGCTATAATATGTTAAACGTTTCGTAAATTTTTTAATCTAATATATTTTTGTCTGCTTACAAATAAGTTTATTAAATCGATTGCCGGTTTCCTTTAGTTTTTGAAGCTTTTCTTTTTCGAGAGTGGATCTCATGGACTATGCAATTTAACTTATATGATGATTATAGTCATATGTTAAGTTGAAAGTACCCTTTACAGGAAACTTCGGTACCTATGACACGTCAAGCATGGACAACTTCGCAATCGTATGATCAACATAGTATGATGGCTCAATGGTCACAGCAACAATATTACATGTATCAAGGCCCAATGCCTGGCCAGCCGCCAATGGATTATCGAGGGTAAATATTAAATAATGAGCTGTAGATCTGTGCGAGAGGAAAGAGCTATGGTTCTAGGCTGTGTAATTCTTTTGTTTTTTTGAAGCCAAGTTTTATTTTTGTGACTGTTAAGTTGATTGCTGTTTTTGCCCAGCAAGACCAAGGTGATGACTGAATTCAATATGCTTTGACTAGAATCAGATCAAACCTCATATATTGCAAGAAAATCCAAGTGCCTAAAGATTTTTAATTTCAAAAGACTCTAACCATGAGCGGTCTTGGACTTTTAGGCTTGACTGATTACTTGCCGAGACTATTATGCAATGTGACTTTTAGGCACATGAGCTAAAAAAATTTCTTTTTCAAAAAATTTTTTAAATTAAAAAAAAAAGTATTTTTATCAAAACGAAAAAAAAACAAAAAAACATTTTTTCAAATACGAATTTTTTTTAGATAAAAGTTAACCAAAAAAAAATTTGTATTTGACAAAAAAAATTAGAAAACTTAAAAAAAAAAAGAGCGATTTAAAACAAAATTTTTTTATATCTCATGCCTAAAAGTCCCCGTGCATAATAGTCTTGGCGCATAATTGGCTGTTGCCGAAACGTTTCCACTCAAAAGTAACTGACCGAACCATGAATTCGTAACGATGTACTTTTTTGTTAACAACATGAAACTGTCAGTTCCATGAAATCTTTTAAGTAGAATCGTGTTATTTTGCAGTGGGAAATCGCAACCACCTTACGACAAGCATATACCTCCTCCAGGGCCTTATCCTCCAGGTCAAATGCCACCTCCTCCCCATTATGCTGGTCACCCTCAGACAATGGGTGCACCTCCTCGCTACCCTTCTCCGGGAGCGGATGCAAATTCTGGCCGGTTGTCTCCTCGTGGGGATGAAGAAACTTGGAAAAAAAACGAAAAAGGAGAGGCAATGGAGAGAGCCAGAAAGCGCAGAGAAGAGGAGGAAAAAAGGTTTGTGCTGTTTCGTGTTTCAAATGTTTCTATTTGGTTTTTTGTAGTTATCTGATTAAATGCTGATTGCTAGCCGCAACCAGTGGTTACATGGAACATAATGCATATCGCAAGTTTTTGATGGATCATTTAGTAGTTATCCCGCATCTTCTCTAGACTAGAGATGAAAAGTTGGGGTTGTAGTTTCTGAACCAGTTAGATTAATATAGTTATGCGTTATTATCAAAAGCTCACCATTACTGTAGCAATTCTTCATTTAAACGCTCGAGTCCGTATTAAATGTTAAATAGGCCTAAAGCACTAGCGACCAGGGTTGGATCCAATCATTTTTTTAATTTAAAACTAAATTCAAATTATACTTACCTCATATTTGACAAACCAGACTATTGAGAAACTAACTTAGATGAAAATAAGATTAGAAAAAACTGAAGATTTTCGAGTAGTTCATGCAAGTTGTGCAAAATAATTTCACTCAGGAAATCTGTAAAATTAGTATGCCAAACTCACCGTATAAGACAGTACCACATGTACTAACTCATAATTTTTATCAGAAAAAAATAAGTAAATATCGAAAAAAAAGACACAATAAAAGCACACGAACAAATTTTGAACAATTAGTTGTGTTCTGATCTGATTCTGAGTCTTTATGACCAGTTTATAAATCGCTACTTTCACCGTGTAAGTTTTGATTTGAGAAAATCAAATTCATCTAATGTTTAATTAAAACATTCAAATTCATTGGCATTGCAAAAGTCAAATTCAATCCAACCCTAATAGCGACTCGTTAACAATTTTTTTGCATAGTACATAATAGTATTAAAGAATTGATTTCTTGTTGCAACGGAATATGATTTTATTAGGATGGAGCTGCAACGACATTCAAGTGCAGACAACCCAGCAGTTTACTACCAGCAAACTGAATACAAGCGAGCGCCTGCTTATCATCACCGTTATCCACCTTCAGAAGAGGAAATGCAACACTGGCCTCAACAAGAATTCATTCCGCCTCTTGATGATAGAGCAATGTACAGTCGTCGCACAGAAAGTGAAAGCAGTGATGATCGCAGAGCAATGCGAGTAAGAAAGAATTTTCAGCTTCTTTTTGTCAAAATATTAAATAGAAGCTGATCAGATAACTTCTAACTTAGTGTGACAATGTTTGCTGGCTTTATGCTACCATAATCTCCACTAATTGTTTGCTGTCTTTATGCTGCCATAATCTCCACCAATTTAAGATTTCATTTTGAATTGGAAAAGCTTGTTAAATTCAACTTCTACGTATTTATTGTTTAGGATCGAATGCCTGGGGATGGATATGGTGGCAGTGTCGGATATAGACCGCAGCCTCGACCTTCAGCTGGTGGAGTTGGTGCACGTAATTTGCCGCCAAGACTCGTGAATCAACGCCAGAAGCAAGTACGGACGATATGCTGCAGAATTGTAGAAACTACTGATTCAATGAATTAAATAACTTTTGCTTTCTAAGCTAAGAGACCATGATACACGCCGAACAATGTCATGTAAGTGTAGTATAATAATCATAAATATGTTTGGCAGGACTCCTGGCAAGCTAGAACACCGTCGCCCGGCTATCAACCCACAAATACCTTTGATGCAAACTGGATGGGTGGACCACAACCAATTAAACAAGTAACTAGTAGTAGAGCAAATTGAGCTACTTTTTTGTGTCATGCATGCAAATTAGACCCGATTTACATTGTGCGTATAATCGTGAGCGTACGAGCTGATTTTTATGTTATTTTACACAGAAATTCGGTACACCCGGTATACCGCTTTATTAGCGTAGATGATTTGTTCGTACGCTATGATTTTGGGCACAGTGAAGCCGGGTCCAAATAGTCGAAGTTGTGAAAAGTTTCAGGATTAATTTTTCCCGAATTTGATTGTGCCGTAATTAGTAGGTTGTTTCATTTTTTCACCATTTTTGAAAGTAAAAAAGCCTGGGTCCGCATATGATGGGATTTTGGACACTGATTTCAAATCTGTAATTTTTATTGCATTATGACGTTATTTAATGTGGCACCGCGTGTTCGAAATTTCCGTGGGGCGTAAAATGGGGAATTTTCCGTAACTCACAAACGCGTTGTCCTAGGAAGTCAATATTTGTGTCAAAATGCGCAGAAGGGTCGGTTTCCTATACCCTCTCAGAGACACCAACGTCGTATCTCCATCGTAACTCGAATAAAATCCAAAAAAATAAAATTATTGCATTTGGGTGCTGTATTAAGTTATATGCTTTGCTACCAGTAGTTATTAGTGCGACTGACTTCAATTTTTACTAGCTTTACCTGCTCCAGTCGTAAGACCAGTAGCTATACGGGTAAGATGCTTTTCGAAATACACACATTTACAAACAAATTTCGCATCTGACGTCATCAAGCAATTATTAAACGTAGGTTTAATTTCGACTTTTGATTGTTCATTTTTATGTTAGCTTTAATAGCTTGCTATCTAAAGTCTAATTGGACTGCAAAGTCGTACCTACTGGCCTACAACGCACAACTGAACAACCACAAACATTTTATTCAACACTCTGTTCCATGTTACGTAAGTACGAACGCAATCGTAAATCAATACGGCGGTTTCTCTTGTCATCACAAACTCGATCTTGAATGATGTTTTTGAGTTTTTCCTATTCGCCGTTCGGTGCACCGATTGTTGTTTTCAATAGTCTTCCAGAACATTGCGGGTATACTGTTGTGCATAACACACGGTGCCCGTTGAGACTGGACGGTGAAAAAATTTCTGAGTCTTGCTTCTCGACTTACCAACTGCACACGGGTATCGACATCTGCAAGCAATGAGCTAGAAGTCTTCACAGCATTGAGGGAGAATGGTGGACAATCAGAAAATAGACTTAATGCAACGGTTTTTGGAGACAACCATTGCGATCCGTGCCCAACAAAATATTTCAAAACCACATCTGCCACTTCTTCATCTATCTCACGGTATGCGGAAAGCAAATCACGTTGGCAAAGAGTTAAAAATGGCCCATCACATGCTTTTGGTTTCAGGTGAATCATAATAAAGGAAGGGACATAGACCGACACGATATATGAGATCAATTTAGTCAATTTGATTTTCTCCTCATCAGAAAGTTTGTCTGAATTGAAAAGGTACAAGCGAAAATAACCGCTAGCAGTGGTTATCCATCTGGAGTGACACAAGGTTTCTTGCTTGTACAGCAAAAGAGATTTCAGAGCGGCAGGCACATCCATGAAGGTGGAGCAAGCCAACACTAGCATGCACATTTAATCTTTCCTGAAATTATCTTTTTAAGCCCACCTCTTTTCTGTTCGGCAAACCACTCTACCTTACTTTTTAGGTGAAGCAAAGCTATACCAGTGATGGAAACTTTTGATAAATTTTCACGAACAATTTCAGTGGTTGGCTCTGGCTTTGGGATGCTTTTGATCTTATTAAATAAAGCTGCATCATCCCTGGACCTTTCTTTCTCCCTTCAACCAGTGACACCACATGCGTGAAGTGTATTTCATTGACATGAAATAAACATTCCAAAGTAGGAATATCGTGCCCCACATTTTCCATGATGTAGTCTTGCAAACGTTTGTTTACCCCTGATTTTTTGCCTGTGTTTATTGCGGTTGTATCTGCCATCACGGAATATACTTTAGGCAGTAACTTCTCGCTAGCTTCAGTTTTGATGGTGTTAAACAAGACTTCACTCGTAACAGATGTACCACTGGGAAAAGATTTAACTGCTATGACTGATTCTTTTTTGCAATCTGATTGTAAGAACTGTCCAAGAAAAACGTATCTATCAGATTTATTGACAACTCGCCCATCGTAACATAGTTGCAAAAAATCGAAACCATTCAGCAGGGCCTCAGAATTTTTCAATGCGGTCATTCGAATTTTTTCACGTTCGCGAAAAGTGGTTGAGGGCGAAGCTGCAATTGCAGAACCAGCTACCGACAAGAGTTGATCAGACTGCTGCCGTATGCTGGTCAGGCGGCGGTCAGCAAGGATGCAACTTTCTGCTCTAACTTTTGACGTCTTGAATTTAGGTACTTTTTGCCTCCGGTAACTGGTTTTGGCGAAAACGTGGGGTCGCGAGCTTCGCAAACACTGGCATTTTCGGCGTCACTTGTATTTTCGCTTTCTCCAACCTCCGCTATATTTCGTTTTCTCAGCTTTGTGGTCGTGACATAAGTTGCAACTACAGCTTTGCTATTAGTGCCGGATGTAGAAAAGGGTTGAGTATCAGGTTCTTTTCCCTCTCGTCTCTTTTTTTCGATTGCTTTCTTGGTAAAGTTAATGTCTTAGCTCCATACTAACATCATTTCTCTTTCGCCCCGTTGATCCATCAAAAAATCAATCTCAACAGCAGGAGCTCGATCTTCAAAAGAGCACGAACAGAGAACTTTTCCCTGGTGGACTTTTACTTTTCATACTTGCACTTGCATTTACGTATATCAAACAGTTGGTTTAACCAGTTACAGTTGTTCAAGTCACCTTTGCTTCTTCCTTGCCCTCTTCGATGCAAGTTTCCACTTCTGCAACATCTCTTAGTTTTGTCTCAACCCTAATCCTGCTTAAGACTGGCAAACCTGATTTTACCCACAAGCCGATAATGTCATCCAACAACTGCACTGTCACATTGTTATAACCTGGTGCTTTCTTTTGAAATTTTACAGAATTTTCACTAAGCTTGCCTCTCAAATATTCGAAATGCCAGATAACTTCTTTCTGCAAAGGCAAAGCGTTCCTTTTTATCTCTCTCGCATAACTTAGGTCATCTAATTTCCTTGTAGCCATTTTATCCATTTCAATCCTCAACTCTGGTACGATTTTGCGGTGAGCTGTACTACTTGCAACAACTGGTGAAATGATTCTTAAAATTGATCGTTATGTTTAAATAGTTGTGGTAAACACTTTTAGAACGTTACAGGTGTGTCGTCATAATGTTTTTTATTATGAAATAACAACTCTAATTTAATTTTTTGCCAGCAACAAAATGCGTTGCAATTTGACACCCAAAAAATACGTCAATTTTATTTTGGATTTTATTCGATATACGATGGAGATACGACGTTGGTGTCTTTTGAGAGGGTATAGGAAACCGACCCTTCTGCGCATTTTGACACAAATATTGACTTCCTAGGACAACGCGTTTGTGAGTTACGGAAAATTCCCCATTTTACGCCCCACGGAAGTTTCGAACACGCGGTGCTACATCTAAATAACGTCATAATGCAATAAAAATTACAGATTTGAAATCAGTGTCCAAAATCCCATCATATGCGGACCCAGGCTTTTTTACTTTCAAAAATGGTGAAAAAATGAAACAACCTAATAATTAGCATATAAGTCCAATGATTTGCTGTCGGTATTTTTTTTTTTTTTTTGTATTCTTGTTATTTTTATGTATTCAAATTTCTCTGTTACAGTTAACAATGAAAAGTGTCTGTCTGTTTTTGTATCCAAATTTCTAATCACGTTTTTTTGTTTGTTTTGTATTTATTGATGATATGGGACTGGATTGACTTTGAGAATTTGAAATCGACTATTTGTATTTTGCATTTGCTTGACTTCAATTTTCTTTCCTAGGCTGAACCAAGAATGGTAGGTCCCAGTATCATGAAGCGGGAAAAAGTTGATAATGATGGAGCAGAGTCTCAAGATGGCCGGTGAGTATCAGAGAAAAATGCTTTTGTTTTTGCAGTATTCACTTAAAATTGCTTTCAAGCAAAGTTGTTTCGGCTTAAGCCGAATATGTGTTACCCATATTTATTCGAGTATAGTCGCATTTTGTACCAAAATATCGCCCAAAAAGCCAGGTGCGACTTATACACGAATAAATGAAGTGCATCGTATGCAATACCAAATTTTTTAAGATTTTTCCCTGCTATCGCCTTTCTCATGGTCGATCGTGTTAGTTATCGCCCTCCGTGTGTTACGCTTTCTACGCTATTGCCTTTCTGAGAATTGTGTTAGTTATTACCTTCCATGCAAGTCACGTTACGCTTTCTTCGCTATCGCTTTTTTCAGGATCGATCATGTTAGATATCGCCTATCACGTGTGTCTTGAGGACAGTGACAGCAGTAATGACTTTGATTGTTTTTACTTTTTCGTTATGTGATGGCAATGAATAAATAATGTTTACAAATGTACTGTTTTTCATGTCAAATATGGGGGTGCAATTTGTACACGCATAGGACTTGTACTCGAATAAATACGATATACCCATAGTGTGCAAGTTATTCAGCGCAATAGTTACCTTTACCACTTCAGGAATACCGTTAATAGATAGTAAAAAGTGACAAGGCATGTGTGTTAGACTATCGTAATATCCTACACCATAACTGGTTTATTTTCAGAGTCCGAAATGTTTCGGAAAGTTCCTCCCACTCTTTAGTCACTCCCAGCTGCGAAACACCTCAGGATGAAAAGTAAGTGCCCAGTCATTTACAAAAGGTTTTAGCACTCTTCAGCAGTAGTGCATTAAAATTTTACTTTCAATATGTTCAGACGAAGTTATCCTGGCCGAGATTTTTATCGCAAAGAAGACAGAATAATTGAGGAGAAGCGAACTGTCGATAATGTTTCGCCTTCAACTACAAGCAGTGAAAGAGAACCAAGATTATGGGATGCAGGTGGGTTTTTTAAGCCGTAAAGTCGTAATGTACTAATCTTGGTCAAAAATCATTATATAAATATGAAGTTTTCTTTTTTTTGTGTTTAGTTTGTCAAGACGCTTTTCAATTCCGCTAGATGCGATTTAAAGTTTGCGTCATTTTTATAACATTCAATTTTTGAAGTTGTTTTTAAATTTTTTTAGATAACATATCTTCACAGCCCACTTAAATTCATCATGTCATCCAAATTTAGCGAACTTTCTATAGTAAAAGTTGCTTTCTGTAATTTGCCTTTTCATAATTGATTGCAACTTTGCTAGGTACTGGTGCATCCTCAAAACGTTCTTCCATCAAACGCCAATCATCACGAGATAGTCCAGCATCAACAGGCTCAGGAGGAGATAACAGATACACCTCACAAAAGACATTGCTTTCAAGAAACGATAGCCGGTAAGCCTGTTAGTTGATCATTTAGATGTTGATCTTTCTTTATTCCTTTCAATATTCTGTCGAAACAAAGATTCAGCTTCATTTTTGCAACGCTATGGCTTTTTTTATATTAATAAATGATCTGTTTTGTGCAAATATTATTGGAAAACATCAGAGCGCAAGTTTAATTTACGGTACTGTTTGCTAAAGTATTGATATTACAGAAGCAAACCGGTTACAAGATGGGGCAGTAACCAATCAAATCAAAGTCTTGAAAAAGAAGAAATCAAACAACCTGCCACTGTCAGGCCGAGAAGAATCAATGATAAGGTCAAATTAAGAGATTTCAGGTACGCATCTCGAAAACTTAGTTGAACTTTAACTACCGGCGAAATTTTGTACAAGGAAGATATGATTCTTGAGCTCTCCATTTTTCAAAAATCTTAAATTACTTGAAATTTTGCTTTGTATATACAATACATTGAAAATTTTGTACAAATGATCCACTATCACGCTTCATTCGAACAGGAAAAGGACTCAAAAACGTAGTTAGATTTTGCTTTGTTGACATTTTTTTAAACTAGAACCAACCTGATAAAAGTAAAAGTGCGGCTATCTGCCGTATAATGCGGCGGTTTAGTTAAAAAACCACTGCTACAACCTCCCGCATCCAAAATTAGTACATCTTAAGAGATTGTTGATTTGCATTGCAGAGTGGAAAGTGAAGATGAAGATGACCTTTCCAAATCAAAGAAATCTGCTCCAACCAAAGTTCCTTACAAATCTGGTAAGTTGGCATATCTAATACTGCTGTATATTAGGGCAGACCCTTTTAGGGTCATTTTTTAATTTCAACTTGCATGGGTGTTAGATTTTTGCCTTGAGCCAAAAAAATGAGAAATCCA
This sequence comes from Trididemnum nubilum, assembly GCA_963965965.1. Classification (NCBI taxonomy): domain Eukaryota; kingdom Metazoa; phylum Chordata; class Ascidiacea; order Aplousobranchia; family Didemnidae; genus Trididemnum; species Trididemnum nubilum. The sequence goes on from OZ014483.1 coordinate 14,419,105, forward strand.
AAATTTTTTTGAAATTGGACCTCGTTTAGATACTGCCTTCGGGGCTTTTTTGAATCGCGCCCCCTCAAATCTGAGAATACTTATGAAATTGGTATTACTAGTGCTAGATGTGCAATGTTGGTACTCATTTGTATTGTTTTTCAGAGAGGAAGACAATGGTGATGTTTAATTTAGCATTAGAGTTACTTTTAATTTTTTGAATTTTTCTTGCAATTAAAGTTTTTCTTAAGCGCAATAATTTTTTAACATTTTCTTTCAAGTTTTAACACAACTGTTTGCATGAAATGGTGTATTACCAAAAAAATACAGTTAATGCAATGCAAACAGCAACTATAGCCTTGATTTAATTGACTAGCCTGAGCAGCTTTTCTTGTGACGCAGTATTTTTTTTCCGATCCATTGCTTTTTTTCTTCCAGCTATAGTACACAGTGCTTCACCAATCTGCCTTTTTGAGCCAGCAATTCGTCCACTTGCTGTTGTTGTCATCTTCACAGCACGTTCCACAGACTGCGAATGATCTGGATAATTTAGGTGAAGTAGTTGCTTAACGAATTGCTTGATATCTGTACAGCTTTTGATCGTTGGAGGCTCATGCAACACTAAATATCTTTTTTGTGAGTAAGATAGGTGACACCATTCCCACGGCCGTTGTCTTTAAGTGTTACCAGAGTATGATGTTTCTGCAAAGATGCACTTTATGAAATTCTCGAACTGGGTCTCATTCTCCTTCCTGATTTCCTTCTTCAGCATTTCTGATTTTCTACAACTGTGATGTATCACTTCGCTCACATAACTGGTTTTCCATTACGCCAGTGTTTCATCAGCATCTGAATTCACACACAACCTATCATGGTAGCCCACCCAAACCTTCAAACCGCACACGAGAGCAATTTCTGTACTTGCCATCGTACCCTCTTTTCAGATTACTTTGATCAATGTCTGACAAGAAGGTCACCAGAAAGATGATTTCTGACCAGTATCGCACTGGCACTGCACTTAGCTCAACCACATAGCACTAGCACGACTAAGTGTAGACTCTAGACACCATATATGACATCACATAAGCAATTTACAACATTAGTACACTATATGCATATTTCAAACTTGTTTGTTATCGTCAGGCGTACATAACTCTGTAAATGCCTACTACAAATTTTGAACCCGAAATGCCAAAATTAGCCTACTTGCTGATAAAGCAAATTGCTATAAACAATGCCCCTCAACGCCCATACAAATAAATGAATGACAGTCCTCTTTCTGGTGACCTTCTTGTCACTTTGATCAAAGTAATCTGAAAAGAGGGTACGATGGCAAGTACAGAAATTGTTCTCGTATGTAGTTTGAAGGTTCGGGTGGGCTACCATAATAGGTTGTGTGTGAATTCAGATGCTGATGAAACACTGGCGTAATGGAAAACCAGTTATGTGAGCGAAGTGATACATCACAGTTGTAGAAAATCAGAAATGCTGAAGAAGGAAATCAGGAAGGAGAATGAGACCCAGTTCGAGAATTTCATAAAGTGCATCTTTGCAGAAACATCATACTCTGGTAACACTTAAAGACAACGGCCGTGGGAATGGTGTCACCTATCTTACTCACAAAAAAGATATTTAGTGTTGCATGAGCCTCCAACGATCAAAAGCTGTACAGATATCAAGCAATTCGTTAAGCAACTACTTCACCTAAATTATCCAGATCATACGCAGTCTGTGGAACGTGCTGTGAAGATGACAACAACAGCAAGTGGACGAATTGCTGGCTCAAAAAGGCAGATTGGTGAAGCACTGTGTACTATAGCTGGAAGAAAAAAAGCAATGGATCGGAAAAAAAATACTGCGTCACAAGAAAAGCTGCTCAGGCTAGTCAATTAAATCAAGGCTATAGTTGCTGTTTGCATTGCATTAACTGTATTTTTTTGGTAATACACCATTTCATGCAAACAGTTGTGTTAAAACTTGAAAGAAAATGTTAAAAAATTATTGCGCTTAAGAAAAACTTTAATTGCAAGAAAAATTCAAAAAATTAAAAGTAACTTTAATGCTAAATTAAACATCACCATTGTCTTCCTCTCTGAAAAACAATACAAATGAGTACCAACATTGCATATCTAGCACTAGTAATACCAATTTCATAAGTATTCTCAGATTTGAGGGGGCGCGATTCAAAAAAGCCCCGAAGGCAGTATCTAAACGAGGTCCAATTTCAAAAAAATTTTGGATTTCTCATTTTTTTGGCTCAAGGCAAAAATCTAACACCCATGCAAGTTGAAATTAAAAAATGACCCTAAAAGGGTCTGCCCTACTGTATATCATCCAGTTTGCAGGGAAATTTTGTCATTTCGTCGTGGCTTCATAACATCTTTTATCAATTTTGTTTAGGACGCAGCAATAGCTCCAAGTCATCTGGAAGAAGTAATGATATACTGAGTGAACCTATTCAAAAGAGTGAAACTAAAGGTACCGATTTTTCAATCTTTTCATTTTTAGTAGACGAGTAAGTCCGCTTGCATCAATATGGTCCTGGCTTATTTTCTACTTATAATTTTTATTCAAATGTCAAGTTTAGTGTAGTAATTGGATGCAATTTAGTAAGCATTATCTTTTTCGGTCATTTTTACTGAATAGCTTATTTATTTATTTATTTATTTCGGTATTTCCAAAAGTTTAATGACGAAAAAATAAAGCCAGATATGGCCGCTTGGACAGTGGACACGTTTTAGCTTTTTTTCTTCTTCAGTAACCAAGCCAATCGCCACGGTATCACCAACTGCAACTACTACCACTGCAACCAGGGACAGCCAGAAAAACTTTACTGTAACTAGAATCACTCGCGATGTCAGTCAAACAGAGGATCATGATGATCGCCCAATCGCTGAAGACAGCAGAGAAGGTTAGCATGGGCACCAGAACAGTTACCAAAATATAAGCTTTTAAGATTGTTGTTATGTTACCTTACCTTTTTAATTACGGTTTCTTTGGTATTTTAGTTAGCCTCTAAACAAGATGTTCCGGAATCTACAGTAAAATATTTTTAAGTGGTATACTTCCCTCCGACATGCTTTTGTAAATTATGATATTGGTACAGCCTTCATCAATATTTTTTGAGACCTGACCTGTATTTGATTTTCGGTTATTTTTGTTTACTGGCTTTATAGTAAATAATCTCTGGTTTCTCCGTTGTCACTTTGAAGCTACATTTTAAAACATATTTTTAAAACATTTATGGTCCACACTCCACAGGGAGGAGAAAAGGCCATTTAGCTATCCGATTTTTAATGTTTAAGGACTAAGTTCAAATGGCTGGAAATGAAGACTCAATCAGCCAAACCTGATACAGATCTTATTGCGTGGTTATTTGAGATTGTGTGGTGTTGTTTTAGATGAACCATATACTGAGGCGCCTGATGGTGCACCTGGCGATACAAATTGGGACCAGGACCAAACTCGAACCGCGTGGGACGAAGACGACGAGCCTTCCGATATGCCTGCTAGCTCAGTGGCGAAAGAATCGAGCAGTCGAGACTTCTCCCGAAAACCGAAATCGAGATCTGACAACCGCTCGAATCGAAATCTGTATAACGACCAGCAAGACAGGAGTAGTGGTATGCACCGTTACAGCAACAAAGAGAGCCGTTATAACCGAGGACAGCGAGAGTCGCGAGAAGATATTCAGGAATCCCGGGATGACAATCGCGGAATTCGACGCTATCGCGCTGGTGAGAACCGGTATAATTCGCAATCGGAACGCAGCCAACGTAGCAACACGGATCGATACGACAACAAAAATCACAGAGATAATCGAGACGTAAAAGGAGATAGGAGAGACGCGGAAGATAACACAAGAGGTTTGAAACTTAGACTTTTTAAAGAAGTTATTTGGTTCACAGCGACACGTATTTTCATTATTTTGAGTCACTAAAATGCGTTAAAACGCTTTTTCAACTGATAATAAACTTTTAATTAGGCCTGACTAGTTTTAATTGAAATTATGTCTTGGTCAAATCTGAAGTTTCTCAATTTCGTCTCTTGACAAACTTCGTTATCTAAACTAAAAAACGAGTACCTTGATAGTGTAGCTCACGGTACTTACTGGTTTGAGTTGTGCATGTTACAAAAGTTGGTAAAAACATTCTAAAAATGTTATTTAGGCAAAAGTTCAGTTTCATCTCAACAAGGACAAAGAGGAGAAAGGCAGTCGAACACAAAAAATCAACCTTCGAAGCAAATGAGTGGTAAGCATATGTAAATTCGAGTAAAAACAAGGTGGAATTACAATTTTTAATTCTTTTTTAGAAAAGAACTCAATCTTTGCATCCAAACCCACCGCTGCGGCCGCTCCGATGACGAATATTTGGGAGGAAAGAAAGAAACAGCAACAAGTTCAAGTGATTTTGCGTTGTTTTTATTATCCAGATAACATAATTTTCAATTAATTTTTATCAGTTTGCCCAATGCCCATACTTTTTGGTTAATGTGTCTGTGTTTTTGGTCAAACAAAAGAGTATGGGAGTATTTTTTTACAGAAAGAAGCTGAGAAAAACATTTATATTCCAACGGAAGAAGATCGAAAAAGAACTTTAAAAGAAACTGCACCTAATCCAACAAGAGCCAGCGATGATTCTAACAAATTTTTCAAAGGTGTGTAAATATTGCAATAGTTGACCAAATTTTAGTGAAAAATGAGCTGTTGTAAAGATTTGAAGATATTACACATGTCGCTTATACCACATCTTGAAGTAGTCTGTGTAACGTGCATTATTTGACATGGCTGCAGAAAACGTTTTTTATTTTTCAGATAATAAGCCATCGTCAAATTTTAGAAAGCCTCGTGAGGACCACCAATCTTCGACAAAATATCAAGAAAAGGAATCCAGGCGCAGGCAAAATGCGTTACCAGGTAATAACTTGCAGCCAAAATTGCAGTAAATGATTCTTTATTCTCTTACTCATGATTTCTGTAATGATATACCTCGAAGCAGTAAGCATAGCAAAGCCGAGCGATTGGTTGACTGGTTCTTTTTTTTTTTTTCCAGAAAAGCGTCTGTATGAAGCAAAACCTTATCGCTCCAACAACAGTCGTCGTGGTTCGTCTCAGCCACAACATAGGGGTGAAAGAAAATCGTCTCGGTCCTATCTTTCGGAAAATACTGAGCGTGAGCAAAGAAGTAGTGGCAGGGGCCGAGGAAGGTAAAGCCTTTTAATTTGTGTGCTAGGTGCCTGTATGTTGTTGCGTCAGCATAGGAATCTGAATTATGGTTTAGTCATTATCATCAGCATTTATGATTAGCATTATCAAATTCTTTTCTGCTGTTTTTGTCAATTTCCAACAAAGTGGGTGAATTCGCCCATTTTCTTGAATGCCATTCATACATTCTTTGCCACACAGCAAAATTGAAAGCATTTTTCAGATTCTTCCTCCACCAACCTAATTTTGTTCACATGCGAACATTGCGGTATACTACACATTCGACCAAACGTGAAGGATGAAATTAAATATTTCGATGATTCCAGCCAAACCTTACCAATTTTTTTAGTTGCGCATTTTGACCAATATTTTGAAGCGTGACGTCACTTCTTTTTTTCGACTATTCATTCATTTTGTTATTTTTGACCACCACAATAATAGCGGAAGTATGGTAACACAATAATAAGACGTAGAGTCAGGAAAGGAAGTAGCAACACAACGTCAGACATTAAGACAGGCAGAGGATATTACAGACAAAACGAGTGATTTCTGTTTGCATGGTTGCTATACCTGTCACGCTAATTAAATATGCCCATTGTAGACTTAATCAAACACACTGATCAACATACACAATACACATGCTGGCATGCAAGTCGCAAATTAATCTAACGATTTGAGTAGTTGATCGAATAATTGATAAAGAAAAAGTGGGGATAGTTGACCAGTGTGAGGCCAGGCATGGTTACGTAGGTGATCAATGGGTGGCGCAACCGGCCTAAAACTACAACAATTATGTAATCAACGCATATGCTTTTAAATATAAAAATGCAGCGAGTAGTAATCACACCAACCACATTGCGTCTAAATAATTAGTTAATACGAAAATACCCTAACTCAAATAATCTCTCCGTTGAAGCTCAAGTACACTGATTCTTTACCATAGCTGACAAAATTTGTGTCCTAACATTGTTGATGGTGTGTATCGCATATCAGTTTGGCAGTGTCCAGGGATGCTCAAAAATCAGCGGTTAATGGGTTACATCCATTGTAGGAGTAAATTTCGAGTTCTGGCAAATCATCAGTTTAACGAGTTTTCAGGTTTTGCACTACAGTTTGCTGTAGTACACCAGACTTTGCCAAAGCGTTTAATAATAAGATAGAAATTTGAAAAAAGCAGTAAGTTATAACAATAGGACAAACAAACAAATAATTAAATGAGCGAACAATTAAATACGGACAACAGAAACTGCATTTTTTTCCAGGTGGAGCAATACAGTGAACCCTCGTTTATCACGGGGGATAGGTTCCAAAAATAACCTGCGATAGGTGAAATCCGCGAAGTAGTCAGCTTTATTTTTTACTGTTATTTTACAATGCAATACTGTACTGCAGAATAAAACAAAAAATAAAACCTCTTTTCAGGCGCAAAATGAGTTTAAGAAATAAAATATTAACGTTTTTTACAAATAACTATAACAGTTTAAAGAACGGTGTTGTAAAACAATATTTTTTTATTGTAATGAACTTCTAGACAACAGTAACGTCCCTAAGCCAATCAGAATTCACTGTAAAAAATTCGGCGAAACAGCGAAGCCGCGATAGGTGAAGCGCGATATAGCGAGGGATCACTGTAAAGTTAAAAATCAGACTGGATCAGTGATAATGGTTTCAGAGAGTATAATTGACCATGCGTTGGCTAGACTGGGTATAAAAAAGTCTTGGCTGGATATCAAAACAGACAAAATATCTAGCATTCGAGTTTCAATAATCAGTATAAACTAGTATTTGTCTTTGAGTATCAGAGTTTTTGTTTAGATCTCGAGGTTCAGCCTACCGTGGTAACGGCAGAGGTGGTCGAGGGCAAAATTCTGTTGCAGAACGCTCATCGGCAAGAAACAGTGCGCCACCTAGAGGACGAGGTTCTAGACCAAGTTACAGGTTGGTATTTGTGCAACGAACGGTCTCTGGAATGGAATTGTTTGCTATTAAAAACAAACCGGTATCTTAATTTAGCCAATTAAATAAGCATCAACAGAAAGAAAAAAACATCGACGTTTTCTACTTCTTCTTTTCACGTAAATATCTATACCAAGCTTGTCTTTTTAGCATTGACCAGTAACTGGCAAGATTACTGCCTTTCATTTTCGCTCATTAGTAATTTTTTACTGTCTTTGCAGATCATCTCAGCAGTACAGTTCTGCTCCTAGAGCAAACTCGGGACGTAATAGAATGAACGACAGAAGGGTAAGATAAGTTGTACTGTGACACTTTTAAATAGTTTTTATTAGTTATTGGGTCTTCGCGACGCGCGTGTGCTTTTATAGTTTGTTTTTACACGGCTAGTTTTGATAGATAAGTATTGAAATGAGAATAATTAACAATTTTTTGTTGAACAGTGTTATCATCTGTAAATTCGAGCCTTGTTTTTTTTTAACACTAACACTAGCCTAGTATCAGACTAATGAGTCGTAGAATGCAATAAGTGTAGCCAATGTTAATAGTGTAGCATAGACTTGTTTACATTGTATATTTGGTACAAAAACAATAATGATGTTGTGTAATTTTTCAGTACGACGATGATGAAGATGATGATTACGACTCATTAGAAGATGATTCTTACGAGTCTGAAGAAGTAAGTTAAGTTTTTGATTTTTACCAAGACTTCAATTTGCAATTTTTTAAAAGCGAGGTTGAAGCAGCTGCTCATGATATGAGCTCTTGAAATTCGAAAGTCTGTCGTCATTTTGAAATGCTATCCAAAGCTTTCTGGTTGCTTAAGTAAAAATCGGTGAAATTTTACGATTGCATCATGTATCTTTTATCAAATTTTACGTCAACTCAAATATTTTTTGACATAATGCAATTAATTGCAGGAACCGATCACAGTCGGACGTCGTCGACGTGTCGGCGAAGGATCGGACGCTGAGGATGATTATTCAACTGATGCGTCATATTCTGAAAGCGATGATTACATTCGCAAACCGAAACGCGTAAGTTCCATGTTTGTTTCGGTAGTAGGTAAATTAACCAAAATAATTAAATGATGTTCGTTCAGTCAGTCATCAAAAGTTTTGACTCGAGGTTTTGAAACTTAGTTCTTCAGAAATTTGAGGCATTTTTATGCTTAGTTAAACGTGATGCCAAATTGAAGCCATCAACTAACTACCAATTAGCGAAACGCGTAAAAAAACGAGGGCTAGAAATCAAAAATATGTTTCAAGTGCAATACTTCATTGTACAAGCATAAAATCAGGAACTGATTTCGCCAGTAATTTTGAACCTGTCTATAAATTAAAAAATTCAATTTTAGGAGACGACAAACGAAAGCTACCCTAAACGCGGCGGTGGTAGGCCTTCCAATTCATACAAATCTTCTCGTCCTGGCCGAGGTCGGATTGGTAATGGTACCTCCTCGTCTTTTGCGGCTCGCGGTGAACCAACCAGAAGGGGTAGAGGTCGTGGAAACGTTCATCCTCGAGGGCGCGGGCGTGGTTCAACCAGAAACAACCCATCGGCACCCCCACCTAGCAGAAGTTATCGCTCTGATGATTATAACGAAACAGCACATCGGTGAGTAGCAAAATACAACTTTTTGTGTGATCACTCATTCTTTCTTACCGCGGTATTATTTACCAAACTTGGCAGGTCTCAAAATTGTCCAGTAGTATCTGGAAAACCTGGCTCATTTACCTTTTTTTTGGTGAGAAGAGGCCAGAATCCCCCTTCTTTATACCATTAGTATTGTTACTTTGTTTTGCGGCATTCTTTTGGAAATCATTAATATGTACCGGTTGGTTTTCTGGTGACGTTAAACCCTTTTTTTTCTAGGCCAAAAAACTTGGATCGCGGCCCCCGCGACGGGGCCGAGAAACGACCGTCGAATGATCGGCGCAAACGCAGAACCAGACCAGATAAGTAAGTACCTCACCACAATAGATTCATATTTTACTACTTGAAACAAAAATTTGTTGGCGTGCTTAACCATCTGTGTGAGTAAATGTTGGCCTAACCTTATCAAAAGAGAAGATGAGACTTGTTTTGGTTCACCGAGAACCGCCGCCGACGTTTGCTGCTTAGTTTCACTCGATTGACGGTTAAATGAATTTTAATAGTTCGTTTCGTAATCCTGTCACAAAGCAGTGAATTTAGCAAGTCAACCAATTTAACAAATATACAAAAAATCAAGTTAAAGCACAAATATAAACTACAATAGTTCAATTTACGCGCAACTGAAAGGAGTAGGGAATTACTCGAATATTATTAATCAAAGTTCCAAATAAAACTTACATATAATAAATTCAAGACATTGTACTTACGGAAGTAATGACTGCAGCACAACAACGTCGACGGAACCAAGCATCAGCAGATAGATACAGTAGATAGATTATAAAGTGATAGCTTCTCCTAAGTCCAAAAACTGTTCGGTCAAATTGCAATTGCAAAAGAAAGAATTTTACAAAGATAGCTGCGGCAATGAGCAAAATGCTCAACACGTGATTATTACGTAATGTAAAGATTTACGTGTGAAGTTTAATGGCGAGTGTCTACATGAACGAAAAGTACCAATGTAAGCACATGTAAGAAATTTCATTATTATCAAACCAATTCAAGACTGGAAGATTACACTACCGGTATTAAAGTTATTCCTGTTAAAAATTACTCAAATAAATATTATATTCTGTATTAAAACAAAGACATAAGATTGAATTGTGCTATGCTATGGTAAACAATAGCATCCTAGTGTTTAATTTGGAAATGTTTTTGATTTTAGGCCACCCAGATTTAACAAAAACAGTTCGAGAACACAACAGTATAGTCGCGATCGCAAGCCATCTGAGGAAGGTCCTTCCCAGTCTCGGCAGGATGCCACCTCACCAATCGGTGACGCGGGAACGATCCACTCGTCAGATGTTGGAAACGACGAGTGGGAAACGGCTTCTGACAACAGCCAAGAATTCAGAAAAGTGAGTTTGGTTTGCCAATGATGATTGATTATGTATCGACCCAAAAATTGTCAAGCATTATTTTCTGTTTGAATACTACTTTGTTGTGTGGAATGGTGAGACCAGTTTACTAAAGCCCCCTTTCCTTGGACATAAGCTTGGTTTTTAGTAGTAGAGACAATTCTGTGCGATGCAGTTTTATTCCAAAATTGTTAACCGTTTATTATTTTTCTATTGTTTAAATGCTAATTTGTGAAGTAAAATAGCATGGCCAGTTTCCTATCCCCAGCAGATATTAGTTCACTTGAGTGTAGAGCCCCCTCCCTCTTAAAAATAAACTTGATTTTTAGTAAGAGAGACAATATTCTGCTTCCGATGCAGTATTATTGGCAGCAGTTGTTTTCGACCTTTTTTTTAATAAGATTTTGTTTTAGGCTGCTATCACTAACCCACCTGTAGAAGAAGTAAAAAGAAACGAGCCAAAGCGGAGTTTTTCGAACCAACGGCCTCCACCTGGTGGAAGAGGTAGAAGTGGAAGAGGTGAGAAAAAACGTTTCCTTCTTTTTCGTTTAGTTGCTCTCTCAGCTCAAGTGCTCGTCTTTGAAATGGTTTCGACGCTGTTAGCGAATGGCATCATAAATTTCACCATTCCGACCACATTTTTCAACAATATAGTCTTCAAAAATTTCGAACAACCTTTATTGCTCTATCATATAACCATTTGTATCGAAGGGTTTATTTATGTTCGTGCACCAGTTAGGCAAGCACTAGAACACATATCCATCAAGACTGGCGTGGCTTTAGATTTGGTCTGGTCACGTCATTTCTCAAAAGCACTAAAACGTTAGTTACAAACTTGACCATTCAGACTAGAGGATGCATTATCTTGTTCAATTTCTTTGTAGGAACAGCTCCTTCTGACAGGGTTCAGGGCAACAAGAAGCCCGTAGGAAATTTGGATAACCAGGTATATGTAGTAAGTTATAGTCATGATTTTTTTTGTTGGATTTTATTGCATGGTTTTTTGGATATTTTATTTCAGTTGATTTCCATTTGATTGGTTCTGGTCCTCTACAAGTTTTAAAATTGCAGGAATCTGAACTTGTACTGTGAAGGGCAATAGATCAACAATCAGTTCAGTATGTAGCCCATAAATTACAACATGTTTCAAACGGAAGTGTCTACGAATGAGTGTCTTTAGATTTTTTGTCGTTAAGCATTAACATTTGAGTTGGGAACTAAACTGTACGATATAAGTAAAAGGTAGACTAAATCGTCTCTCGAAGTTCTAAATAAAATTACTTTTTCTCTTTTTTGACTGAGCTGTGTTTTTTTAGATGTAATACGAATAATTGCTCCAAACAATATTCTATTCATTTTTCAGGTCTACACTCTGCACACAGTTGATTACAGCAATCCATCTGCTATAGAAGGGGCCATCAGAGACGCTTCTAACGCTGAAGCTAAAGCAAAAAAGCAGGAGGAATCTCAGAAAACCAAGCACGAAGTGAGTAGATTATTTATCTTACAAATTACGAATTATAACGGCACAAACTTGATTTTTTTTAAATAAGAAGTGTTTTTCATTTGATGATTGGCGAAACTAACCTAAGAAAACAATCATCAGTAATTAAATCGTAACCTAACGTTTTTGAATAGTTTATTATACTAACCCGTTTTGCTTTATTGTAGGATGTTAAAGCAGATGATTGTGATGTAAAACTCGAAGGGATGGCTCTTTACTATTTTTTCGACTTTTTTATGTGAACATTGCTGACTCATTTGCATGTGTTCTGCAGGATTTGTTTCGTTTGTATGACTTGAACAACTACGCTGGTGTTGTTAGTGTTGATGATCTTCCTGAGTCATCATTAGAACGGTAAGTCGCTCTTGGTTGACACTACCCTAGTCCCCTGCTTGTCTTGTGGATGAAAGCAGAATGCAACAGAATGTCGCATCATAGAGGGCTCAACGATGTACTGGAGAACCGGAACAGGAGGTACCATTTACTCCCTCATCATTCAGGAGTGATTGCTGCTCTGGAATATCCTCGCAATACCCATCGATTGCGATTGCCTCTTGATTTACTGGTTGAGTGGCTTCTTAAATCTACTCTGGTACTTCGGAAAATTTCCTTTAGCTGCTTGGATCGGTGTATTTTTTAGTGTTGTGCTCTTTCTGTTTTTCTTGGATGACAATTTTATTACAATTTCTTTGCTAATTGCTTTTGTGGTTCTATTATTTACTTGCTGTTTAGCAGGATTTTGTTTTCAGTAAACTCGATACGAATGATGGTTTGACTGAGGATTTAACCTCGTTTCTTGACACGTCGTTTGATATGAAAGAAGGCGGTGACGGAGACGGTTTCACTCCTGTAATGTCAAGAAAATCTTTGCGCAAGAAGCAAGAAGTTATTCGAAAAAAAGACGTAAGCAGAACATGGAGTTGGTTGACGCTAAAAAGTGTTAATTGCGAATCTCATTTTATTCAGTAAACATATCTTTTTTTTCTAAGTTCGTGTGTTTCTAAGTGGCAATAGCTCGTTTGTGAAATGACTGTAAAATTTCTTTGGAATTGCTTTGAGTAAAATGTTCAGAATATCTTCAAAGCATCTTTTTGTCTGATACTTGTCCAAGAAGAATCGTCAGAGTGGAGAACGAAGGAAAAGGAGCGGCTGTTTATAGGAAAAAGCCGAGTCTAGATTGGCTGGAAAAAGACGCTCTTTCATTGGAAACAATGAAAGAGCGTCATTGGTGCACAACTGCACAATCTTTATGCTGTACACAAATTCTTTGTGTCGGCAGAGAGCGGGTTAGTAGTTTTGATGTAAGTGACTTCAAACGCAGATAGATGGAAAGGAGAGCGGCCTTGGGCGAGAATGGAGAATCTAGTGTCATCATAATGTTGAGCACAGGCAGGATTTTGAAAAGATGAAGTCCAATGGCTGAGTCAGAATCAAGAGACAGAGAGACTGGGTATTGGGCTGGTTGGAAGATTTGCACTGATGGGCGGGAAATATGCGTTTCTGGGAAGAAGAGAGAGAGTGGATAGGTTTGGGAACGTGTTGTTTAATTTTGGGAGGTGTGGCCTACATACCAATGGTCGCAGTGGCATGGGAATTGGTAGATCACGTTGCACTACTGTAAAGCAACGTAATTTATCAATTCTCATGCCACTGCGACAGTCGGTATGTAGGCCGTACCTCCAAAGGCTGCGGGAAAGAATTAAACAACACGTTCCCAAATCTATCCGCTCTTACTCTTCCCTGAAACGCATACTTCTTGCCCGTCAGTGCAAATCTTCCAACCAGCTTAATACCCACTTTCTTCTGATTCAACCATTGGATTTCATCTTTTTCAAAATCCTGCCTGTGCTGAACATTGTGATGACACTAGATTTTCTATTCTCGCCCAAGGCCGCTCTCCTTTCCATCTATCTGCTCTTGAAGCCACTTTCATCGAAACTTCTAACCCGCTCTCTGTGGACTAAAAATTCGTGTAAAGCGTAAAAGATTGTGCAGTTGTGCACTAATGACGCGCTCTCATTGGCCTTTTTCCAGCCAATCACAGCTCAGCTTTTTACTATGAATAGCCGCTCTTTTTCCTGCGTTCTTCATTCTGACGATTTTTTTGGCAAGTATCAGACGAAAAGCTGTTTCGAAGATATTCTGAACACTTTGATCAAAGCAAATCTCAAGTTCTGTACCACCAATCAACTTTTCAAAATTTCTTCGGTCAATGTGTGACTGCTTGCTAAGGTTTTTCTGAACACTTTGATCCAAGCAAATCTCAAGTTCTGTACCACCAATCAACTTTTCAAAATTTCTTCGGCCAATGTGTGATTGCTTGCTAAGGTTTGGTCAATAAAGAGGATCCTAATAGCAATATGATATTAATGTCTTAACAGAAAGAAGAGCAAATGAACGAGGCGGTACGGAAAGCAAAGATGGACCAGCAGCGCCAAAATCGACAAAAATTCTTCAGCAAATCTACAAGTACGTGCTTAACTGCTAACAATTAAAACGAAATTGCAATACTAAAACTAGATACCAGCTAAGTCATATGTTAAGTATCACTTTATAACCCAAGAGTGTTTCAGTTTTTGTTTAAATAAACAAAATAAGTAATTTGTAAAGTGTTCTTGAGCGTAAACTTTGGTGTGAATTGGTGTTGTGATTTCTCTGGATCTTCGTGATTGAATCCTTGACTTCAATCAATATTACCACAACGTTTTTTATTCCCGAGTATTTTTCAGCTTCTGGAATTGCTAGTGGCACAAGTGGAAGTATAAAGCAATCCATATCCTCTGCTGTTGCCGACAGCATCTGGTCTAATTTAGGTGAGTGTGGCTGCTGTTTGCTAAAATTCTTAGTTGCTTACATGTCTTTGGTGATTCAATGCACACACATCAGGGCCCACATGACAGAAATTTCCTCGTTCCTTTATTTAACGAGTTTTTTTCAAGAGGCGCTACCGAACGAAATACTCGCTAAACGTTAGAGGTCATTTTTGCACGTGTATGTAAAGCCATGCAAAATCCGTTACATCATTCTTTCTCGCTAACTTGCTTTGAGCGATTGCGGAAAGCAGTTCGAGTAAAAAAACGTCACATATTCCTCGCCAACTTAAAGAGGATCTTGAAGCACTCTTTAAGCGTGCGAGAAATCTTTTTGGTTCAGAAATTTAATGGCGAAATGTTGGAAACTTAACCAAAGCGAATTTTTGCTGAAAATTAATTCAAATCGTCGCCATGTTTGCTATCAGACTGCTAAAAAAAGCGAATTGCATTGAGAACAACTTGCTGTTTCGACTGATACAGAAATGTTGAGTAGTGCCAGTTGACAAAAATAGCTATACACTCCTTTTATAAGAATGATTTTCTAAAACACGAGGCTCATTTTTGCTCAAAATGTAAGAAAAAATTAAGAACGATGCCAGCCTCGGCAGCAAAATAAAACCAAAAACACAAAAAAATTCAAACAAATCAAAGAAACTAAAATTTGTGCTGATTTAAAGCGATGAAATTTCAGTGATTTTCTTGCATTTGCTAGCAAAATTGCAACTATTCAAGATCATTAAGCTCTGTTGCTCTGCGCAAGCAATTGAGAAAGTTTTTTGGCAGTTGTTCAACTTGAAAAAAGCTTGCTTTTTCGCTTTCGCAATTTTACGATGCTACAAAAGCAAGAAAAAAGCCTTCACTTAAGCAGACAGAGCAATAGGAATTAAAAAGTGTTTCAAACATGCCCGCTAAAATTGACATCGATGCTCTCAAAATTTTTAAAAATCAAATGAGACTTAATATCGGCAAAAAATTAAAAACAGCCAGTCTCGACTCAAGATTTACCGGTTCTAAAAAGGAAGATTGTACTTCGACTTGCTCACTTTTGAAAAATTTGAAATCTAAAGACCTAGAGTTACTTTTAACATATGAGTTTACCCACCAACAACCTCAAGGGCGCTTTACGTCGTTTAAAAAAATTGTAGTATGGAAAAATCCAAAACTATAATTAAATTCTGTCGTTCATTTACTAATTATCATCAGTTGAGGAATTTGCTTGCATGGAATAATAATGCATAGGTTATGGTATCTTTTTCAATAACAATGTAGTGCATACAGTACGCTTGAACGCATTATTTTGAAGTAGAAATGCATCTGACGTCACAATGAGATATTTATTACGTACTAACACAAGTTACGAACATCTCGCAGAAATTCGAGCGAACTGTTTTAACGTGTGTCGGGCGAGACGGTCAGAAATTGCAGTTTGTCTACGAAGATTTTTTGCTCGTTAGCGCTTTTTAGCGAGCGAGAGTGGCCTTTACGAGCTCGCTAGCACATTCTGTCATGTCCCCTCTGGCTTGCTGCCAACTGTTCAATTAGTGCTTCATGGAGTTCGCTTAAAAACAATCAATGCGGTTGTATACAAGAAGATTGAATTTAATGCACTATGGCAAAATCGATGGGGTTATCTAAAGTTGGGCAATCGTATTAGATTAGATTGGCCTGGATTCCGTCCTTCTTGACCCAGTCGTTCTAGAGGTATTTTACTTTAGACAAGACATACTGCAGAGGCCTCCTTAATCTTGTTTTTATTGGCAACCTTGACATTGGTGACATCGGCGACGCTATCTTAGTTCTGTTCTAGCGCAGCGCCATAATTAGACTAAGCCACAGAGGCCATTAAAACATCAGGATTGCTAATAAGAATAATAAGAATAAATCATAATTAGGGAGGTTCCTACGTTGTGGTTCAAGTAGAATATATTTGGAACGGCTGGATTAAGCCCAAACTTTAGGTAACCCTGTTGATTTTGTCTACAGTCCTCTTTCAACTTGTCAGCCAACATATATTGTCGTGACCTCGATACGTCAGTTAAAAATAATAATGTAGATTTTAGTCTGTTTTTGCTTGTGTTCCTCTGTAATGTGTATTCCAGATACGTGGGCCCCTGTTCCGTCTATGACCGAACAAAAAGAACCTAACAAGGATGCGTCTATCAGTCTACACGATAGCGGAGTCGAATCATCCGTTCCATCATCTCAACGCGGTTCTCCGGGCACCGAGGCCAAACTGAGTTTCAGCCAATTCGGAATTTCGAGCACTTCGACAAGTGTAATAACTTCAATTGGAACTCACCCGGTAAGTTAACTCTTTCAAAGGGAGAAAAACGGAAACAAGACTTAAACTTAGACAAAAAAACCAGAGCCAGGATAAAATGAATCATTCTATTTTGAGACGTTTCGACTGAAACTAAAGTCATTATCAATCTTATTGATTCTATTTGAATAAGATTGATAATGACTTTAGTTTAAGTTGAAACGTCTCAAAATAGAATGATTCATTTTATCCTGGCTTTGGTTTTTTGTCTAAGCTCTTCACATCGTCCCGTTATTCTGCTCCGAAGACTTAAACTTACTTCTTACTTTTCGCTTTAACTACCCCTCAATTCAAACAAAGGTGCAAACATAGCAAATTTGAGGTGGTCTTTGTCTTCTATGTTGAGGAGGCCAGTATGTATAGAGAGGAGTATTATATCAATTGCACTTCATTTGATGAAATGCACCTCTCGTCCAGAGCGTTTTTAGTTCTCCTTTTTTTGCAGATACCGTCGTCCGTGGTTGTCAGTCAGAGTTCGGTTACGATTTCAAATTTAATTTCATCCCAAACCAAAGGTGGCGACCAAAATATGGAACAAACTGAGGTATTAAACTTAAGAAATTAAGCCTTGATTCGTAAGTTTTTGCAATAGATAATTGAATTCTTTGCTATTGAGTGCTGCGTCACTCGTACTTTAAAATTTCTTCGATCTGCTCTTTTACAGTACCGTGTTACGCTACGAAAACTGTTTCATGTATTCTGTCATCTTTTAAGAACTCAACCTTTTCTAGCAATGGGTTGAACAAGTAACTTAAATATGCACGCTGATAAAAAGAATCTAGCATGTAAATTCATTTTGCAGCTCACAAGCACTGGGATTCAGTTGCAAAAGCACGATTTCACTGAGGTGAACATGTTTCTGAAAGCGTTTTTAGGTAGCAAAGTTAACCTGGTGCCATTCGATTAATGGGTAGTTTCATTGCAACATCTATCGTTTGTGAAATGATGATGTCTTTACACAGACCTGTTTTGAATCGGTGTGAAAATTAAAGCATATCTGATGCAAACCTACCGCACAGTAATATAACAAATCACATTAGTGTTGAAGATCTTTGCAACTGCCTAATAACTTTCTTCTCGCAGGGCTCTTCCGCTAGTCTGGCGTTAGAATTTAATGAGGTGAGCCGTTTTCTCGGTTTTTGTTTTCAAAGCCTAAAGTAACATACACAAGTAATATTCATCAAAATACATAAGTGGTGAATTAAGCACAGGCCTGCTTGCAAGATTCAAACCCATGTTTTAAATAAACTTTTGACCAAAGCTTTTTTGAAGTTATGGCGATTGACTTCTTTTGGGATTGATGTTTGCTACCACTTCCTAGCTTTTAAATCACATAAAACTAAAGTGCCTGTCTTATGGTTAATTGAAGCATATTTATATAATCCACTTACTTACGTGATCTTGTGTATGTTGGATATTAAGCATATTGCTTAATTAATTTTTCCTACCCAAAATTGAATATTGCATAATATGCATTATATTTCAAATATAAGTTTGGTTTGCTTTGCTAGAAGGTTTGGTTTGTTGTTTTGCCAATATTTTCAGTCCATAGCTTTTTAAACTTCTTTTGCAGGTCGCATCACATTCTTCCATGATGTCAAAACAGGAAGTAAGACCGGTTAGTTGCTGATTTTTCTCTCAAAAATACCGTAATATCAGCTTAACACAAATGATGATAATCACAGACCTGTTCCGATATTCTTTGGGGACAAATTTTTCTGAAAAATGGTTGTATTTGTAATGTTCCAAAAGAGTTTTGCAAGATTTTAAGAATTCTGATTTTAACAGGTTTCGCCTATCCTCCAACATGCTGGCCGTAATGCACCCAAATCTGGACTTAACGAGGTAAGAAGTCATTTATTTTTCGCAGAAAGACTTTTGTTTTGACCGTATTTCTTGATCGTATTTGAGTTAACTGGAGGCCGACTGGAGCGCTTCTGCAAAATTTGCTTACTTTCAGAAGCTCAATAGTGTTATGTGTAACTAAATTTGCACGTTTTTAGTGTTGTCGGATTTATTCAAATACGATCTAAAATGCAGGCCTGGATGAGACCAAACTAATGATGAATTACCACAGACCTGTGCCGAATTGCTTTGAGGACACAAAAGGTTTCTGAGGAGTTAAGATTTTGTCGAAGCCTTGTAACAAAGCAAGTTGAAATGAGGATGGTTGTAAACATAAACTTTTTACAGGTTTCGCCTGTCCTTCAACGTGCTGGTTTGAACATACCCAAATCTGGACTTACCGAGGTAAAGATTCACGATTAATTATTGCATCAAATCGGAAAAGATAGAATTGATCCAATTTAATTTGCCTTTAGCTTACAGTTATTGACCTGAAATAAGTACGGATCACTTTGTAAATGGTGCTATAATATATGACCAGGTGCATGCTTTGCGAAGTTACATTAAAACGGGGGACCAAAGCTTTTTTATCTTTGTAGGTATCAGCAGGTGCTCTAAGCCCAAGCCGGCTTGGTGCCAACCCAATTGTTCCTATCGGAAACGAGCGTATAAAAAGCTCGAAGCAAAGCGATTCAATTGAAAATATCAGCTGTTTGTTCTCTGCTCTTGACGACAAGAATCGCATCTCCTTCATTGCAGACGATGCGGAAGAAAAACGTAAGTTTATAGTAACTATGCTATTTCACAAGCTATATGAGACCGTGCGCTTACAGCAGTGGTCCCCCAAGTCGTGCCCGCATCGAGAATGCAACTTTAATGTGGCGTTAGCCCTCACCGTATACTACCACGGAAGAGCAGTTGAAGACTTTTTTGTGTTCTTCATCTACTTTTTCCTTCGCGAAATCTCAAAGGTTGACCAGAGTTATCTTCTTCTCTCATTTCGTTTTTCGTAGACTTGACTGGGTCCAATTTGTCTCTGTCGACGAAATTCGGACACCCCTTGCTTACTGCGTAATATACTGCAGCCATCAGTGTAGTCAAAGACCTCGAGTGTCATAGCATATGTTTTTGCTCACCATTGATATTTTAATGAATAGCATCCCCACCATTGGTTGCTGATGAAGTATCTGTACAAAGCGCAAACTTTTCACCATATGCTGAACATTCATCATTGAGCGAAATGAGAGCCAATGTTGGAACCCCGCAGGCCTATTCAGGTAATTGTGATGTGTTTTTCACGAAAAATTTTCTGAATATTTGAGTTTTATGATCACTGGTTTTTTTGAACCTTCATTTCTAGTGAGGTTCCAGGAACTTCATAGCGTATTGTGCCAGATTAAATTAGTGCGCCTGTTGTCCACTATAGGCTTTGCCCGTTTACGTAATTTTGTATCTGCTTTAATTTCCTAAAACTTTTGGTCCACAGGTTTTTCTCAAGAAGAGTTTTCCATGGAGCCAACTTCAAGTGACATCAGTTTGCCATCATTGTCAGCTACTAGTTTTTCGATGTCGTTGCCCAGTGGATCCACAATCTCGAACACTGTCACTACTACAATGGCTACGACAGTGGAGCGACTCACTGTTGGCCAGTCTAGCTACATGCACGTAAGTGTTAAATAATGCACACCTGAAAACGGTCTCTCGATTAGTGTTTACACATCTCGAAAAAAGTTGGTGTTTGGTTCATTCAGAGTCAAGATCTACGACGTAGTGAGCTGAATTTCACGTAATCAAAGTTTCGTTTTATTGAAGCTCATCAGTTTCGTGTAAACAGTTAAGATCTGGTTACAAGTGCTGCTGGGATTTATAGTCAGGTTTTTAAGTTTGCGGGTGTAAGTAAAGTTATTTTTGTGCGGTACACAGATAAGTAAATTCTGTCCTTGAAGTAGAAATCCAGCCACTATTTCATTTCGGTACTGTGCTTTGGCAGTATCCTGTATTTTGCATAATTTGTACTGTATTTGCCAAAAATTTTGACTAAACTAACATTTATTAACCAGCAGTCGACTGTAATATCCCAATCTAAGATGCAAGGATCATTTTTGAATGGATCTTCATCTGACATCTCCGCAGCAAATCAGTCTATTGGTGGTCTAGGGGGCGCAGGGTGAGTTATACTTTTGTGCTGAACGTTTTTCTTTTCCCTTTGTTTTGATTTTGCATGACATTTAGTTTTCAGTTGCTAAGTTCAGTGTATTTGTAAGATTTTGCACTTATTTGTAAATTAATTGGTAGTTTTAGTGCTTAAGACATCAAAATTTGGAGTAACACCTCTTTCTCCCGTAAAATATGCACAAAATTGTGGAATGATTATTTGGAACAACCTAGCATAGGTCATTGTGACCACTGGTGCTATTAGTTGATCATTAAATGACTGCAATTTGTGCTATTAAGCTATTAGAAGTAGACAGGTAGCTAGTTAAAAAAATATCACGTTGATTGTGTACTGTGGCTTCGTGATACAGAATAGACAGTGAACGCAGTTTTATGGGCAGAAAATCTGGCCTTTTAGCGTATTCTATTGCGAAATCAAGTCATACAGCTCCGTGCGTTTGTTTTTCTATTGTTTAGGGTTAAGTCTGATACTGACAGCCCTGCCGATATGCCCCTGCCTCCCCAGGCCCCATCTAATGACAACATTGGCCACAACGGCCGGTCATTAGAAGGCACAACCTCTGTACCAGGCCCTATTCCTATGCCACCTAAACATAGTGTGGGGGCAGCGGCTCAGCGGTCGGACGGAGATAGCCAAATAGAATGTAGGCCTTTACGTGATGCTAATGCAAATGGGGCCGGGGATATGGGCTTGACCACTCCGACTTCGCCATCTGTGGAATTCAACAAGAAGATGGAATCGGCACGCAAGGCCTGGGAAAAGTCAGAAGTATCTGTGGCTCCAAATCAGCAAGCCCGTGAGTGTAAATTACTGTTTTGCAGAATGTACTTGTTTAATTCTGTGATAAATTTGTTCCTATCTATCATTGAATTTTTTCTTCTTACTACAGTACTGTATTATCGATATCCAAATTGCATTCTAATGAATTTTTCAAAGTCTTCAAAACTAAACTAAAACTTATTGCTTTTTTCTATAAAAAATTGCTTTTATAAAACTTCTACTTTTTGAAGCCGTATCATTCGGGCAAGTTTTTGTTGCACTAAAATTCTGAAAAAGTTGCATTTATTTTTAACAAAAGTTGCTCTAAAAAGTTGCATTTATTTTTAACGAAAGTTCAGTAAAAAGTTGGATTTAGGCCTATGCACAACAAGTTTAAAAAACAATGATTTTGTAGCTATTCACTAGTTACCACACAGTTACGCTTTTTAAATAATCTTGGTTTGGTCGAAATAAAGGAACAAAACACAAACCGCTTTTCCACCATCAAATCCAACCGAAAAGAAAAACATGCATACAAGTGTTGCCATCAAACGAAATGAAAAACCATTAAACTGGAAAAGGGGCAATTGCTATAGTTTAATTATTCAAGAGATTTATTAACATATAGGGCTAGATACTTCCAAGCATTGTCTGGAAAGAAATGGCAATCATTTGACAACAGTCTGCAGCGAGCTGAAACTTCGTTCCATAGAGCTTGAAGATGCTTGGCAGAATAGCAGTTTAATAATTTTGCATAAAATTCGGGGCTAATGATAGCCCGGGTCATTTCTGCAGTGGCTCCACAGCCCTGGTTCTGACACTATGGTACTAGTACTTCCACGGTTGTAGCTGAACCTCTTTGTGCAAACCAGCTGTTACGTCATAGATAACATTGAGACGAAGCCAATACATCACAAAGCTTGTTGTTACACAATTCAAAGACAATACCAGAATAAACTGAAATACTGTAGTTACAAAGCATATTTTTCAAAGCACACCTTTTACATTTTGCGCAAAAATTGATAAAAGTTGCAAGTAAAATCGAAAAAAGTTGCAAAATAAAATTTATGGAAACAACTTAATTGTACTATCTAAAGTCTGAATGTTTTGGAAGCTGTCGGAAGATGTAAAAAAAAGTTGCAAAAACTTGCCCTACTTATTATGATTGCTTATTGCAAAATTCCTAGAAAGGCTTTAATTCACCGGAAATTTTTATCTAGTTTATTAATTTTGACTCAGATCGAACCCTAACCCAAACCCTAACTTAAACCTTAATCTTAACCCCTAAAAAAGCAAATAAAAAAAGCGCGAATGAATATTTCTCATTTTTGTTTTATTCTTTTTTTAACTTGAAAATTTTCGGTGAAATAGTCACTACCAAATTCCTATCGCTGAGTTTTATTCTTTCAGATGGCGAACCAGTTGATAGTTACGTATATCACCAGTCTGCCCCTGCTATTGGAAATGAATACAAATCTGCAGAACCCAGTAATATGTCCTCGGTAAGTTGTGTTTAAAATTCTGCTTCTTTCGTACTAATCTCTAAATTGTTGGTGTATTGCTTGATGTTGTAGTGGTTGCGGCTTGGATCTGCAACCCTGACTTGCATCGTGGCCGCTCACGATTAGATGCAGACATATGGTATTTAATTACAAGCTTGCACTTTTTGTGCTGGAATAAAACTTTAGCTTGTGCTGTTTTAGCTCACGTAAGACCGCTCACTGACCGAATACATTTTAGTACATGTTGTTTCAGGGCACTTTGAGTGTCACGAACTCGACTGAATGGAAGCCACAAGCTACCGTCGAAACCACCACGGCATCAAGCGAGGTGGACGAAGCTTGGCGAAATAAATTGGCCCAGCAAAACCAAAACACTATGGCAGTAACGCAAGCGACTCAATCACAAACTTTCACTACGGTACGTTCGGCTTTATCATGAAAGTAATTGCTTTTACAAAAGTGTCTGTTATCAAAGCTTAGCTAAATTGGAAAGCTTTAGAAAACGAAGGGTTTTAAATGTAAAATTCTATTGTAACGACAGTCTAGTGTAATGGTAATGAAGGTATCTAGCGAAGAGTCCTTTGCTCTCTAATGTCCACTTTTCTGCCACTCACGATAGAGACTACAATGCAGAGCACCAAGCTGGTAGGCTTTGAATACCAATTTCTATAGTTTTTGGGTTTGACCTGACCAGGAAGTGTTGCGGACGCTCTTCACATAACCACCGATTGATGAAACATTTAATAAACACTGATAATGCGTTGCTGTTGTTTACGCGGTTTTTGTCGCAATTAATGGTCATGCATTGTTAGCATTGCATCACTGAACATGGACTTGTATTTTAGAATCCCCCCGTAACTTCGTCTGATGAAATGCCGATGGCCATGAGCAGCGGGTATTCGACTGATACTTCAAGTAAGTTTACTGAAAATTTCTTGAAATTCAGTTCCATTTTTCACTCAGAATTTGCAGAATGATTATAACCTTTATTTCCGAGTTGGCAATGCACGATCGTTTTGATCTATTTTTGCCCATTTCTAGTGACGATTAAGTCATAGTTACAATGACTGCACTTCCACACACCAAAATTCTAGTTTCTGCTGATCTTCTTTCTCAAAAGTGACGTTATCCTATTTACCTCAGGTACAAACACCGTAGCTCATAGCTTGCAGCAGCAAAAACAGACTGTAACTCCGACATACTCGAGCAGTGGTGGTTTACTGTATCTCGAACCTTCCTATCAGACGCCTCGATTAGCTACTCCTCAAGTAAGTGGTTTCGTTCATCGATGGTAGAAAATAAAATGGGTAGCGGATGTAGATGAAGTGTAATTTGTGTGATATTAGTCCCACTCTTTTCCTGTATTGACCTCGTCAACGGAGTAAGTAGAATGCAGCTTATCTGTTTCCCTAATGATTATAGACTTCATCTACAACCCCACTTTTCTTTCGCGTCCAAAAATTTTGTGATTAATTTTTTTAATTCGATTTCACCTTTTAAAAGTCCAGTGTTCTTATGATATTGTCTCCTCAGTCCTCGACACATGTTTGGTCCAGTGTTCGGCTCTACCACGTGCACTTGTTTTAGCCACTTTTATAATATCACTCATCCCTGCAATTTATATCTAGTTTTTTTGTGTTTGTGCAATTTAATTGTGACAATCTCTAGTCAAGCTTAAGCCATATTTTATTGCAGGTAACACATTCAAATTTGTATTCTTCTTCGCTGGCTACCAACCTTCACAATATGCAACAAGCGTATGCTAGCCCTCCAGTAAGTATCTCTTCAAGTTACATTAAAACGTTAATACAATCGCCAAGCAAAGTATCATTGCGGCTCTTACAAAAGCATTGTTATTTTTTAGGACTACCTACAATTTTCCACTCCCACGCCTGGATACGGCACACAGCATCCAACGTACAACATAGCACAAAGAGACTTCACACACCCAGTCAATCCGGTTATGTTTGCAACTACCACTACTATGACGTCTGGAGGTATGGTAATGGTCAAAGGAGGTCAAAATAGCGGTTTTTGTTAATATTGTGAATTTAATTCTGGCTTATTGCTGATTTATTTGAAGTGCAACGCGTAGTCTATGATGTTTTTTTTAATAAAGCGCTTTCCAGCAATAAAATCTGGTGCCGCATTTAGTGTTTAAGTTGGTTTTAACTTCGTTCTAAAATAAGGATTTTCTCAGCATTACTGTCAATGAACAAGAATTGTCGATTTTATGGGTCAAGAAACCCAATTTTATGGGTCAAGAAAACCGTTCTCGAGTTTTATTGTTAACTTTTTTCGTGTTACATCGGAACATGGTGGAGTAGATTAAGTTCGCTGCAAAACTGCACTTTCGGTCTGCATGAAAATCGAGAGGATATTTCAAGTGGTTAAACATTTTTTCAGTAAAAACGCCTCCACAAAACACAATCGCTCTCAAACCCATGCAGCGAGATTTGCCCAATGCATACGTTGGAACTTCAGTGCAAGGTAAAGCGTTTTAGACTATCGTTGTTTGGAAATACCCGATCGCATTGGCAGCAGAAAAACATCCGCAGATATCCTGGCTCTCTAGTGTAGACTAAATGTCTGACAATTCGACCGAAATTGGAAACGTGATGTTGTTTATAAACAGTTACCACCAGGAGAAGCATACATATTAGTAAGCTTAAGATGCAGAAAGTCAGGAAATCGCGACAAGGCGACATGCTGTGGATCTAGTCCGCTTAACATCAAACAAACTTAATCTTAGTTTTTGCACTGTTCTGATAATTGACACTCACTCCCTTAATTTTTTAGGTTTAGATCAACAGACTAACATTGGTTCGGCCCATCTTGGTGTGCCGCGTCCACATGCTGGTGCATCGCCAGCTCAACAAGTAAGTCATTGTTCAATTTTGCGAGCGTGTTCTCTGTGTATTTATTAATATTAGATAAGCTTTCATTTGGTAGACACCATTTAATTGTATGTGGCAAGTTTCGCGACACTAGTTAAAATTTTATTCCCCCTTTCTGCCCCCTCCCCTCAAAATTGCACCATTATGCCTTGCTTTTGCATTCAGTCAAAAATCGGAAAATCATTTTTTGTACAATGTACACAATAGACACCACAATAAAAAAATAAATTACATTTTGTTAAAAAATTAATTTTTTATTAGATCGCTTACATACCACTAATGGATCAAAATCGTATCCCTGCCAGTCAACCAACTCCTGCTGCTATTGTAAACCAGACTATAGCCGCTGCTCAGAGACCACACACGTCATCGTTTTACAGGTAAGCGATTGCAGTAAATTGAGATTTGCCGAAGGTTTCACCTTTTCGTGAAAAACGTTACTTAGTTCGAATCACAGTTTTAATCTTTTTCGACATAGACTATATTTTTACACAGCTGACATGGCAAAGGTCTAAATAAATACCCAAACTTTGTTTACAAAAACCTACCGAAGTTTTCGTGCGGAATATTTTTAACCGTATTTCCTCGTTGCATTGCAGTCAGCTGAATCAAGCGGGTAGTAATTACTACGCCCCCCAACACGCATCACAATTACGACAACAACACTCATTTCAACAAGCCATTGTTGCCCCGCAGTCGGTGACGTATTCACAGGTACAGTATTTGATTTTGAGTTTAAAACTGGAATACTGCTTCTTACCACTAGGCGTATAATTTTGCTGTTATTTTCCCACGTGTGATAGAATTGTTGTTTCTTAGTCAGAAAAGCAAAAAGTGCTTGCAGTCTCCAGTCTAGCTGCCATAGCCTGTCCAATAAAGGCACTCTTGTTTGCTGTTTATAATCTAATTTTAGCGGACAAAACTACTTTTTCAGGGTTTGGGATTGGATTCCTCATCAATTTGGGGTCTACAAACACCCAGTTACGCTCCCATTGCACCACCAGCTCAGCGAATGCGCAACGATGCAGGCGACTTCCAGACTCAAGGCTATCAGCAATATTACCAGAAAAATGTGTTTCCAACCAACAAGTTTGTTCCATCCTCCCAAAATCCGGCGAGTTATGGGGCCGTCCCCAGCTCCAGTGTCCCGTCTTCAGGTTTTGGCGCGGCTGTAAAACCAACCCAAATTTACTCCCCGAAAGTTTCCGCTTCTTCAAGTCAAGACACGAGCAAATATTCGATGAGCGCAGCTTCGGCTACCCCGACCAAGCCGTTCAGTGGCAGCCAGCCAATGGCTGGAGACTGGAATAAATCGTCGGGAATGAGCAATTTGCAATACAAGAATAATTCGATCCAAGGAATCCTTTCAAGACCCTTCTCGTGTAAGTGCAACTGCAATAACCTAAGCAAGCTGTTAACCACGAACGATAACTAATATCGAATAAAAAAATCCATCTCTTTTCAGTTCGTTACTGTTGTGTCAGCATTTCCATAGAGTTGTTGTAGATTGAAGTTTGGTCGTCATATTTTAATTTGACGTGAAATATGAAGACTGTGTTTGCTGTTAACATATTGTGAAATATGGATTAAGGTTAACGATAAGATATAGACAGTATCCAGAGTCTTATGGGCACAATCGAACCTTTGATTAGCAGCTTAAGACATACCGTTTCGGAATTGACATTCGTCTTTTATTCCTCGTCAGTATAGCAAAGACTACAGGTATAAACACGAGCGTAGAAAGGTGAAGAATCGCAAATTATCCAGATCATAAGACATTTTTTTTTCGAAAAGATTAAGCAATCACAATTTTACAAGAGATAATAATATTGTAGTAGTATAATTATCTCTGAGATAATTATACTAGTAGCATTATGTTATTATAATTATCTCTTGTAATATTGTGATCACTTAATCTTTTTGAAAAAAAAAATTGTCCAATGATCTGGTTAATTTGCGATTCTTCACCTTTCTACGCTCGTGTTTATACCTGTAGTCTTTGCTATACTGACGAGGAATAAAAAATTAAAGTGGTTTTGATCTTCAGTTTCTCTAGATTATTTCACACCCATTTAATATTGTACAATGCGCGTTTTACTTTTTAACTTTATCGAATAAACAAAAAAAATTCAATGTTTTTGACTTTTTGCAGCTTCGACAGACACAACTTACCAGCAGTCTCCTTCTGTTAGTGCTCATTCAATTCTATCAAAACAGGATGTAAACATACCCCCTAGAATGAACTTCTCGCAACCAACCGCCCCCCAGACATTCGCACCGCCACAACCAGGATGGGGTCAAAAGCCTCCACAAGGAGGAGGACCCCATGGAATGATGGGAAACCAACCTCCGACTGGAATAGTGGCAAAAGTCCCTCGGCCACCAGCATCAGCTGTAATGGGTCAAAGATTCACGGTTCCACAAAGCTTTCAGGTAATTTTTTTTTGATACCGATTGTACTGTAACGAAAATTGAGATCTTTTCAACAAGCGTATGTAACAGATGTAGTTTTTGTATTTAGCAACACGTCTTGCTGGTAGCGTTTTCAAAACAGCGTTAGATTTTTCTAACTCTAACCTAGAAACTTTTTCCCCAGCAACCACCCGGGATACCGCAGGTACCTGCTGCAACCAGAAATACTGCTCCATTCTCGCTCAAATCTCGGCCTGCTGTTCCTGGTGTGAGGATGGCAACTCCACCAAGTGAGTACTCGACTCATTTAGATTGGATATTTAATTTCGGAGCAATCAGTCGTCGAGGGGGTAAAGCGTTTGCTATTAAAACGATGGACTCTGGATCAATTCGCGGTCGCGTCAAACCAAAGACTATTAAAATTGGTATTCTCAGCTTGATTCCAAGACCGAAATGTTCCTTAGCTCTCCTTGCCAAAAAACTTGGTGAATAAATGTATAGGTATATTACCTGCAACCTATAACTCACTGCTTTCTAAAACAAAAACTTAAATGATTTGTCTGCCATCTTTTGTAGCAGTAGTAACAGAAAGAGTATGTAAATACGTGGTCGGTTTAGACTTGTGCCTGTAAAAGTAATTAACTGTTACATAAAAAATACCTTGCCTTTTAGCGTCTCAACAATTCACTCCGACCGATAGCAGTGCTAGTTCAAGCGGCAAAGGAAGCAAACCGTCACAGACCTCCACTCAATCTCATTCTAAAGCCCCTCCAGTACCGACGTTGGTACGGGGAGCTGGAAGCAACTTAGCCGGCAAGAAGCCAACTTTCGTGCCCGAAGAAGTTGTAAAGGTGAGAAAATATTGCTGAAGCTGGTAAGAAAATTCTCAGTTGGTTGATGAAGCGTTTCGAAAACAGTAAAGCACTTAAATTTTTTTTTTACAATCCACGAAAATTGAACCCAGTTAAATTGCTAAGATCAAAAACTAAAATATGGTAACTGGTGAAGAAGAGTTTTATAACTTTTATTATTTTTCAGACAAACCAAGCGAACGAACGAGCCAGTTTATTGCAATCACTTTCGAACTTTTTTCCTGGTAAAGACAAAGCCGAAGAGGTAGGTACCGCAAAAAAAAGCTCATTGTGCTGAGTAATGTTGCTTACAAATGCTTTTTTTCCAGGGAGAGGGCAAATCACAAGATTGGTCTACTCAAGTGGCAAATAGCTCTCCTCTTCCAAAGAGAAAACCGGTGAGAAGAATATTACATTTTGAAATTTGCAAAATTGAATTTCAGATTCGATTTAACGTTCTGTCCTGATAATTTCCGTGAGAATTTTGAAACCAAGATTAAATGTTTGCTAATGTTCTGATTCACCATATGGTTTCGATAAAACGAACTTATTTTTCAGTGCATTAATTTTGCAATCACGAAGTACATAAGTCTTTATTAGTCCTTGAAGTTTTTTTATTGTATAACTTTTTGTTTAATGTTAGAAACTATTTCACCAAAAACAAAAAAGATGAGATTAGATCGCAAAATAATTGCGAAATTTGGGAGATTCTAACGGTGATAGTGTTACAATAGAATGGAGTTGAGTGAGAATGCCGTTAATGAAAAACTCCAACTTTTTCCACAAATTTAAACTTACCCCTAAATTTTTTAGGGTATGCGACATCCTGGTATAGAAAAACGAAAAACTGGAGGTTCAGATCATCAGCGAAGTGGCCCGATAGGCTCGTCGAAAAATCTCAAACGTCTACAGAAATCAAAAAAAGAAGAAACGCCAACCCATCCAGCCGAGACAGCCGTCGAAGCAGTAGTACGGCCTGTCAAAAAGATGACTTTGGCCGACACCAAGCCGAAAAAGGGAGAAGTGGCCAAGATCCAATTGAATTAAAAAAGCAAAAGCGCAATTTCGCGCCTGCTTTAATTTGTAAATGTTGTGTTCGTGTGTCGAATGATGTTTTTGTACTGTACTTGGACATTTTATTTGAACGTACAGTATTTATTTTTGGACGTTTTTTTCGGTTAATCCAGTGCGTTTCTGAAAACGCGTGTCTGGCCTTCACGCTTGTACATAACAGCTTTGTTGTAGATACTTGGGAAATCTGCTTGTAAGAAGTCATTTTTGTGTTAATCACTTAGTTTGTGCAAGTTTCCAAACCCAACGCTGTTCCAGGTTCATTCTGTTACAATTTGCCTCGGTCTGAGCGAAATTTTCAGCTTTAAAGATAATATCAAATCGTATTTGCGTGCTTTTGTAATGCCTCCTTATTTACCAACAGTAGCTTTTCTGTGTATCTATCAGCGCTCATAAATAGATTTTGTGGGTTCAGAAATAAATCAACTGTCGCTAATGTAACAAAACTAATCGACTAGCACTATTTTTTAGACGATACTTCGCATTTTATTTTGGTTATGGTGTTGTTAAGCAGCCAGGCCTGTGTCTCAGTGCTCTGTTCTTGCAAACGTTGCTATTGAGAAGAAGACTTTTCTGTTTTTAAGCACGGTGCTGTGTTTTCTGTGGAATTAACGTGGATGTCGTTTGTGTTTTGCAAATTTAGAATGTGGCCGATTTGTTGTAATCTTTATTTAAAAAACTAAAGATTTTTTCGGCATTTTAATGAGCAAAATCGATCTTTTTTGAAGCTCTCAAGCGCCGTTCCTGCATTATTCCTTACCAAACACTGTGCTTTCGTATCGCTATTAATATTAATAGCCATTATGTCACAGTGCTGCATATTTTGTATAATATGCTTCTTTCACTCATTTTGCAAGACCAACCAAACCAATCATTTACCGTCTTTTGAAAATGCCACGTATTCCACGTATTAACTGTCACATTTTTGGTTTCATCGGTTTACGTTTTCGGAACAAACGCTGCAGGCTTCAGCCTGTGTTTTTCGCTTGGGTTTTACGCAGAATGCTTAGCTATGGTCTCACGCGGTGCGTAAGTTGCTTAAAATTTTTTTTCCTCTGCTACTAAGTCGTTCGTCGAGTATCTATCAATTGTGCAGTTGTAAATTGTACACACATTGTCTGCCGTGAATAAACAATGTTGGGACAAAAATACTTTGTGCTCTCTTTCGGCAAATTTTAGCTATCTTACATTCTGCAAATCACATTTATTTGGCTATACGACAACCGGATGAACACTGAACTACAAAGTGCACAGTAATAAAAGTTGACAACAGAAAATAGAAGTTGATAAATTTGTGCTGC
Source organism: Trididemnum nubilum (assembly GCA_963965965.1). Classification (NCBI taxonomy): domain Eukaryota; kingdom Metazoa; phylum Chordata; class Ascidiacea; order Aplousobranchia; family Didemnidae; genus Trididemnum; species Trididemnum nubilum. The sequence goes on from OZ014483.1 coordinate 14,450,705, forward strand.
TACAATTTAAATCCACCTGCAATACAAAAAATATGTGATGAGGTGAAAACACATAACTGAATGGGCCTGTTGTCAGTGATGGCTTCGAAAAGATTTGGAGTTGGAATCCATACCGTAATTCAAAATATTTGCAAACAGGTCGCCTGCACCCTTCACGCCAGAACAGGAGGGCCTCCACGAGCAATTAGATATGAGGCCCGCAGGCCCCAACTTGCTCGTACGTGGGAATTTGCGTTAAAGTGACGCGCGGCCAAAGCCTTTCGATTACCAAGTAACTTACTTACGTTGCAAACCGGACGCTCCTACCAACTGAGCTATCGCCGCCGCTACGTTGTAGTATGTGTAGTATCTTGTGGCCAAGAGATGTCAAGGTGATTTAAAGATAAATTGAGACGTCACACGATGTTACATAATACACACGGAATGCAAGTTCGGGGCGAAAACTAAGATTTTCAATTGTAAATTTTTTTCATACTAGGACGTAGGTAGCCACGGCGTTAGCTGAGTTTGCGTGCACCCATGGCTACACCAAGCACCTATCCAAAAATTTTCACTGGGAGGAGGGTATTTCGGCAATTAAGAACAGAGCTCCCAGCTGCCCGAGTCAGGAAGCAAATTCCGGAACTTTGATAAATTAAGTCAATTTTGGCTAAAATACTGGCTTTTACACTTCGCACAAAACAGCATTCCAAAACATGATTAAACTGCCTGAATAAGTAAGCTAACTGAGCGTCGGTTATCATAATGTTACTCGGAAAATTTCATTCATTCTAATATCAACAATGATGACAAATAATTGTAATTTGGAAAACCTTGCAAATATCTTGATTCGTCTATAGGGGACTAATAAAGCGAGATTTGAAAGAAGTGATTTTTTAGAATTTTCAGTGCTTTCCTCGAAAGCCGTTTTTTTGACGAAACCTACCTTAAGCTTTTTCGCCATAAAATCAAATTTGATTGTTATTCTGGCCACCTTTTCACTGTGTTACTAACTAGTCAGTAAGAATTTTTCAAAAAATTAACTTACCCCCCATAAATGTTTCAAACACAACATAACGACTTTGGAGTCATACGAGTTATAGTTCAGGAACCTTAAAAGCGTGGTATTTTTCTTATTGTGGATTTTGATTTATAGACCAATGAAAAGGCTACGGCTGCCCACCTGTCCCCGTACGGCTATGCTACTGGCTGGAGTTTCAATTCTTCGCACAAGGTTACATATTACCCATGGAAGAAAACTTACAGACTGTGGCCAGGGGCGCCCGCAGGGGGGCACTTGCCCCCCTCTTGAAATTACGATGTCAAGTATTTTTTTATGTTTAAATTTGCAAAATATGTCTAAATATGTCTATCTAAACTAAGAAAACAACCTTTTAAAAAGTTTTTTTTTTTAACTTGGTGCAGAGGGCGGGGGCAGCAGTGACGTAGCGGTCCGCCCCGGGTGTCATCATTTTGGAGTGACACCAGTTTATGATACCAATCGAACAAAAAAGAAAACAGCAGTATGTTTAATATCATTGAAAATATTTGGCACTCTGAAATGGACTAAAAACGATTTAAAGCTCCTTTTAAAACATTAATTTAGATGGCTGGGCGCTAATTTGTCTAACATATAGCTCACAAATCAGTAAAAATTTTGATAATTGGCCAAAACTAAGCAATCAATTTTGATCGCTTCTTGAAACATGCTGAATATACGTTTCATGAAAAAATATATTAGCTCAGGAATAGGGAGGGGTGGATGTTCAGTATCAGTTAAATACCAATCACTTCGACTCACTTATCCTTCCATTAGCCCCCCCCCAATTATTTTTCTCCATTAAATATAAACGAAATGTATTACTTGTTGTAAGTTTCATTGAATTATAAAATTTTTTGATTTACGGGACTAGCTTGTAAATAAAGAGCACTGAAATTTACGATTAGCTACTTCCCACATAGCCATTGCCCATTCATGTAACCAGTTTAATCATGCCTTGCACTGCTAATTTCTATGCCTCGTTTCAAAAGCATTAATTTCAATCAAAAGTGGCCTAAATTTAATTATTTTTCAAAAATAAAATAAAATTTTTCGAGTGCTGATGGCTCCACCCCCAGAACCCTAATAGCTTCCGGTGGATGGGAGACGGAGCTTCCAGATCCCCGAAACAGCCCCTCCCTCACTGCAGATTTCTGGTTACGCGCCTGATACTAAACGGGCGCTGTTCATACTTTCAAGTTTTAAAATCTTAAAATGAGAAGTTATTGAGATAGCCAAATTACAATCGCGCCATCTACAGTAATGGCGTAGTACCGCTTTCTTTAAAAATATAACCTTTTGCGGCCTTCTATGCATTATAAAGGGTGACACCATAAATTTCGCCACGGGTGTTACCATCCTTAGCGACGCCACTGGAGGGCAGGAGGAACAGGATTGTTTATTTTACGTGAATTATCATACAGCATTTTCTTAAAAGCGAGCGTAAGCAATATTCTAGGATTAAGCATTAAACTGTTTGCTTAAATAATTATTGTCAAATGTTTCAGCATCTGGGATTGAGCCTTTATGAGGATCTAAATACAATATGCAACGTTTAGTATTTCAAGTTTACGCTGTGGTTATATAAACTCTAAAATAATAATTACTCCGCCATTAAATTAATTTTGCTCTGAAACCGAAATCAAAACTAAACTTGTAATCAATAGCGTAGCCAGGGGGGTTGTGCCTTTGCATTGGCCTAGTAGACCAAATAGCACGATAAGGAAAATGCCGTAATTTTTGCCCTACTAAGGCAGCCTTTTGCAGTTATATGGCCTCTAAAGTGGTTCAAAGTGACTTTTGATGCATTAGTATAGTATTATTCTTTTTTAGGAGGGGGTATTAACTTACTTGTCAAAAAACAACTTAAAAATTAATCGATAAAAACTTGAAAACATGGCTAAATGTGAGCTGTCAAAATTAATCGCTTAATGCAAAATGCCTAACGTAAGCTTCATAAAAAAGAGGATGGAGGGCTACTTATCATTTAATTTATTCAATTACACCAAGTTTTGGACTCCACCTGTGAGTTAACGTAAGCTTCATAAAAAAGAGGATGGAGGGCTACTTATCATTTAATTTATTCAATTACACCAAGTTTTGGACTCCACCTGTGAGTAACATGGGGGTTTGAAAGGACTGAGTTATTTGATTCTTTTAAATGGCTTTCAAATTGTAGGCTATCAATTTAAGTTTTTAAATGGCTCTAAAAAGATACAAAATTTGATTTGAATTGCGCTAAAATGGCTATTTTTTTTCTGAAATATCGGAAAAGTTGCTCAGCAGTTAGGGTTTTGGACCTAGACCCCGGTATGTGATATGCTTTAGTTACACCAGTTTTCTCGGCACGCTGCCCAATTGTGGTATTTTTCAAGCAAAAACTTCAATTTTTTGGGTTAATTAAGCCTCCTCCTAACAAAATTCAGGTTGCAGTCAGTGGCGCAACCAAAGGGGCTAAGGTAGCTTAGCCTCCCCTTCTTCTCTAAGTCACTTGGAAAACTTAACTCACATATGCGAGCGTTTAAACGTTGTTGGAATTTGATCTGCAATATTAAAATAGGGCTGAAAAGGCTGGGCAATTAAAAAATTTCAAGCAGATTTTTAATCTCAACAATTTTGTTCTTTCCAATGGCCTTAAAAGCGTTCGAAATGAGTTCCAACTGACGTTAATATGGTTATTTTTTTAAAGAAATTGCGAAAATCGCGCAGTGACTGGGGCAGTAGCGTAGCCAAGGGGGGGGGCTCAGTCCCCCCTCCGATGGCCTGTAAACTAATGTGCAGAAGAAAAAAAAATTACCACATATTTTAGCTCTTCGTAGACTGTTTTTTTTTGCGCTGGAATGAACTAAAAAGTGATTTAAAGCATCTTTTGAAACGTATATTCAGGAAAGGGGGTGAATTTGTCAAAAATTAAAGTCACAAATCAATGAAAACTTTAAAAAATGCCCAACAATAAACAATCAAATTTGATCACAAGAGTAAAAACACCAAACATAGGTTTTATCAACAAATATATTATAGGCTCAGAAATAAAAAGAGGGGGCTATTCAGTGTTAATAAATTACCTATCACTTCTCTCATATATCTTTCCATTAGCCCCCTTCCTAATATTTTTCTTCATAAAATTTAGACGAAATAGATTACTCCGCGTGAGTTTTATTGAATAATTGGATTTTATGATTTACCAGCATGTAGACAAGAGAACTGCAATGTTATCATTAGCCACCTTCCACATAGCCAATCAATGCAACCAGTCGAATCATGTTGCGCTGCCAATTTCTATGCCATGTTTTAAAAGCATTATTTTTTATTAAAATAGCTCTAAAATTAAGTTATTTTTGCAAAAAAATGCAAAATTTTTCAGCGCTGGGGGCTCCGCCCCCAGACCCCGGTGCTACAGGCAGCTGAGGGCTTCGCTCCCATATCCCCATTGGCCTCTAGCGACTGGGGGCTCCGCCCCCAGATTTCCAAAACAGCCCCCCCATTGCGAATTTCTGGCTACGCGCCTGGACTGAGAGCTTTGCTTCCAGTCCCCCATCCATAATATAGGCTACTTGATTTGCATTAATTTGCTTAACATGCCGCCCAATTGCAACAGTTTTTGAACAGAATTATTTAACTTTTGGTTCAAGCCCCTTAGCAAAATCCTGGTTGCATCTGTAAAGTTTTATTCGATCTAGTAGATAATAGATACATTGCTTGCCCCCCCCCACTAAAAAAATTTCTGCGGACGCCCCTGACTGAGGCTGATATCGAAGATTTCAAAATGTGTTCGATAACAAAAGGTAAGAGCGAAATATCTCCGCTGATTAACACAGTATTAAAAGATTAAATTCAGGCGTACATATGAGCTCATCAGTGGTAAATCTAAATATCAAATAACAAAGAGACACTCGGCAATTAGATTTTAAGTGTCAACTGTCAATTTTTTAACTGTTTAGATTTACCCCTACGATTATTCGTTTACAGGTAAAACTATTTTGGTGTTATAGAATTTTAATTCAAGAGAGCTTACAGATAGAGGCCAGACAAAAGAGTGGTTTAAAGCCAAAAAGAGGGAAAACTTTCTGGTTTGTAGCTTGATCCCCGGCAGCAGTATGGAATCAGCCTATTTTATAAAGATAACAATGAAATTCACGCAAACGACATTGGCGGGTTCCATCGTGGGATGTCAAGCCTTGTCCGGCAGGGACTTTTCATTCAACGAAACCCGTACTACGTTCGCGTCTTGAGTTGAGAGACTTGTTCAAAAAAAGCGATAATCTCCACCAACCAGCCAAGCAAGTGGCGGTTCTAGATACTAATGCACTGCTGTACCTTTGGAAAGACGAATAAAGGCAGAGCAGAGCAATAATCCTACACGAGATCAATCGTACACTCACGGGTCACCACTATTATAATTGCTAAGGGGAAATTTTATTATTGTTTTCAAGTCCAGAAACAAGTCAGCCTTTCGGTTTTAGAGTCAAGCCGTCACTGCCCGCCTGTCTACCACACAGGATGGAGGCTTCACACTGTCCTTTTTATTGCTCAACGTCAAGCAAGGAAAATGTGAATACCAATTTTTATAGTTTTTGGTTTGACACGAACGGGAATTGAACCCAGGAAAATATGGAAATTGCCCGGAGGTGCTTCTTTAGAACTCTTACCTGTTATGTCAATGCAAGCACTGTTGATGTACGAACTTTCATCTGAGGCTAGAAATGAGCACAGATTGGCCACTTCTAAAATACAGTTTTTAATTAAATCGAATACTCTGCGATATTTTTTTAACTTTTGTGTTGTATTTCGGCGGAACGATTACAGTAAGAAAGAAACATGAATATATAAACAACTAAACAGGGAAGGGATATATTTTCTCATTATCGGAATATAGCAAAAATATCCATCGGTTTAGTCATCATCACTTCCAGGACCAAAAATAATAATATGGTTCTTTAGGACTAACAGCTTATCATTATTTTACACGGGTTATTTGTGCAACACATTTTACCAGGGGAGGGGAGGCAAAAATGCCCCCTATCTAACTCTTATACCAAACGTCACGGAAACACCAAATCTGGCTTGCATTTTCGTGTTCACCAAAATTGGTTAGAAAAATAGGTTATGAGATGACGGCGTAAAAAATGACGTCATTTTGATGACGTCACAGGGGGTTCAAATTTTGTACATTTGTAAAATGCTTAAGTCAAATTAGTTACGTTACAAAAACGTCTTATGATGTCATTTACGTTAATTAACGGCCGAAAAATGCTCAGATTTCAAAAAGTGACTTCGGAAAACTTCAAACTTGGAAAGCTTCCCGTCACCTAAGCAACTTCAAACTTTCAGGAGTTATTTGTGATGAAACTTGACTCAAAGTCAAATAAATTTGTAATACAAATAATTTTGCCGAAAAGATTTATCACGATATAGCCGAGTGGGTGGGGAAAATAACCCTTCTAATAAACAGGTTAACTCACAAGACGGAATTTCTCTTTCGTTTTTCATCAGCACACAACCTGCCGCCGCAGGTGGGTTCCTATTTTCTTGAATCGCTGTTTAAAGAGAACTTTTTATCGATTATTGAAATAATTCCGAGCTATTAACTATGGGTAAATTTTCAAAACTTTGCAGTCAAGTTGTGGTCAATTTTTGAAAAAAAATCTCGAAATTAATCATTATGCAAAGTTCCAAATTTTGGCAAAAAAATTAAGATCGAGTTAAGTCGATTTTTTGTCAATTTTTGAAATTTTGCAAGGTTAACTTTTTGGGGCAAATTCTCAAATTCGCCAAAAAAAAAAAAAAAAATCAAGTAAAGTTGATTTTATAGCAACTCCTGGTGACTTTTTGAAATAATGTCAAGATTAAGCAAGGACAAAGAAACAAACTTTGGCCAGAAATCGAAAATTGATTGTTGTCAATTTTTGTCAATTTTTAAAGAACGTCGAGGTTAAACCATGGCAAATCTCAAATTTTGGCAAATAACTAAAAGTACTGTAAATTAGAGTCGATTTTTTATCATATTTTGAAAAAAAATGTTAACTACGGTATATTTCACTCGCCATGGTTGACGTCACTCGAGGTGAACAATTTTGATCAAATTTTCCAATTTCGGCACAAAGTGGAAAATTGAATGTCCTATTTTACAGTAATATGTTTTGATTTTGCGTGATTGACAATTATTTGACGAGAAAACTTTATCAAAAAGAAAGCAAAATGTTGCCATATTATTATATATCATAAAATCGTTACGACGAAAATCATGGAAGCATTAATGTTTCATCATTTTTAGAAAAACTTTTATGATTTGTAAAGAAAACTTGACAACATTTTGTAATGATGTTTTAAAAGGTGTTCAAATTTTGTACATAATTATGACGTCTAATTTTGATTTCTAAATCTGGATCATAAAAATAATGTCCAAGCCAGATTAATTGGTTACGTCGGAAAAACGTCTTATGATGGCATTTTAGTTAAATATGTCGTAAATGCCCAAGTTTTAATGAAATGGCTTCGGTAATCCTAACTTCAAAAACTTCAAAACTTTACCATACACTTTGACTGATTTTATAATTCATTAGTTTTTCTGAAATAATTTGGGGGGTCAAAACTAGCTGAATTTTTGCAATCGTAGTTATTGAAATCTTACCTTTAGGCTCACCAAGTCTTTTCATAGGAATTGCTTCTTCCAGCTGAAAATAGTAGATTAACTAATGGGACTTTATAGCTTTTTAGAATTTAGTTCTTAATAACACATATATAGCAAGCTCCAGCTTCTCAATAAACTCTAACATGTTAACAATTTAGGAAAATAAATAATAAACGACTGCCGGCAACATAGTCGTTGGTTTAATTCTTAAACATCCCGAGCTTACAGTAAACTTTATCTGATGTCGGTTCTGTTTTTACTTTGAAAACAAATTTTCTTAGTTTGAATATTGCTAGAGTGGTCAGTCATAAGTTTTAAACTCAGAAAATAATCGACGTAATTATTCAAAAATCAAATTTACAGAAAACAATTTTGCAATTTTTTGCCAAGCCCAAAAAAAACTTCGCCAAGTCTAAATATGTCCTAAAGACCTGCTCCTTGGGCAAGCTGCTTTCGGTCTTGCAATTGTTAACAACTCAGTTTGCCAGCGTTTTAAAACTTTGAAGCGAATCAAAATATTACATTATTTCTTTCCAACAATGTCGTTAAATATGAAATGGCAGAGCAATTGCAATACAAATCTCAATAAAAATTAATTGCTTCGTGTATGGAAACTGTTTTTCCTCTATTAGCCAGAGTTAGTTGTTGTACCTGTAACACCTCTTCTTTGTCAAGAGCCACATCAATCATAGGTGTACTGATCAACCCAGGAAGCACAACGTTGCAACGAATTCCAAATCTGTAAACACAATGTTATACAGTACTGTAGGTAGCAGTTTGACTTAATCAAGAAATTAGTTTTAGATCTACTGTAATGATGAAATCTATAACGACCGAGGGATCAAACCAAATTTATGTAGATATTTGCCAAAGTTTCCCTAATTGATGCGTTTAGGATTCAGCAATGAATAGGACAGCGTACCTTGTCCTCCATTGCTGCTGATGACTAGTTTTGGTGAGCAGGGCTGTTGAGAGGGCGGGCATAAGGGTACAGATTACTCATTAGGTCCACGATTACTTGAAAAACCCGCTACTATGCTTAGGGGCTCGTATGATTGGAAACTTGACGTGAGGCAAGAAGCTAGAACTTTGCAAAAGGGGATTGGAGACACTCTCAAATGCGGGAGAAAAATATGAAAACCAGCGAAGATTTTTTTTGGTCTTCACTTTAAACTTGGGAAAAGACAAAAACATTTAATTTGGTACTTTCTCTTCGTCTTGTACCTGGACCCGGAATTTCAGTCAACAGTCCTGTAGAGGTGGCACTATGACTCAATGATTGCAGTGTTTATTCGCTGCCTCCTGGCGGCAAATAAAGGTTCTTTATGATTACTACAGTTCTAAAATTACAACTTGTAAAACTATTTTGTAGAAAGAAGTAGAAGTTCCGGAAAAAAATATCAACAAACCTTGATGAACGCATTATTAATATCCAACTCACTTGCCCAATTCCGCTCCTATTGCCTTTGATAATCCGATTATTCCACTCTTTGATGCGGCATAGTCTGCGAATCGAACAAGTCCCACCTAAAGATAATCTTTAAAAGCAATAATTGCGTTTGACTGCAATACCTTGAAAATTTGTTGTTGAATTTGGTTGAAGTTGGAAAAGAATTTGATGGTAAGATCATTAAATTTCAACAAAATATAATTGTGTCAAATTTTAGTAATGTTATCCCGCAAACCCTCCTTTTTTAAAACATATCGCCAAAGTTTTGAAATCAAAACCATTAAAATCAGCATTTTATAAACTAACGCACGATTTTTTCAAAAATTTAAGCTAACTGTTAATCAAAATTAGCACTGAAGTATACTAGATGCTGCCAACATTCAAAATACAAGAAATAAACAAGCAAAAAAAATCAAACCAATTCTACATATAGACTTCGATTTTGCCCCAGTTACTGCCAAAAAACTGAAGATGAAGGACATAGGATCAGAAAGAAGCAAACTACTGTAATACAAAAAGAATGTTGTGCAATACCTTTGCTGCTATGCTGGAGATGTTAATGATCGACCCGCTTTTCAGTTGATCTTCGTTTTCCGTTTTCAAATTATCCACAAATATTTTTGTCATTACGTAAACTGACTGAAGAAGAAAAAAGATTTATCGTCACCAACAAGTAAATTAAGAACACTAACGTTAAAAATTGGCATACCCTAAAATTCTTATAAAACAGCTTAGCGTCCAGATTACACCAGTTTTTTACGTTTAATTGCTTCCAAGTTCTTAGGGAAAAATATTACTGGTTTGCATTGTGATCGAAATCTAGAAAAAAGAATCTTACGAACACGAAGCGACAAGTGGTATTACAACATATTGCCAGCAGAAAGGGCGGTGAATTAGATCACCTGAACGTGGAGATTACCCAATGGGGTGGTGGTATAGGCCACTCACAGAGAACCCCATAAAAAACTTTGGGTCTCCCAGATAAGGGCTTTTTGCTTTTTACTTCATTTAGGTGCGAATGTGGGGTGCTTTAGCTGCAATTTGACGGTTAGTGGCAAATGCTTTTCCTGGGCCACATTCGCTCGTGTGAAAAAAAGACCCGCGTATAGCGAGTTGGGTGCAACTGACAAGTTTTTATTGCTCAGCCGTCAACTGGATGAAGCTTCTGCTGCTGAAACGATAGACCTGGGTTTGAACCCTGGGCGTGTCAAACCACAGGCTACAAAAATTGCTCGACACAGGTTTCTTCCGCGACACTCAGCATTTAAAGGAAAATTGCAAGCCACAGGTGGGCAGGTGGCAGATTGAATTGAAAACCGAAAGACCTCTTCATTGTCATCTGGCCAACTGTTTTGTCAAGTTACCTTGCCAACCTAATTTGATGCATAATTTTGCACTCACTTTGAGATTAATTCTAATAGTGTCATCAAAACCTTCCTCTGTGGAATCAATGAAGAAAGAAGGCCGTACTATTCCAGCGCAGTTCACAAGTACGCTTGCATTTTCGTTGTATTTTTCCTGAATAATATTATTTGCCTCATTATTAAAACGAAAGTTAAAATAATTATTCGATTAGTAAGTGGTCGAGCGGTAACGCTTTCGTCTCCGGAGAGGGAGGTCTGAGGTTCAAATCTCGGGCCGGTAAAATCGGACTAAGTGTTACAAACGGCTAGCCACCAGCGTACGATTTCTTCGAAAGTAGCTGTGTTACCCGATCAGTGGTCGAGTGGATAGAGTGTCTGCTACTGAAGCGATAGACTCGGGTTCGATTCCCGGTCGGGTCAAACCAAAAACTATAAAAATCGGTATTTACAGCGTCTCTGCTTGACGTTCAGCTATTAAAGGGACAGTGTGAAGCTTCCACCGTGTGTGGTAGACAGGTGGTAGCTTGAATCGAAGACCGAAAGGTCCCTTTGCTGTCTCCTGGCCGAGGCAACTTGGTGAATAAAATGTAATTGCAATTACCCACACGTAGTGAAATAGGCCCGCCAACTAGTTACACGTATAGTACAGCGAGTATATTGAAAGATTAGATTTGAAGATATTTTAAACCATCTTAACTGCAAGATAAGGTACGTACCTGAACGTTCATAAACAGGGCTTTGGCAAATTTGGAGTCAGAAACATCCCCGCAAACCTGGAAGTGTTTATCGCCATATTCCTTTGTTAAAGACTCGTAAACCACATTTAATTCTTCTTTATTGAGATCCACAAGAACCACACTTGCCCCTTCACTCGCAAATTTGTGGGATATGGCGGAACCAATTCCACCTGCTCCTCCTATACAAAAAAATGACCCGAGTTGTTAAAATCACGAGCAAAAATTCAATTTCACAAAATGATCTTTTCTTTTTTTCTACACGATGATGGTTGACACTGTTTTACGGTCTTTGGTCAAGCAATTACCTTAAAAACATTTCAAAATTTGACAATAATCAACTCAATCTTGATTATACTCGCTGTATCACGCCGAAACGTGTAACGGGTTGGCGGGGACCACCTCCACGTCATTGCGTCTGCGGGCAAAACCCTCGTTTGGAAGAAATGTGCAGCGATGGCGAGACGTTGGCAACTCTGCGTCCGATTTGACCTGCCCAAAATTTGAACCTTAGACCTTCCGCTCGAGAAATGAGCGCATTACCGCTCGACCAACTAGCTAGTTAGAGATGTCACGAATAATAATTTTGGATGCCTGAGATATAATTATTTGCTGTGTTTTAACGTGTACGTGACTGTTTCTTTGTTTTCCCGCTTTTCTGATTTGGAATATGCGAGATGATTCTTTTCTAGTATATTCTACTGTCTTCTATTAGTCACCGGAAGAATTAGTTGTTTACCATGCTTAATTGCTATATTTAGACTTGAAGTTTGTGACGTCATAATTATGTTATCCTAAGCTCGCGCTTTTGTTTCTATTGTGACATATCAAGGATTTTTCTGGGATATTCGATAGCTTTTGTCATAGTATACATTGGCGGGTCATATAGCATTCTAGGATTCTAATATTCTAGGAGTGGATGATTTTAGATATTGGTTTCGTAAACAGTTTTGCCGAGTTTGTGTATCTGTGGTTGGCTTGTGTAGCCCTATAGTTGGCGATCTGAATTGGACGATCGCGATAGTGTGTAAGGTGCGACCTGAATCTGGTCTGTCGCGATTAGGACTTGGTGGATCTGAATTGGTCGATTGTAAAAAGTTTTAGTGGAGCGATTTTGCTCAGTGAGAGTGGTGCGTGTTTCAATATTAAATAGAAGTTTTAATTTAAGATTGGTGTGCTGCTTTCTGAGATTCAAGAAGCTAAAGGAACTATCAACTGCCATTTTCGATTCGTCAATTACCATCTCAGTTGTTCTCTATAGTTTTAGTCGACATGGACGATTCTAGAGATCAAAGGTTGTACTTTAGCCAAGTATCAACGATCGCGGCAAGAGATTTGAATTATTTTGACTGTTGCATTTCTGTAACCCTCTCCTCACCTTTAAAGCCCAACGGCAGTTTTGTGGGCATGATTTTCGAAGTTTTTATTGATTTTAATTTTTGATTTGTTCAACATCAATTATAACAGCAGGTAGAGTTATTTTGTGAAAAACCAGCATTAAATTTCAAAGATATAAAAAAGTAGGAAAAGACGCAAACACGCTAAGCTGAATTTGCTAGCCCGCAAATAATAGAACTTTTTTGACACTTTTTTTGTCTTAATGACCACCGCTTCATTACAGTACATGAAATGGAAAGAAAATTGCCTAGCAACCACCTCATTTTAGCTTGTAAGCAACGAATAGGTTTTGCTGCATACCTGTAACAATTGCTATTTTTCCGTGTAGCTTTTCGTTCATAATTTCGCTGCTTTTTGATTCTTCTGATTGTAGTTTTTTCTCGGCCTTTGATAACTCACGACAGAAAAACTGAAACAAAACAACAACTAACCCTACGCTACCATCAGCACCTCGGCCCGGTTTACACGGGGCCAAAAACCATGAGCGTAAAAGCGCATCCTTAGTTTATTTAAATCAACAAGCCGCTTGTATGCTGGTAACGCAGTAAACTATACGCTCACAATTTTACGCCCTGGTTAGGCCGGGCCTTATAAAATCAGCTCGAGTCGTTAGCCAACACTTAAGTATTATAGGAAATACGCGAGCAGACGCGCCCCTCCCAAAGCGAGAAAGTGTCCTGACTGATTCGGACGTGAATACCTTTTTTGGATAAAAAAATGACCTATTCGTACTTGGAGACCTTTTTTTACTTTTAATGAGCATGAATGTTTTGGTTTTCCACCGTGAAACGTTTTTATTTCAAGATGCGTACGGTTTAGGCTGCAGAAGCGTGCCCCCATCCAATATTTTACGGTTTATAGGCTGATTAAGTATTCTTCATTAATTGCTGCTTAGGCCAGCGTTCTCCTTATCAAGCTATTTGTAGCATTGCTGGATAAAACAAAACCAAACGCTGGTAATACGCCTAAACGTCTACGCCAAGAACGCTAAACCAGGTTAAAAGGGTGAATCATCCAGCTACAGGATTACTGTACGATGGAAAAAAACGTCAAAACCATATCTTAACCAATTTTCAAGTGACGAATCGATTATTTTTGTCAGCGTATCAAAATATTGCATTTCAAGTTATAAACCTTTTCTTGCAGTGTTGCAAGGTAAAGGTAGATTTTTAAAAAAGTTATCTATAAGATAGCTTCACAAGTATTTTTATAGTACACGATTGCAAAGCTTCAACAGTGGGTTAGGGTTGCAAAAGTAATACTGCATAATGAAGTTTGGCAGTTGCTCACTGTGTAAAAAAACTAGATCTTAACAAGCAACGCTGAATGAGTAATGTAATTACACATTTATTTATCAAGTTGCCTTGGCCAGGAGACCACGAGACAGTAAAGGTACCGATTGGTCTTCGAGTCAAGCTGTCACAATAAAACAAATCGTCAACAAAACTTCTGTACGTCGCAGAAAGTGAAAATTTGACGAGAATAATTATGCTCTAGATGTTTTATCTTTTGCATATTATTTTTAGACGGACACTTATCATCTTTAAATAATTGGTATACAGGAACTAATTCTATTATGGCCATAGACAGTGCTATTACCACCTTTCTTGACGAGAATAAAACTTACCTACAATGTTAGGTGACAGCAAATAGCTCACAAACTTGAACTTAAATTTCATCAAAAACCGCTGCTTTCTTTTGTTTTTCTCTCTTCTTGAAGCATTCGTGGCATTTTGTTAGACTAATTTATATCATTCATATGCTAAGTCATTTCCGGTCGAATAATTTGACTACGAAGTTTTATCGTTGAATATATCACTGATTATGGCTACACAACACTCATATTTTCATTATCGTAACAATTCAGAGCCGCCGCAGTTTAGAAATAACAATTCAGTTAAGTAAATTATTCTAGTTACTGTATTTGTTTTTCTAAGAAGTAAGAGATAAATATTACAACAATAACCCAGTAATACTTCGAATTTCTTTGCCACTTTGCATAGAACGATTTTCGGTTGTTTTTCTTGCTTGTTTTTTTTTTTCGAAATAATAAAGTACTGCGCTTACAAAAGGTTTCGAACTTAGAAGGCTTTTCTGAGAAAAAGCTATAAAGCTGTTTAGTGTTGTCAACTAATGGTGTTCATCGTATTTCGATTATAAGATTAAAGTTTATTAGAATTGACTTTCGATAAAAGTTTTGTCATCAGCAACCTTAATGTAATCTTATTCTCCAAATTGATGAAAATACTGCTGTCATTCTTGTGAAGCGCAATATTACCAAACAATAAGGTCAAGTATTTTGTTTCCTTTGCTTCGCACCTTGATTCTTGACGAAAGCTCGACTTGCGGCTTGTTCCTACATGCGATTTTGAGCTGCAATGTGATTACGTCTCACAAAACTAGTTGCGCAAAATTGATGAATGTAAAACAGTAAGCCTGAAATGAGATGTGAAGCTGGTTAAGTGGGATCGATTCTCACTCGGATCACACTAGAAGACCATTACAGTGGTATTTTGTTAGCTTAATTAAAAACAAGCGTAAAAACAAATTGGGCTGGTCTACGTTCTTTGCCTCTACCATATGGCGTGGTTTCAGTAAAAGTGTACAACCTTGCCATTCCCGTTGAGGAAAACAGCGGGAAAATATTTGAAAAACTTTTTTTATCACGCATTCAAAAATCGTACAATTTTTTCATAACCACATTCTGTTTACGTCAAATATCGTTTAGCGCTTGTTTTGAATCGTAAATGCGATGCATTAACTTGGCCCATTTATTTGACCTCACATAAATGTAATTTTTTATCACGACTAAAGATTAATTTCCGATTTGCAATTTAATTTGCCTCTGATTCATGTTTAACGCCAAACTAAACGTTGCTAAGAAAATGAAAAACGTTTTTTTGGTCTTGGCTTTCAAAAATTCGTCGTATTTGTGTCGGCCTTGTCTTGATCGTTTAGCATTTGTTTTACTTCACGTTGTCCTCATATCCAGTGGTGTAAAAAGTACTCGAAAATTGTTATCAAGTAAAAGTTTGGTCACTGACAAAAAAACTACTTGAAGTAAAGTACAAAGTGCTGCTCTAAAAAACTACTTGAGTAAAAGTAAAAAAGTAGTCGTTTTAAAAGTACTCAAGTACAAGTATTTCTGAAAGTATTCAAGCAAAATAAACAAACTATTCAATCGACATATGAAAACTGGTCGACTACGTTCACATCACTGCCACAAGAGCTTGGTCTTCTAGCCGTTTATTCCCTCAAGAAGTCATGAATTATTAATTTTTGGAAGTTTTTTGTTAATATATTCAAGACAATCAAAAAGCACAACAACAGCAAAACTTCGAAATTTGAAAATTATGCCATGCAGAATTTGCACGTAATCATTTTTTAAAAGTTTTGCTCAAATACTCTCACTGTCATTGTTAAATTATGCTAAAATTTAAAAACACAGTGGACGTTTCTCATCAGTGCATAATAATCTACCGGGTGGCCAAAAGCTCGCATCATTGCTATTTCAGTATACTCTGCGATAACCTTTTTTGGATTAATTAATCAAAATTATTGCGAATTTTTTGAATTTAATTTAGGCTATTTCTTAACATGTGAATGCAGGCAGAAGCCTGATAAACATTACGTCACTAAAGTATACAAAATTATTGTAGATAGCTCATTTCGTAGTCTTGGTCTCTACTGGGACGAAACTGATCGTCATATTGAAAACATTTTGTAAATACATCGCACAATATATTACAGTCCCGTACAATAATGTTTATTGCATATATGGCGCGTGATTTTTCGCTCACTCTGTAGATCTTAGCAATAGAAACGTTTAGTAGTCATAGGACTCATTTTTGGCAAGTTTATATCTCTGATTGCTTCTTTCATAATTTACTTTTAATAGAGTAAACATTTATGCCAGTAAGCGGTGAAGGGCAGAGACCAAACAACGAAAGTGAAACAAAAACCATCTTGAACTGCTTTTCGCTAGACTGGATCTGATACGTACGCGTACTTGAAGAAAAACGGTACTGCTGCAGTCGCTGTGGTAGTCTGACCTCTGACGCAAGAGTTGCCAGCCAAAAAAGGAAAAGGTAACTAACTTCACTGAACTGAACAATTGCCGGTGAAAAAGTCGACCGTTTTGACAAATTTGTGGTTCAAATTACAGTACTTTGTACTTTTTTGAATCAAAATACTACTCAAGTAGCGTTACTTCACTCTAAAAGTAATCAAGTAAAAGTAGCCACAAAAAAACTACTCAAAAAGTACTCGTTGCTGAAAAAAACTACTTGAGTAATCTACTCAAGTAAAAGTATTTCGTTACTTTACACCACTGCACATAATTATCTTTATTTCATCTTGTCCACAGAGTCAAGACTAGCCAGCAGTCGTTTTTTAATCACAGACACAGCTTTAGAATTATAATCAGACGTTTTTGATTGGTAGAACACTGGAACAACGTATTGGCTGGCCAATAGGTGAAATGAAAATAATTTTGTTATTCATCATCCATCTCGGTTTGAAGTCTTGAAAGATTTTCAATTATGTTGAAGTGCAAAATACATAGGTGGGCAAGTTAATGCAAAACGTTAGCTTCGTTAACCACAAGTCCGTCAACAAACTTCACACCTCCGTTAACGTTAATCCGTTATTTTCAGCTTTAATTAACGGAAGGTAATAAAGTCCGTTAATTCCTCAATATTTTGCGTGTAATTTACATTTCGTTTTATTCACTCGCTTCTAGAGCACGTATTGACGCAGTCGAGCTGATGGTAAGGGAATATTTATTGCTGTGGTGGTCTTTTTGTGTTTTAGAAGTTACATTTTACAGTGTAATCTCATTTCAAGATAAAAATAAGTTCAAATGCACTAACGAAGCTGCGATCGAAAAATCTTTGGAAATTGCAAACAGTGATAACTAATAGACCTATGAGGCTGCAGGGTATTATTTGCCACAAAAAAGCGCTCCTTTCTTCGCTTTCTTCTATAAAACTCGTGCTGAAACGCAACAAGTATTACCAGTGCAAACTGGTTTGTACCGGTACGATGAATGAATGGTGCAAGATATTAACGACAAAAACCTTAACGGAAGTTAACAGAACTTAACGAAAGTTAATTTAGTCCGTTAACATGAAAAAACTTTTTAACGGATTTACGAGTTAATGAAAATGTTAGCTTCGTTATTAACGGATTAGCGATTAACGGACTTGTGCCCACCTGTGGTAAAATATGATTTTGCAGTCCAGCTTTGCAATATAAAAACAATATATTGTTTTGCAGATACTTTATAGTCAAAATGCAAAATTATGAAGAAAGTAAAAATAAAAAATTGATTGAAAAAATTGCTGTTGTGACAGGTAAAAGCGTTTAGACAAGCTTGTTTTTTTTCCAAGACACCTATGCACCAAACTAATAATTGCAGTACACGAATAATTGATATGAGTATAGTTACACGTTCCCTTTTTTGGCTCTATTGTTCTTTTTGTTTTGATTTAATTTTGAAGGGTTAGATTTGTTGTTAAAAACTCACAATGTCACTAATTTTAATGCGCGTGCTTTCACTGCTTATACTATTGCAAAATTTTCAATTAGCTGACATTATTCAATAGCGCGAAAGGCTAAACTTATTCCAAAAACTTTCAAATCGCTTTTGCATGAAAACTTGTGATAAAAAGTTTTTTTCGGATTCACAATCAAAACAACTCCTGCTGGTATCGGGACTGCGGGTGCAGTATAGGACCAGCAATATGTCGCAAATTTGCAAGCAAAGGGGCAAAAGGGTGGTTCTTATTGACATCAATGCAGTAGGCTTAAATAAAGTTTACGCTTCTCTATCGAAGAAATGTGGAGACAACCGACATCTGCAACTTTGTGGAGACGTTACTGATTCAAAATTTGCGAATAAAATTTGCTCAAACATACAAGTGAGCAACGCTATTCTATATGTAGTGGTTTTACATTACAGGAGATTGATTAAAGTCCGCTATATCTTTCGTAACAAGTTTTGGTGTCATTTCATGTTTATTTACCAAGTTGCCTTGGGCAGGAAAAAGCAAAAGGACGTTGCAGTCTTCGAGTCAAGCTGCCACCTGACAAGCTGTCTACAACACACGGTTGAGGCTTCATACTGTCCCTTTTAATTGCAGAATGTCAAACAGAGAAGCTGTGAATACCAAATTTTATAATGTATGATTTGACCTGACCGGGAATCGAACTCCAGTTTACCGTTTTAGTAGCAGACGTTCAATCCACTTAATCACTACTGATCGGTACCAAATCGGAATCAGAAGCAGTTCAAAGATAATCCAACCCAATTATTGTCACGAAACAGTAGCCTATGCTAACATCTATATATATCTGTACAAGTATTAATAATGGGGTTTGGTTTAAACAGTGAAAAAAATCCCATTAGATTGACATTGATGTTAGACTGGGATATCCAGTACCTACTTAAATTGTAAAATTTTGCATTGGGGGACGCTTTTGCAGCTTTGACCAAACTTCAGTCAAAATTATGTAATTCCGTCCCCGCAATTGAAGTGTTTTTTCCCCGAAACCAGGTGAAGACCAAAAAAAAAGGTCTTCACCGCAATTTGGGACTATATTCGGCCGGAATTTGTAGGATTTATTCGTGCTGGCTGGCTCTTGATCGTTTCATCATCCAGCGCTCAAATCTCGATGGGTGGACGTCTGAATCTCCATGGGGGGACGCTAAATCTCGATGGGGGGACACTAACTTTCGATGGGGGGACGCGTCCCCCCTACAATTTAAGTACTAGGGATATCCATTACGTAATCGCAAATTAAAGGATTGCTGAGGCTTATCGTTTCTCGATGGTAGCTGTTGTTTTTTTTGCGTTTAGGAAAAGTACTCGTGCCACAGCCACTGAGTTGGTAGACTGCGTTGGGATATTTTGTCTTGGTCTTTTAGTTGCCTTGAAAGAAGAAGCTTTTTATGAAACGATTAGGGTCAATCTCATGGTATTAGTAGCCTAACTAACTCATCATATCGATGATGTGTTGAGTTTGGTTTTACATGATAGAATTTGGTTTTACAAAGTTTTAGATGATAGAATCCCGGGATCGTTTCAAGCAACTTTTTGCCAAAGTTCGATATCGTAGGTTTTGGGCTGCTTCGCATTAACGTCAAGATCTTGTAATACTTACGATGCGAGGCTTAATCACTGCCAGCAGGGACGGATATTACCGCAACGCTTCATTCGAAATAGGATATTTTGCTTCAACGAGTTAAAACTTTCGAATCCATACATCATACAGTCACTAAAACATAACATTAATTCAATTAAACTTGAGGTTTTTGAAGTATGATGATCTTGAAAGTGCTCTTATTCTTGATTAAAGTCCAAACTAAATTTCAAAATCACAACGCCAAGCAGAGTACTTCAAGTATTTTGATATTTTAGTGAGTGTATGCCCGATTGTAGCGCCTGCGTTGATTACACCTGAACAGCACGTGAACCAAATCAATGACCTCCTAGGGATTCCAAATTCAATAGTAGTTTTTAATGGTGTCAACAGAGCTGTAACAGGAAATTATACTATATGAAGTGGCATAAATTAGCCGTTGACTGAGAAATTTTAAACATCGTTATATTGTACAAAGCTGTGTAATATCATGGTAATATTGTCACAATATGAACCAATTTTGTGTTCATCAAGGTGAGTCCAAAAGCATGACCCGATTTCAAAGGTTGATTAAGAACAAACAAGAGATACAAGAAAAAAACATATTTTTTTAGAGTTTATTAAATGCCATTTTAATTCAAATGGTTCAAAAAAGTGTGTGATGTAAGTGGCGACCGCCTATGACGAAGCAACTTTGAAGCTTTCTCGAAAGTTCACCATTGCTCTTACAGTAAAACCGCGTTTTGATATTAAACATTATTAGACACTATTAATATTTATTTTATGAATGCGAAAACAAAATTAAACTGTCTTTGTGACATTGAATTGATTACTTCAGTTATTACTGCCTTTATTTCTTCTAAATTTGGTGGTCAATGTTCATACACTAAGCAATAATTACAAGAATTTTGTCGCAGTCACTATTCCAGCCAGTGACGTCAAGAAAGCAAGCAACGAAATACCCGCAAGCATGAAATAATTGGAACCGATAGCTTCTTAACATAACGTAACTACCATTATCTCTCATAAACGCTGTGCAGTCGAGCCGGTTAATCGTAACTGGATATCGCCTTATGAATTACTACAATTTGATTACGTCAAGGGAACGAAGAGGTCGCCCGGAGTCACCTCGCAGATGAAAGATGACACGAAACATGACGTCACGAACAAACTTTCGAGAAAGGCTTCAAACCTGCATCGACGTTGGTGGTTGCTACTTTTGAGGCCAAATTTTTGAAACCACTTGAATTAAAATGACATTCCATATTCTTGAAGATAATGCGAAGTTTTTTTGAAGTAACTTCGTGTGTTGTTTGTTCTTTATTAACTTTTAAATTTCGATCGTCCAATTTGATTCAACAACGCTTATTTTGAAAAGAGGTCAATCCGTAGGTTTGTGTTTGAATTTAGTCGTGTTCATGATGACGAGCGCTTTTAGTTCAAGTCTGAAAACTGGTAATGGAATGACTAAGCGCATCGATTGCCAATACCGAAGGTATAGCAGGCAGGGTGTCGAACCGAACCTGAACCCGAACCGTAAACCCGAATGAACCGCTTCATTTTGGTGAACCCGAACCGAACCTGAACCAGAAAAATTTTACTACAGTGAACCTGAACCAAACCTGAACCCTAGGAATTGTGCTCAAGTGAACCCAAACCGAACCTGAACCGCTAACAAAAGTAAGAATATATTTTTCCATATCCGGATGCCGCTGGCGCTGGTATACGCACAATAAGAGCAGTGGTGATCATCAACAAGATCAGCAATTTCTCCTTTTTTTTTTCTGGACGTAACGAGTAACGACAGTTAAATTTTAAGTCCATGAACTCGAACCGAACCTGAACCAGTAATATTTACTTGAGTGAACCTGAACCAAACCTGAACCTCGAAAATAGTGCTCAAATGAACCCGAACCAAACCTGAACCGCTAAAATATTTTGAGCAAAAGCTAAACCTGAACCCGAACCGTTATTTGAAACGGTTCGACACCCTGATAGCAGGCAAGTTTGAAGTTGTGTCCAATTTTCTGGTTCTATTCTTGATTCTGATTCTCGCTTGCAATTTTCATTTTTTTGTTTTTTCCAGTCCGTTTTTAGTTTGAACCAAATCAAAAACCGTTCCAAAAAAGAGAACATGCGAAAAAGGTATCAATACTAGTCCCGTTTCCGCGCGACAGTAATGGCAAATTACAACAATCATTTTAACAAACAGCGTTAAAGAGACACTACTCGAAATCGGTTTTATTGAAGAAATTTGAACTACTTGAGGTAATAAAGAGGTAACCGAAACCTTTTTCCACAATTCCCCTTATTTGCGAAAATGCAATTTAATCCGTTCGACTCCGTGCCATTGGCAACCCAGCAGCATTTCGCAATTTTGCAACATCACAAAAAGCATGGTTTCGCAAAAATTCTCGCAGACTAAGAAACGCAATTACCAACTGGTAGCAATGAGTAGCCAAACCAAATCTGAAAACTTGGCTACTACTACTAAGGTACCTGTACGCCTATAGGCTACCAGCACTTTTTATTTGAAAAATTTTGCTGTGAAACCATGGTGAAACAACTTTGGGAATTTTTTAGAATTTTTTCGCAGCAATTTTTGATTCTTTTCGGCCAAGAAATCGTAACATATTCGCCATTCTTTTTCCCCTTAGACTAGGAAGAAACGCTTTCCGAACATTACCAAACTGAACAGACGTAGGTCAAAATCGTTCCAAATGACTGACTACATTAGCAGCTGTCGAGGCAGTGGCTTCATAGGTACCAGCTGATAACCGTATCAAATCTTTACGAAAAATGCTACCTAAACAGCTTTGCGTTGAAGTTCACATTTGCATAATTACGTGAAAAACTAACTGGCCTTTTGACCTTTAGGCCTAAACGGATATTGCGCAATAAATGCATAAAACTTGCTTACTCACTAATAACTGAAATCTTAGCCTAAGATCTAGTCAGTTATGATGCTTTAGCCTTCAACATACAACAATCATTTCTTCAGATAGGCTATCTATAGTATGCAATAGTTACACTAGGCTATGGGCTACTTCGCCTAAAGCACTGAAACCTTATCTTAATTCCAAATACTTTGCTAGCACTTGTCGGACAAAGCGCACTAGGAAAACATCTAACCTCTCTGAATTCAAACAGCAGTTGCTCCACTAATTTCTTTACCTATACCTTCAGCACTCACCTAATTCCAAGGAGCCCGATACTTAACTAGACTCGAAATAGAAGTTTACAAACTGATTTATTGCGCAATCTACTTGAAAGAAGATGGCCAAAATTTGGTTTCTAAGAGGAACACATTAATTTTATTTTTTAAGATTTTCTTAACCTGATGAGTTGCAAGAATCGCGATGGGGTGGGTCATGTTTGTAAACATATTTTTTAAGATTTTTTCTCAGTTTTTCAAAATTCGGTTTTAATGCCCTTTTTAGTTTTCTTGATCTATAATTTCGTGTTTACTTTTACTGCCTATTTCCATAGATGGGCAAGTTAATGCAAAACGTTAGCTTCGTTAACCACTAGTCCGTCAACAAACTTCACACCTCCGTTAACGTTAATCCGTTATTTTCAGCTTTAATTAACGGAAGTTAATAAAGTCCGTTATTCCGTTAACATTTTGCGTGTAATTTACATTTCGTTTTATTCACTCGCTTCTAGAACACGTATTGACGCTGTTGAGCTGATTGTAAGGAAATATTTATTGCTATGGTGGTCTTTTTGTGTTTTGAAAGATACATTTTACTGTCTAATCTCATTTCAAGAAAAAAACAAGTTCAAATGCACTAACGAAGCTGCAAGATATTAACGATAAAAACCTTAACGGAAGTTAACAGAACTTAACGGAAGTTACTTTAGTCCGTTAACAGCACTTAACAGAAGTTAATTTAGTCCGTTAACAAGAAAAAACTTTTTAACGGATTAACGAGTTAATGAAAAAGTTAGCTTCGTTATTAACGGATTAGCGATTAACGGACTTGTGCTCACCTATGCCTATTTCACCTAAAAAAACAAAAAAAAAACAAAAACGAGGTAAGATCGCAGAATAATTGCAAATTTTGATAGATTTTAACGGTGATGGTAACAACAATGGTTGGAGTTGAGTGAGAATACCACTAATAAAAAAACGCCAAAATTTTCTTCAAATGTAAGCTTAGTGTTACAATGGTTGGAGCTGAGCAAGAATGGCAGTACGGTACGGTACGTTCAGAATTTGCGTACTACGTACCTCGCACCTTGAACCGTGCCGTACCAGCGTACCGTACTTCAGTTCAATTTTTGAAGCATACCGTACCAACGTACCGTACCCGTACCATTACAAAAAAGGCGTACCGCACCAGCGTACCGTACTTCTTAGCAAAAATTGAGGCGTACCTTACCGTACTTACGTACCGTACCATACTGCCATCCTTGCTTTTAACTACTCGCAACTTTAACTGACTTTGAAATCACTTGCATATAAACCAGCAGAGGTGGAGTCCTCAGGGACGTCCTTGGCCTCGAGGACACGTTTTGAAGTCCTTGGCCTCGAAGCCTCAAGTCCTCGAAAATTGCCCTGTCCTCGGCTCGAGGACAGCACTATTTTTTGAACCGTTGAAATTTTGTTGGAAAGCGCCAGAAGCCTCGTAGAAAATTTGAGAAGACCTTTTTTTGTTTTCCTCTAGTGGAAATTGCCTGAAATAAAAATTTTGAAGACCTTTTTCGCCTGAAAAAAATTTTTGAAGACCTTTTTTTTGAGATGCCTGAAAAAATTTTTTGAAAACCTTTTTTTTTCGGAGAATATTTGCGCCTGTGTTCTTGATTCTTGGCCTTGGCTTCAATAGGGTCTGTCCTTGGCCTCGAAATTTTTTTGTGTCCTTGGCCTTGAGCCTTGTGTCCTCGACTTCACCTCAGTACACCAGCAATCTCAATTCACACATTTAGCGTAGGTTTCGGCTGCTTTTTGCCTCTGTGTACAAAAAGCCAGTGCAATGTGCAAAAAGCCTGGGGTTTTTAATTCAAAGAGCGTCCCAAAGTACCGTACCCGTACCTTTACAAAAAAACGTACCGTACCAACGTACCGTACCCGTATCATTATAAAAAAACGTACCGTACCAGCGTACCGTACTTCGTAGCAAAAATTGAGGTGTACCGTACCGAACCGTACAGCCATCCTAGGAGCTGAGTGAGAATACCATTAATAAAAAATGCCAAATTTTTCTTTTTAGGGTATGCAACATTCAGAGGTGGACAGCGCTAGTCATAAAAGTTGCGCCGCAAGCGCACGCGCAACTACTCTGAAAATCTTGCGCCGCAAGCGTTTCCGCTAGCCCAAAAAATTGATTGCGCCGCAAGCGCAATCGCAAGTGTGACGTTTTGAAAAGTATAATTCTAATTGACTGACTGCTCAAACTGCGCTAAGCTACGGCACGAAACCAATATTCAAAACAAATTATGCACGCTACCAAATTAGTAAACAAAAGAGTATTGATTTTTAAAATATTTTTAAAAGATTTAAAAATCTTTTTAAAACACCTCTTTAAAAAATCTTTTTAAAAGATTTTTGATTTCCTTTAAAAAATACCAGGATTAGAAAACGTGCATCGCTTAACCTCTTTTGGTGAAGAACGTCTATATACCTTACGAAAATACCTTAACACCCGCACTCAAAGAAACTGAGGTGCTAAAAAATTTCACTAATAAAGCCATCGTGTGGTGGTAAGCAAACGTCTTCGGAGCTCGGAGTCACTGTTTTTTTCTAATGGCTCGTCAAGGAAATTCTTTGCAGGCTTTGATACATATTTTGTTCTTTTGAAGCAATTAGCATCACTTTCTAACGAAAGGAGATAGGCCCGGCGCCAGGATAGCGTGACTGGAGGGGGGAGCATAAATAAATTTTGGGGGGCACGAGAACTTTATTTATGTGAATTCGAGAGTGTGGATCAAACGAAAAAGGAGAAGACCAAAAAAAAAAGATCTTCATTCCAAAATTGCCCACAAATTCTGGTTTTCATCTCAAAAATCGTCCAATTTTTCACGATTTTTGAGGTGAAAACCAAAAAACTAAAAAGAAAGGTCTTCGTCGCGAGATCTACTCGAAATTTCATGAAATCAAGCGTGAGTCACCACAAAAATTACAAAAATACAGTAAGTTCTTGCTCACGAACTGTACGGCGAAAAGCACTGTTTTGCGAATATCAGGTCTCGATTTGCTCTCCAGTAGCCCCAAGGCTATTAATTTCTTCGGGGCACAGTTCTAGCTTGAAGGCAAAACTTTCGTTTGGGGGGTACAAGCAGTCATTTGGGGGGGCACGGCCCCAGAATGCCCCTCGTGGCGCCGGGCCTGAAAGGAGAACGCCAAAAAAACATTTTTTGTTAAAAAAATTGAACCATCCAAGACTTGGTTATACGTAAGAGCTATACAAATGCTTTTACTCCTAGTTGCAATATTTTTGAAGTTTTTCCGGACTAGCAAAAAAGTTTTAATTAATAGTTTTTGTTGTTTCTTGTTTTTGAATTACGGTAAAAAGTCGGACTATTGCGAGTGACGCGTTTAATGCCTTAAGCAAGTATAAGATTTTTTACACACAAATAGCGTATTTTTAGAAAGACAATTGCAATAGTAATTTTTCTGTTTAAAATTTGGTTTTACAACCATTTTTTAAATTATTTAATCGGAAAAACTTTTTTGGAAAATCGGAAAAAAATATTTTGGAGAGAAACTTTCAGCGAAAGAAAACCCGAGCTGTAGTGTAAATCTAACAAAAGTTTTGCAAGTAGACGAATGAAATTTTCTATGACGAGGCTTGTTTGAACCTACCTCGTCAATGTCGTAGCCAAGGGGGGGAGGGGCAAAGACCCGCCCCCCTCCCAATTGAAATGCTACCTATGATAAAAATAATAACAACAAAGCCTAATGTTTTTTCAGTTTCTTTTAGCATTTTCGCGCATACAACAGTATACGAGTGCAACAGACTAATATTAGTATTGACGACCAGGTAGCCAGGGTCCCCTCAAATCACATTTTTGCTATCCAATTTAAATGTATAACGCGGGAGAAATTTAGGTTTTTGTCCAAAAAGTTGCAACCTTAGGCCCTTGTCTAATCATTTTGTGAACTTAATGCAATAACATGACTACTTAGTAACCATCTATTGCACTAATTTCAAATGACAACCTACGTCCACCTTGCCGGTTTTTACGCGACAAAACACTTTTGACTAAAAAAAAATTAACTAAGGGAATGCTTATTGAACAAAATACTGAATTTGAATTGAGGGACCTGGGCTCCCAGTCGAACATATACTCCCAAACCTGATTATTTTCATGACAAAGCAAAATTCTTCGAAGCAAATACCATAGGTGGGCACAAGTCCGTCAATCTTTAATAACGAACTAACTTTTTCTTAAACTCGTTAATCCGTTAAAAAGTTTTTTCATGTTAACGGACTAAACTAACTTCCGTCAAGTTCTGTTAACTTCCGTTAACTTCTGTTAACTTTCGTTAAGATTTTTAAAGTTCTGCTAAGGTTTTCATCGTTAATATCTTGCACGATTCATTTATCGTACCGGTACAAACCAGTTTGCACTGGTAACACTTGTTGTGTTTCAGCACGAGTTTTATGGAAGAAAGCGAAGAAAGGAGCGCTTTTTTGTGGGATATACTGAGTTACAGCCTCATAGGTCTATTGATTATCGCTGTTCGCAATTTCCAAAGATTTTTCGATCGCAGCTTCGTTGGTGCATTTGAACTTGTTTTTATCTTAAAATAAGATTAGACTGTCATATGTGACTTCCAAAACTCAAAAAGACCACCAGCATAGCAACAAATTTTTCCTTACAATCAGCTCAACAGCGTCAATACGTGTTGTAGAAGCGAGTGAATAAAACGAAATGTAAATTACACGCAAAATATTGAGGAATTAACGGACTTTATTGTCTTCCGTTAATTAAAGCTGAAAATAACGGATTAACGTTAACGGAGGTGTGAAGTTTGTTGACGGACTAGTGGTTAACGTAGCTAACGTTTTGCATTAACTTGCCCACCTATGGCAAATACTCGAGCGATTATTTACTGCTAAAAATATTGCGGGAGGCAATGTACCTTGCTTCTCCCATCTGGATTAAGTCACTTACAAAATTTAACCCCCAAATTCAAGACTTTAAACGCGTTTTGGACTTATCTGAAAGTAGAGGGAAGACTCACCGGTTTGATTTTTTCACTTGGCTTTCAAATCTTAAAAATTTAGATGTTTCAAATGACTCTAAAACCGTGAGAAATATGATTCAAACGGTATTAAAACAGCTAATTTTTCCAAAAAACGCCCAACGGCGAGGGGTCCACGACAACTGACAGCGACAAATTAACCGCGAAAAAACTGACCGCGAACCAATTTAAGGACGCCGATTGGCTGAGAAGGGCGATCAAAAAAGTTTTTACTATACCCAGAGCCATCTTGCCCCATCCCTCACGGTTCCCAGACCACCGTCTGCGATAAGTTTGGGTAAACAAGTTTGCTCACCACGTCTTCCAAGTTAGACAATTCTAGAAACTTTTTAACTTTTGGTTTTTTCCCTTTAGCAAAGTTCTTTTAACAAAGTTCTTTCTTTTTGTCAAAATTCAGGTTACATGCCAACCCAACCCCGACTTCTGATCCTCCATTTTAGGATATCTTTGTCCCATGAAAATCCCTCTTTTAGAAAAGTTTTGATGACGTCATTACGCGTGATTTGGGGTTTGGCCCTCACGCCCAATCAAAAATCCTGGCAACACCTATATGTACCTTGTCAATGTTTTTTTCTTAACTTTAATCACATTTTATTAAAAAGCAATTATTCCTGATCGCATTTTAATTGCGCTTGCGCGATTGCACTCAAAATTACTAAAATACTTGTGGCTCAAGCGTTAGCGCAATCGTTTAAAAATGATTGCAGCGCAAGCGCTATCGCAAGTAAAATAGCTGCGGCGCCAAATGCCCACCTCTGGCGACATCCTGGGACAGAAAAACGAAAAACTGGAGGTTCAGATCATCAGCGAAGTGGCCCGATAGGCTCGTCGAAAAATCTCAAACGTCTACAGAAATCAAAAAAAGAAGAAACGCCAACCCATCCAGCCGAGACAGCCGTCGAAGCAGTAGTACGGCCTGTCAAAAAGATGACTTTGGCCGACACCAAGCCGAAAAAGGGAGAAGTGGCCAAGATCCAATTGAATTAAAAAAGCAAAAGCGCAATTTCGCGCCTGCTTTAATTTGTAAATGTTGTGTTCGTGTGTCGAATGATGTTTTTGTACTGTACTTGGACATTTTATTTGAACGTACAGTATTTATTTTTGGACGTTTTTTTCGGTTAATCCAGTGCGTTTCTGAAAACGCGTGTCTGGCCTTCACGCTTGTACATAACAGCTTTGTTGTAGATACTTGGGAAATCTGCTTGTAAGAAGTCATTTTTGTGTTAATCACTTAGTTTGTGCAAGTTTTCCAAACCCAACGCTGTTCCAGGTTCATTCTGTTACAATTTGCCTCGGTCAGAGCGAAATTCTCAGCTTTAAAGATAATATCAAATCGTATTTGCGTGCTTTTGTAATGCCTCCTTATTTACCAACAGTAGCTTTTCTGTGTATCTATCAGCGCTCATAAATAGATTTTGTGGGTTCAGAAATAAATCAACTGTCACTAATGTAACAAAACTAATCGACTAGCACTATTTTTTAGACGATACTTCGCATTTTATTTTGGTTATGGTGTTGTTAAGCAGCCAGGCCTGTGACTCAGTGCTCTGTTCTTGCAAACGTTTCTATTGAGAAGAGGACTTTTCTGTTTTTAAGCACGGTGCTGTGTTTTCTGTGGAATTAACGTGGATGTCGTTAGTGTATTGCAAACTTAGAATGTGGCCGATTTGTTGTAATCTTTATTTAAAAAACTAAAGATTTTTTCGGCATTTTAATGAGCAAAATCGATCTTTTTTGAAGCTCTCAAGCGCCGTTCCTGCATTATTCCTTACCAAACACTGTGCTTTCGTATCGCTATTAATATTAATAGCCATTATGTCACAGTGCTGCATATTTTGTACAATATGCTTACTTCACTCAGGAGCATTGTAAATGGCCTTCTTGATCAATTTAATTAAAAACAATGCAGCCAAAATACAGTAGAACATAATTATTTATTGAGTCGTTTCGATCTGGCGCGTAGCCAGAAATTCGTAATGGGGGCTGTTTTGGGGCCTGGGCGTCTGGGGGCAGAGCCCCCAGCGCTCGAAAATTTTGTATTTTTTTGCAAAAGTAGCTTAATTTTAGAGCTATTTTAATAAAAAATAATGTTTTTGAAACGTCACATAGAAATTGGCAGCGCAACATAATTGAACTGGTTGCATTAATGTGCTATGTGGCAAGTGCCTAATGATAACATAGCAGTTCTCTTGGTTACATGCTGGTAAATCATAATATCCTATTATTCAATAAAACTCACACGGAGTAATCTATTTCGTCTATATTTTATAAAGAAAAATAATTGGGGGGCTAATGAAAAGATATTTGAGAGAAGTGTTTGGTAATTGACTAACACTGACTAGCCCCCACCCCCCCTTATTCCTGAGTTTATGACATATTTGTTGATAAAACCTATGTTTGGCGTTTTTCTACTAGCGATCAAATTTGATTGCTCATTTTTAGCATTTTTTAAAGTTTTTATTGATTTGTGACTATAATTTTTGACAAATTAGCCCCCCCCTGAGTATATGCTTCAAAAGATGCTTTAAATCACTTTTTAGTCAATTCCAACGCAAAAAACAGTCTCAGAAAAGCAAAAAACGTGGTATTTTTCTTATTCTATGCTTTGGTTGACAGGCCAATGAGGGGGGCTATAGCTCCCCACCCCACCCCCCTGACTACGCTACTGGTTTCGGTTAATTTCTTTAAACCATTGTCAATCTTATTCATATAGAATTGTTTGAATATTAATTATTTAAATATTCTATTTGAATGACGTTGACAATGGTTTAAAGAAATTAACGAAACGTCTCAATAAATATGTTTTACAGTATTTTAGCTGTATTATTTTTGATTAACTTATTCCACTCATTTTGCAAGACTAACCAAACCAATCATTTACCGTTTTTTGGAAATGCCACAATTACTGTCGCATTTTTGGTTTCATCGGTTTTCGTCTTCGGAACAAACGCTGCAGGCTTCAGCCTGTGTTTTTCGCTTGGGTTTTTACGCAGAATGCTTAGCTATGGTCTCACGCGGTGCGTAAGTTGCCTAAAAGTTTTTTCCTCTGCTACTAAGTCGTTCGTCGAGTATCTATCAGTTGAGCAGTTGTTACTTGTACACACATTGTCTGCCGTGAATAAACAATGTTGGGACAAAAGTACTCTGTGCTCTCTCTTGGCCACTTTTTGCTATCTACATTCTACAATATCACATTTATTTGGGTGCGACAATCGGATGAACACTGAACTACAAAGTGCACAGTAATAAAAGCTGACATCAGAAAATTGAAGTTATTAAATTTTTGCTTCTACAATTTGAATCCACCTGCAATACAAAAAACATGATTGTGATTAGGTGAAAACACATAACTGAATGGTTCTGTTGTCAGTGATGGCTTTGAAGAGATTTGGAGTTGGATTCCATACCGTAATTCAAAATATTTGCAAACAGGTCGCCTGCGCCTTATCACTCGCCAAAACAGGAGGCTTTCCACGAGCAACCAAATATGGGGCCCGCACAAGAACGTAGCCAGGATTTTGGATTGGAGAGGGCCCAAAACACAAATCACATAGGTGAAGACCAAAAAAAAGAAAAAAGGTCTTGAGAATCCGATCTAGGATTTTTGATTGTGGGGGGGACCCGAAATTCCAAAATTTAGTTAGAAATCAATTTAAGATTGGGGGGGCAAACCACAGCTGGAAATGTGGAGTCCGACATCACAAAACGGCGAAATAAGGTCTTTACGGTTTTGAAGAGCTGAATTTGTCCCGTGAATTGGGTGAAAACCCAAAAATAAAAATAAAAGGTCTTCACAGTCTGAAGTCTTGGTAATATGGAATCAAGGTCACAAAATCATCATTGCTGGAATAGCAATTGGGAGGGGGTGGGTCCTCTGGGCCCCCCGTGGCTACGCTTATGGGCCCGAAGGCCCCAACTTGCTCGTACGTGGGAATTTGCGTTGCTCGTACTTGGGAATTTGAAGAGCTGAATTTGTCCCGTGAATTAGGTGAAAACCCAAAAATAAAAATAAAAGGTCTTCACGGTCTGAAGTCTTGATGATAAGGAACCGAGGTCACAAAATCATCATTGCTGGAATTGCAATTGGGAGGGGGGGGCTGGGTCCCCTGGGCCCCCCGTGGCTACGTCTATGGGCCTGAAGACCCCAAAATAAAAGGTCTTCACGGTCTGAAGTCTTGGTGATAAGGAACCAAGGTTACAAAATCATCATTGCTGGAATTGCAATTGGAAGGGGGGCTGGGTCCCCTGTGCCCCCCATGGCTACGCCTATGGGCTGGTAGTTAACCCTGGAATTTGCAACCTTTCGCTTACCAAGTAAACTAACCGGACGCTTCTACCAACTGAACTATCGCCGCCGCTACACTTTTGTATGTGTTTGGTCTTCATAAGTATCTTGTGACCAAGAGATGTCAAGGTGATTTAAATGTAAATTGACACGTCACACGCTGTTACATAATAAACAAGGAATGCAAGTGCGAATATCAATGCACGTGCGAATATAGGACGTAGCCATGGCGTTAGCGGAGTTTGCGCGCATCCATGGCTATACCAGGCATATAGCCAGAAAGTTTCACTGAGAGGGGGGTATTTCGGGGGTCAAAGGTAGAGCTCCCAGCTGCCGGACTATGAATCAATCAATCAATCAATTGTTTATTTTGTCGCGACTACAACACAGTTTCAATTGATATCATCACGAAAAAGCAAAAACAAACGATTAGTAAAAAAGCAGCTTGAAAAATTTAGGTAATTCGGCGACAGGGAGGCTACGAAAAGACCTCATCGGTCATCGAGTCAAAGCAGCCACCCTATATGTCCGCAATTCGAAGAGAATTGTTGAACGTCAAAAAACAAAAAAAAAATGCTATTTTTTCGTTTTAAGAACTTTAAGTCTATCAATTGCTCGAGTAAAATATAAATTCCGGAAAGCAAAGTGAAAGCAAATTCCGGAAATTTATGCGAAAATAAGTCAATTTTGGCTAAAATACTGGCTTTTACACTCCTCACGTAACAGCACTGCACACATGATTAAACTGCCTGAATACGTAAGCTAAGTGAGCGTCGGCTATCATGATGTTACTTGGAAAATTTCATTCATTCTCATATCAACAATGACAAGAATTTCTGATTTGGAAAAATTCGCAATTTTTATCTTGATTCGTCTAAAGCGAGATTTGAGAGAAGTGATTTATAAGAATTCTCAATGCTTCTCCCCAAAACAGTTTTTTGACGAAACGTACCTTAAGCTTTTTTGACATGAAATCAAAGTTGATTGTTATTTTGGCCATTTTTTTTCAAAGTGTTACTGACTAGTAAATTAGAATTTTTCAAACAATTAGCTCCCCTCAAATAAATGGTTCAAACGCGACATAACAACTTTGGAGTATCACTACAAAAGAGTTATAGCTCAGGAACCTTAAAAGCGTGGTATTTTTCTTATTGTTGATCTTGAT
Organism: Trididemnum nubilum; assembly: GCA_963965965.1. Classification (NCBI taxonomy): domain Eukaryota; kingdom Metazoa; phylum Chordata; class Ascidiacea; order Aplousobranchia; family Didemnidae; genus Trididemnum; species Trididemnum nubilum. The sequence goes on from OZ014483.1 coordinate 14,484,105, forward strand.
TGATAAACTAATGAAGAAGCTACAGCCGCCTTCCTGTCCCATCTGGCTACGCTACAGGGCTATACTCTGGCTGGAGTTTCAATTCTTCGCACAAGGTAACCTATCACCTATGCAAGAAAACTTACAGACTGTGGCTGACATCGAAGATTTCAAAATGTGTTTGATAACAAAAGGTAAGAGCGAAATATCTCCGCTGATTAACACAGTATTAAAAGATTAAATTCAGGCGTACATATGAGCTCATCAGTGGTAAATCTAAATATCAAATAACAAAAAGACACTCGACAATTAGATTTTAAGTGTCAACTGTCAATTTTTTAAATTGTTTAGATTTACCCCTACGATGATTCGTTTACACGTAAAACTGTTTTGGTGTTATAGAATTTTAATTCAAGAGAGTTTACAGATAGAGGCCAGACAAAAGAGTGGTTTAAAGCCAAAAAGAGGGAAAACTTTCTGGTTAGTAGCTTGATCTTCGACAGCTGCATGGAATGACCTAATTTTATGAAGATTACAAACAATGAAATTCACGCAAACGACATTGGCGGGTTCCATCGTGGGATGTCGAGCTTTGTCCGGCAGGGGCCTTTTAATCAACGAAACCCGTACTACGTTCGCGTCTTGAGTTGAGAGACTTGTTCGAAAAAAGCGATAATCTTCACCAGCCAGCCAAGCAAGTGGCGGTTCTAGATACTAATGCACTGCTGTACCTTTGGAAAGACGAATAAAGGCAGAGCAGAGCAATAATCCTACACGAGATCAATTGTACACTCACGGGTAGCCATCACCACTATTATAATTGCTAAGGGGAAATTTTATTATTGTTTTCAAGTCCAGAAACAAGTCAGCCTTTCGGTTTTAGAGTCAAGCCACCACTGCCCGCCTATCTACCACACAGGATGGAGGCTTCACACTGCCCTTTTTATTGCTGAACGTCAAGCAAGGCAACTGTGAATACCAATTTTTAGAGTTTTTGATTTGACCCGACCGGAAACTGAACCCGGAAAATATGGTATTTTCCGGAGATGTTGCTTCAGAACCCTCACCTGTTACGTCAATGCAAGCACTGTTGATGTACGAACTTTCATCTGAGGCTAGAAATGAGCACAGATTGGCAATGTCTGAAATACAGTTTTTAATTAAATCGAATACTATGCAATATTTTTTAAAACTTTTGTGTTGTATTTCGGCGGAACGATTACAGTATGAAAAAAAACAAAAAAACATGAATAAATAAACACGTAAGCAGAGTAAGTACAAGCTTCACGCAGCAACCTTGTGAAACTTTTGTTCAAACAAGTGATTTGTTTTTGCAAATACGTGCAGCCTAAGCGGTAAACATGACGATATGTTACTTTCTGTACATAGGTTATATTTACTAGCGTAGCTACGTAGGTTATACACCGTCTATAGTAGGCCTTCACAAACCAACTAAATGAAATATTTTTTGGTTGCTGCAAAAGCCAAAAAATTTGGTGAGGAGTATATTCCATTAGGATTGCAACTCCAGAAGAGGGATATATTTTCTTATTATTTGAGTTTAGCAAAAATATCTATCGGTTTGGTCATCATTATTCCCAGAACCGATAATAATAATATGATTCTTTAGGACCGACCAACTGCTTAACCTTATTTTACAAGGATTATTTGATCAACGCATTTTACAAGGGGAGGCAAAAATGCCTACCTATTTAACTGTTATACCAAACGTCACGGAAACACCAAATATGGCATGCGGTTTGGTGTTCACCAACATTGGTTAGAAAAATAGGTTATGAGTTGATGACATGAAAAATGACATCATTTTTCGATGACGTCACTGGCGGTTCTAAGTTTGCACATTTGTAAAATGCTTAAGTGAAATTAGTTACATTACGAAAACGTCTTATGATGTCATTTAAGTTAAATAACGGCCGAAAAATGCTCAGATTTCAAAATATGACTTCGGAAAACCGCAAAAGTGGAAAACTTTCCGTTACTTTAGCAACTTCAAAATTTCAGGAATTATTTGTACTGAAACTTTGCTCAAAGTCAAGTTAATTAGTAATAAAAATATTTTTGTTGAAAGGATTTATCACGAAATAGCTAAGTGGATTGGGAAAATGCCCCTCCTAATAAACAGGTTAACTCACAAGGCGGAAGTTCTTTTTCGTTTTTTCATTAGTACACAACCTGCCGCCGCAGGTGGGTGCCTATTTTCTTGAATCGCTGTTTAATGTGAACTTTCTATCAATTACACTGGTGGACATTTTTTAAAAAATTTTATGTTGTTTGGATAGCAATAGGTGTTTCTGGATAATTTGACGGTGCTGATTCCGACTCTGTAGTTAGAATTTTTCTATCACGTAAGCCGTTAGGATTTTTTACAAAGTATGAAAACACTTTTTAAGTAAAATAGCGATATTTAACATAAATACGAGTACACGGACATAGCTAGCTCGTTTAGCATTGGCATAATCATCAAGAAAGTTACACATCTTTGTCACAAGCCATAAATTTTCTTTTTCTTGCTTTGCGTCCAAGTTCATTGTGTACTAGGCAATCTCGTTTCAGTGACCAACAATAGTCAGCCATCATCGAGCAATCCCATCGTCCCTGGTACCCTGTTTCCATTGTTTTAATGTCCTGGTGAAATCGCTCACCTTGTTCCTCGCTCATGTAGCCTAAATTTGCAGGAAAAAAAAATCAAGATGGGAATGCAAATAATGGACTTTAACACTCATTCGCCAACCTAGTGTTTGGAAATTGGTTAGCATTTGTTCCACAATCGTTTGGTAATTTGGACTCTTTTTGTTACCAAGAAAATTAGACACATCTTTAAACGACTGCCATGCGTTTTTCTCCGTATCGTTCATCTTTGTTATGAAGAGTTCATCATTAATCAACATCCTGATTTGTGGACCAATTAAGACACCTTCTTTGACTTTTTCTGCACTCAAATGGGGAAATTTTTCGGATATGTATTTGAAGCATAGGCCTTGTTTATCCAGGGCTTTAACAAACTGTTTCATTAGGCCCAATTTGATATGCAGAGGTGGGAGTATTACTTTGGAAGATTCTACAAGGGCAGGATTGGTTATATTCTTTCTACCAAGTGTTCTTGATACCCTTGCTGACCATTCACGTTTGACCCAGTGATTCTTTTTATCTCTGCTTTCCCATTCGCGTAACAAACAAGGAAACTTGGTATATCCAGACTGCTGGCCTTGCAGCATATTTAATACTTTTATATCAACACATACTTTCCATGCATGATCGTGATACTTCAATTTGGTCAACAAAATTTTCATATTTTCGTAGGATTCTTTCATATGAATGGAATGAGCTAGAGGTATGGATGCAAAAGTGTTTCCGTTATGGAGCAACACTGCTATTAGGCTTCGTTTAGATGAATCATTAAACAAGCGCCAGTTGCTTGATCATCATCATCATCATCATCATATTTATTTATTTACCAAGTGACGTCATATCACAAGAAAAAACTGCAACTTCCTCTAGGTATATCACCAAAGCATCGAAATAAGCAATTCTTTTGAAACCAACACACAAACTTGCAGAGTCAAAGCGATATTTAGTTTGGTTCATAAGTAGTGCCTATTTTTTCAGTAAGACCTTTGATATCAACACAATAAACCAGATCATCTTCTTTGGTGAAAAATGGAAGATATTCTTTTTCACGATGCTTGTACCAAGAGAATGTGACCTCAGAATCCAGCATATTCCGAGATTTTAGCCTAGAACCAAGAAGAACAGCAGAAACTTTGGGCAAATCCAGGTCTCGTACCAAATCATTTAGTTCCTCTTGACTGAAAAGTCTTGGTCTTTCACCTTCAAAGCATTCATATTCTGATTGGCACTCAGAAGACGACAAATCAGAACTGGTAGTTGAATCTTCAACGTCTATCAAAACTGGAGGAGGAGTTGATACAGGAACATCTGGCTGGTGAAGAATAGGACGAAAAGCGGACGGTAAATTAGGGTACTGAATGTTATGCTGATTCTTCATGTTAAACCCAGAAACATTACAGTTACAAAAGTAGCAATCATTGCCGTGGCCTTTAGGCTCTCTCCTCACCATTGGGACACCGAATGACATAGATTTCTGCTTTCCTTTGCTCCAACGTCTCAGTGATTCAACACAACTTCGACAAACCTTGAGTGGAGCCCATGTTTTATCTTGGTCCCCAAGCTTAATTCCAAAGTAGGCATAGTAAACATTTTTAACAAAATTTGTGATGTTTTGGTGTTGAGATTTTACAACATATTCTCCACAAATATAACAAAAAATATTAGGATCATTCGTACAGCCTCTTGATCGTGATGACATAGTATTTACTGTACTGTTCACACAGCAGCCTAAAATTTTTAACTAACTTTATACCACTAGCAATTTTGTTCTTTTTCCTAAACAGAAAGGTTTGCTTTAAGAGTATGAAGTCTACTTTTAGTATCCTTACGAACTGAAGTATTCTATCAGATGCAAAGCTTTGCGAATGACTGCAGTATAATGTCCACAAAACTGTATGATCTGACAAGCAGCTTACTCAGTTTTTTACTGTGCGTGTCTACAACTACCAGCAGTTAGTCTATGTACATTACAAATGACGGGTGCATATAGAGTTAGTAACTGATTTGGGAGTATTGCTAGCAGACTCAATTAATACTTTTGATCATTTTCTACTCCCATACTGAAACGGTAAATAAATCGACTTTGCTCAAGTACTCATGCATAGTAATGGCTATCTACATAGGTGGGCAAGTTAATGCAAAACGTTAGCTTCGTTAACCACTAGTCCGTTAACAAACTTCACACCTCCGTTAACGTTAATCCGTTATTTTCAGCTTTAATTAACGAAAGTTAATAAAGTCCGTTAATCCGTTAACATTTTGCGTGTAATTAACATTTCGTTTTATTCACTCGCTTCTAGAACACGACGTATTGACGCTGTTGAGCTGATTGTAAGGAAATATTTATTGCAGTGGTGGTCTTTTTGTGTTTTGAAAGTTACATTTTGCAGTCTAATCTAATTTCAAGATAAAAACAAGTTCAAATGCACAACGAAGCTGCAAGATATTAACGATAAAAACCTTAACGGAAGTTAACAAAACTTAACGGAAGTTAATATAGTCCGTTAACAGCACTTAACGGAAGTTAATTTAATCCGTTAACATGAAAAAACTTTTTAACGGATTAACGAGTTAATGAAAAAGTTAGCTTCGTTATTAACGGATTAACGATTAACGGACTTGTGCCCACCTATGGCTATCTATTATCTTTTCTAACTCTGTTTGCTGATGCTACCTGGGTACAACTGCTCAAGCCTTTGATGCAGTGTGACATCACAATAGCCAACAAATAGCAGACAATGCAGCACAGTATTGAAACGCATGTATAATTAGAGAAATTTATCCAATTAAATCGTAAATTGCGAAAAATCCAGACGTGATAGAGCAAAACGGTTTTCAGATTTGGAATCAGCGCCCCAAAGTTATCCCGAAATCGTCTTCAAAATTAAAACAACAAAACTCATGTCCACCAGTGTTATTGAAATAATACCAAGCAATAAATTATGGGTAAATTTTCAACACTTTGCAGTCAAGTTGTGGTCAATTTTTGAAAAAAAATCTCAAGATTAGTCAATAAGCAAAGTTCCAAATTTTGGCAAAAAATTTAAAATCGAGTTAAGTCAATTTTTTGTCAATTTTTGAAATTTTGGCAAGGTTAACTAACATTGGGCAAATTCTTAAATTTTGCCAAAAAAATTGAGAATCAAGTAAAGTTGATTTTATAGCAACTTGTTGTAACTGTTTGAAATAATGTCAAATTTAACATAGGACAAAGTAACAAATTTGGCCAGAAATTAAAAATCTATTGCTGTCGATTTTTGTCAATTTTTAAAGAACGTCAAGGTTAAACTACCAGCAAATTCTCAAATTTTTGGCAAAAAACTAAAAGTACTGCAGATTAGAGTCGATTTTTATCATGCGTATTTTGAAAAAAAAATGTCAAGGTTAACCATAGTATACTTCACCCGCCATGGTTGACGTCACTCAAGGTTGAAAATTTTGGTCAAATTTTCTAATTTCAACACAAAATGGAAAATTGAATGTCCTATTTACAACAACATCAAGTTTTTATTTTGCGTGACGGACAATTATTTTGACGAGAGAACTTTATCAAAAAGAAGGCAAAATGTTGCCATATTATTATATATCATAAAATTTTTACGACGAAAATCATGGAAGCACTAATATTTCATCGTTTTCAGAAAAACTTTTGTGATTTGTAAGGAAAACTTGACAACATTTTGCAATGATGTCTTATAAGGTGTTCAAATTTTGTACAAAATTATGACGCCTAATTTTGTTTTCTAAATCTGGATCATGAAAATAATGTCCAAGCCAAATTAATTGATTACGTCAGAAAAACGTCTTATGATGTCATTTTAGTTCAATATGACCAAAATGCCCAAGTTTTAATGAAATGGCTTCGGTAATCCTAACTTCAAAAACTTCAAAACTTAACCAAACGCTTTGACTGATTTTATAAATTATTAGTTTTTCTGAAATAATTTGGGGGGTCAAAACTAGCTGAATTTTTGCAATCGTAGTTATTGAAATCTTACCTTTAGGCTTACCAAGTCTTTTCATAGGAATTTCTTCTTCCATCTAAAAGTAGTAGATTAATTAATGGGACTTTATAGCTTTTTAGGATTTAGTAATTAACCACAAATGTATAGAAAGCTCCAGCTTCTCAATAAACTCTAACTTGTTGATGATTTAGGAAAAAATAAAAATAAAGGATGGTAGACAACAGAGTTGTTGATTTAATTCTTTAACGTCGCGAGATTACGGAAAACTTTATCTGATGTCGGTTCTGTTTTTACTTTGAAAACAAATTTTCTTAGTTTGAATATTGCTAGAGTGGTCAGTCATAAGTTTTAAACTCAGAGAATAATCGACGTAATTATTCAAAGTTCAAATTTATCGAAAACAATTTTGCAATTTTTTGCTAGGCCAAAAAAAACGTTGCCAAGTCTTAATTTGTGCTAAAGACCTGCTCCCTGGGCAAGCTGCGTTTGGTCTTGCAATTATTAACAACTCAGTTTGCCAGCGTTTTAAAACTTTAAAGTATTCTATCAATACTTCACAAATCAAAATATTACTGATTGTTTCTTTCCAACCATGTTGTTAAATATGAAATGGCAGAGCAATTGCAATACGAATCTCAACGAAAATTAATTGCTACGAGTATGGAAATCATTTTTTTATTAGCAAGAGTTAGTTGTTGTACCTGTAACAACTCTTCTTTATCAAAAGTCGCATCAAGCATAGGTGTACTGGTTAACCCTGGAAGCACAACGTTACAACGAATTCCAAATCTGTAAACAAAATGTTATACATTACTGTAGATAGCAGTTTGACTTAATCAAGAAATTAGTTTTAGATCTACTGTAATGATGAAATCTATAACGACCGAGGGATCAAACCAAAATTTTATGTAAATATTTGTCACAGTTTCCCTAATTGATGCGTTTAGGATTCAGCAATAGGACAGCGTACCTTATCCTCCATTGTTGACGATGACTAATTTTGGTATGCAGGGCTGTTGAGAGGGCTGGCATTGGGCATAAGGATACAAATTACTCATTAAGCCCACGATTTTTTGAAAGACCCGCTACTATGTTTAAGGGCTTGCCCGGCTGGAAACTTGGCGTGAGGCAAGAAGCTAGAACTTTTCAAAAGGGAATTGGAGATGCAGTCAAATGTGGGAGAAAAATAAAAACAAAAACAGGGAAGATTTTTTTGGTCTTCGCCTTTAACATGGGGAAAAACAAGAACATTTATTTTGGGACTTTCTCTTCGTCTTGTACCTGGACCTGGAATTTCGGTAAACGGTCCTGTAGAGGTGGCAGTATAACTCGATGATCGCAGTGTTCATTCGCTGCCTTCTGGCGGCAAATAAAGATTCTTTATGATTACTACAGTTCTAAAATTACTACTTGCAAAAACATTTTGTAGAAAGAAGTGGCGTTCCGAAAAAGATATCAACAAACCTCAATAAAACATATCCAACTCACTTGCCCAATTCCACTCCTATTGTCTTTGATAATCCGATCATTCCACTCTTTGATGCAGCATAATCTGCCAATCGGGGAATTCCCACCTAAAATGACCTTCAGTAGCGGCAATTGCGTTTGACTGCGATACCTCAAAAATTTTTTGTTGAATTTGGTTGAATTTGGAGAAGAATTTGATCGAAAGATCATTAAATTTCAACAAAATATAATTATGTCAAATTTTGATAATGTTCTCCTTCGAACCCTCCTTTTTTTAAAACATATGCCGAAAGTTTTAAAATTAGAGCCATTAAAATCAACATTTTATAAATTAACCCAGGATTTTTTTCAAAAGTTTAAGCTTAAATTGTTTATCAAAATCAGCGCTAAAGTAACTAGGTGCGGCCAACATTCAAAATACAAGAAATAAACAAGCAAAAAAAAAAAAAAAAATTAAACCAATACTCCATATAGACTTCGATTTCGTCCCAGTATCTGCCTGAAAAACTGAAGATGAAGGACATAATTTTAGAAAAAAACAAAATAATACAAAAAGAATGTTGTGCAATACCTTTGCTGCTATGCTTGCGATGTTAATGATCGACCCGCTTTTCAGTTGATCTTTGTTTTCCGTTTTCAAATTATCCACAAATATTTTTGTCATTACGTATACCGACTGAAGAAAACAAAAAAAAAGATTATCGTCACCAACAAGTAAATTAAGAACACTAACGTCTAAAATTGGCATATCGTAAGATCAAATCTCTAATTTTTTGTGGCCTCTGTGGGCAGAAATTTTGGCATGTGCGTACTTTTTCTGGGAATTCACCCAGAATTAAAGTGGTTTTTGTGTCCGAAATTAGGTGAAGGCCAAAAAAAAAAAACAAATAACGAAAAGGTCTTCACCCAAAAATGAAGCGGTTTTTGTGCCCGAAAAGTTTATTGCCTGTCTTATTATTGCAATTTTATGATCAACCTCAATATGTCTGTGCAACAACATGTCTGTGCGCAAAAAATTTACGCGTGTGCACAGCAGTCTCTGAAATCTTAGTGGGAACAAGTTAGAGGGAACACTGCGTTTGATTTTTATAAAACAGCACAGCGTCCAGATTACACCAGTTTTTCACGTTTAATTGCTTCAAGTTATCAGGGAAAAATATTACTGGTTTGCAGTGAGATCGAAAAATAGAAAAAAAGAATCTTACAAACACGAGGCGACAAGTGCTACTACAACAAATTGCCAACAGAAAGGGCGGCGAATTAGATCACCTGAACGTGGAGATTTCCCGATGGGTGGTGGTATAGGCCACTCACAGAGAACCCCATAAAAAACTTTGGGTCTCCCAGATAACAGCCGTCTACTGGATGAAGCTTCTGCTGCTGAAACGATAGACCTGGGTTTGAACCCTGGGCGTGTCAAACCAAAGACTACAAAAAATTGCTCTACACAGCTTTCTTCCGCGACACTCAGCATTTAAAGGAAAATTGCAAGCCACAGGTGGGCAGGTGGCAGCTTGAATTGAAAACCGAAAGATATTTTCGTTGTCATCTGGCCAACTATTTAGTCAAGTTAACTTGCTGACCTAATTTGATGCATAATTTCGCACTCACTTTGAGATTAATTCGAATGGTGTCATCAAAACCCTCCTCTGTGGAATCAATGAAGAAAGAAGGCCGTGCTATTCCAGCGCAGTTCACAAGTACGCTTGCATTTTCGTTGTATTTTTCCTAAATAATATTATTTGCCTCATTATTGAAACGAAAGTTAAAATAATTATTCGATTAGTAAGTGGTCGAGCGGTAACGCTTTCGTCTCAGGTGCGGGAGGTCTGAGGTTCAAATCTCGGGCCGGTAAAATCGGACTAAGTGTTACAAACGGCTAGCCACCAGCGTACGATTTCTTCGAAAGTAGCTGTGTTACCCGATCAGTGGTCGAGTGGATAGAGCGTCTGCTACTGAAGCGATAGACTCGGGTTCGATTCCCGGTCGGGTCAAACCAAAAACTATAAAAATCGGTATTTACAGCGTCTCTGCTTGACGTTAAGCAATTAAAGGGACAGTGTGAAGCTTCCACCGTGTGTGGTAGACAGGTGGTAGCTTGAATCGAAGACCGAAAGGTCCTTTTGCTGTCTCCTGGCCGAGGCTACTGGGTGAATAAAATGTAATTGCAATTACCCACACGTAGTGAAATAGGCCCGCCAACTAGTTACACGTATAGTACAGCGAGTATATTGAAAGATTAGATTTGAAGATATTTTAAACCATCTTAACTGCAAGATAAAGTACGTACCTGAACGTTAATAAACAGGGCTTTGGCAAATTTGGAGTCAGAAACATCCCCGCAAACCTGGAAGTGTTTATCGCCGTATTCCTTTGTTAAAGACTCGTAAACCACATTTAATTCTTCTTTATTGAGATCCACAAGAACCACACTTGCCCCTTCACTCGCAAATTTGTGGGATATGGCGGAACCAATTCCACCTGCTCCTCCTATACAAAAAAATGACCCGAGTTGTTAAAATCACGAGCAAAAATTCAATTTCACAAAATGATCTTTTCTTTTTTTCTACACGATGATGGTTGACACTGTTTTACGGTCTTTGGTCAAGCAATTACCTTAAAAACATTTCAAAATTTTACAATAATCAACTCAATCTTGATTATACTCGCTGTATCACGCCGAAACGTGTAACGAGTTGGCGGGGACCACCTTCACGTCATTGCGCCTGCAGGCAACACCGCTCGTTTGGAAGAAATGTGCAGCGATGGCGAGACGTTGGCAACTCTGCGTCCGATTTGACCTGCCCAAAATTTGAACCTTAGACCTCCCGCTCGAGAAACGAGCGCATTACCGCTCGACCAACTAGCTGGTTAAAAGAGATGTCATTTGCTGTGTTTTAACGTGTACGTGACTATTTCTTTGTTTTCCCGCTTTTCTGATTTGGAATATTCGAGATGATTCCTTTCTAGTATATTCTACTGTCTCCTATTAGTCACCGGAATGATTAGTTGTTTACCATGCTTAATTGCTATATTTAGACTTGAAGTTTGTGACGTCATAATTATGTTATCCTAAGCTCGTGCTTTTTTTTCAATTGTGACGTATCAAGGATTTTTCTGGGATATACAATAGCTTTTGTCATAGTATACATAGGCGGGTCATATTGCATTCTAGGATTCTAATATTCTAAAGAGTGGATGAGTTTAGGTATTAGTTTCGTAAACAGTTTTGCCGAGTTTGTGTATCTGTAGTTGGCTTGTGTAGCCCTATAGTTGGCGATCTGAATTGGTCGATCGCGATAGTGTGTAAGGTGAGACCTGAATCTGGTCTGTCGCGATTAGGACTTGGTCGATTGTAAGAAGTTTTAGTGGAGCGATTTTGCTCAGTGAGAGTGGTGCGTGTTTCAATATTAAATAGAAGTTTTAATTTAAGATTGGTGTGCTGCTTTCTGAGATTCAAGAAGCTAAAGGAACTATCAACTGCCATTTTCGATTCGTCAATTAACATCTCAGTGGTTCTCTAGTTTTAGTCGACGTTGACGATTCTAGAGATCAAAGGTTGTACTCTAGCCAAGTATTAACGATCGCGGCAAGAGATTTGAATTATTTTGACTGTTGCATTTCTGTAACCCTCTCCTCACCTTTAAAGCCCAACGGCAGTTTTGTGGGCATGATTTTCGAAGTTTTTATTGATTTTAATTTTTGATTTGTTCAACATCAATTATAACAGCAGGTAGAGTTATTTTGTGAAAAACCAGCATTAAATTTCAAAGATATAACAAAGTAGGAAAAGACGCAAACACGCTAAGCTAAATTTGCTAGCCCGCAAATAATAGAACTTTTTTGACACTTTTTTTTGGCTTAATGACCAGCGCTTCTTTACAGTACATTAAAGGGAAAGAAAATTGCCTAGCAACCACCTCATTTTAGCTTGTAAGCAACCAATGGGTTTTGCTGCATACCTGTAACAATTGCTATTTTTCCGTGTAGCTTTCCGTTCATAATTTTGCTGCTTTTTGATTCTTCTAATTATAAAGATTTTTCTCGGCCTTTGATTACTCGCGACAGAAAAACTGAAACGAAAATCTACAACTAGCCCTACACTACCATTAGCACATCGGCTAGGTCAACACTGGGCAAAAATCATGAGCGTATGCGGATCCTTAGTTTATTTGAACCAGCCGCTTGTATGCTGGTAACGCGGTAACCTACAGAATACGCTCACGATTTTACGCTGAGTAAAAACCAGGCCTTATAAGACCAACTCGAGTCATTAGCGAAGTATAGCCAGCACTTGAATATTATAGGGGAGACGCGAGCAGGCGCAGCCCCCCAAAGCGAGAGAGTGTCCTGACTGATTTGGACGCGAATACCTTTTTTGGATAAAATGGCCCATTTGGACTTCGAGACCGTTTTTTACTTTTAATGAGCATGAATGTTTTGGTTTTGCACAGTGAAACATTTTTATTTCCAGATGCGTCCGGTTTCGGCTGCGGAAACGTAACCCCATCCAATATTTTAAAATTTTGGTACTCATGAAGAATTTTTCATTAACTGCAGCTTAGACCAGCGTTCTCCTCATCAAGTAGTTTTATCCAGCAAAAGCTAAAAGTAGCATTGCTGGATAAAACAAAACTAAACGCTGGTAATACGCTTAAGCGTCTGCGTCAAGAACGCTAAATCAGGCTGAAAGGAGTAAAGCATCCAGCTACAGGGTTACTGTATGCGTACAAAAGATAGAAACATCAAAAACACATCTAAACCAATTTTCAAGTGACGAATCAATCATTTTTGTCAGCGTATCAAAGTATTGCATTTCAAAGTTATAAACCTTTTCTTGCAGTGTTGCCAGTGAAAATTTGATTTTTCAAAAAATTCTCTTTATGATAGATTCACAAGTATTTTTAAAGTACACGATTGCAAAGCTTCAACAATGGGTTAGGGTTGCAAAAGTAATACTGTATAATGAAGTTTGGCGGTAGCTCACTGTGTAAACAAAGTAGATTTTAACAAGCAACACTGAATGAATAATGTAGGCTAATTCCACACTTATTGATCGAGTTGTCTTGGCCAGGAGCCCAGGAGACAGTAAAGGTACAATCGGTCTTCGAGTTAAGCTGTTACAAAAAAATAAAATCCTCAGCAAAACATCTGTAGGCCGCAGAAAGCGACAATTTTGCGAGGATGATTATGTTGGAGAATTTTTTTTTTTTCTTTTGCACATTATTTTTGGTCAGAAGCTTTACCCTTTTTAAATACCGGGTAGTCGTTTAAAAAGAGGAAAAAACAAAACAATGAAAAAAAGACAAAAAGCGTTAAAAAAAACAGAAACAAACAGTTAATCAACAAGTTTATTGTGAAGTGGTGTTCCCACAGATGTTCAGCAACATACAAAATGTAATGCATGACCAAACATGGATATGGCAGCAGAATGGGGCCAGGGATCACAAAGCAAGGACTTCAGATCAATTTCTTCAGCAATCTACTCTTGATTTCAATAATTGGGAAGACTGGCCGTCCAAAAGTCCAGACTTAAACGTCATGGATTACTGCATTTGAAGCTTGTTATTAACAGATCTTCAGAACTGTCGACGTGACGCATACTCTGTTGAGGATTTGAAAACGAGCTTAAGAAGAGTTTGGAACGATATCTTGCAAGTTACCTTTCAAAACGCCACACAAGGTTGGATTTCCATGGATGCCCATCAAAACGCTGCACGAGCTTGAATTTCTAGGTTAAGACGTTCCTTTGAAGCAGGGTAGTGGTGCCAAGGCTCCCTTTCGGTAGCCAGTATTGTATAATTAGCATAGAAGAGTATGCAAAATTGCCGCATGCCCCCCCCCCCCTTCGTAACTTGGGTAGAAACTTTGGGCATAAAACCGAACAAAATCTGAGTGAAGACCTTTTTTTTGGTCTTCACCTAATTTTGGCCAAAAAGCGGACAAAAACTGAGTGAAGAATTTTTTCTTTTGGTCTTCATTATTCTTGAATTTCCTGGCCCCCCCATTTCGAAAATCCTGCCTAAGCTAGTGCTCTGAAGTGCACGACATTTTGAACATCTATGAGTGTAATATAGCACATGCCTTTCAAAAACTTCGTAAAAGTTATTTTTTGTATGACTTAATAGCTATTTGACGAATTTTCCGCTTTTCGATAAAGACCACCCTGTAATTGGTACACCGGTACTAATACTATTACCCAAATCAGTGCTATTACAAACTTTCTTGACAAGAATAAAACTTACTAACAATGTCAGGTGACAGCAAATAGCTCACAAAATTGAATTTAAATTTCATCAAAAACCGTTGCTTTCATTCGTTTTCCTCTCTTTTTGAAAGCATTCGTTGCATTTAGTTTGACTAATTTATACCATGTTAATGCTGAGTCATTTCCGGTCGAATAAGTTGACTATGAAGTTTTATTGTTGAATATATATCACTGTTTATGTCCGTGCGACACTCAAATTTTCATTGTCGTGACAATTCAGAGCCGCCACAGTTGAGAAATAACAATCTAATTAAGTAAATTATTCTAGTTATTGTATTTATTTTTGAAGGAAGTAAGAGATAAATATCAAAACAATCATCCAGTAATACCTCGAGTTTCTTTGTTATGTACATAGAACAATTTTTCAGTTGTTTTTTTTTGTTTTTTTTCGAGCTATTAAAGTACTGCACTTACAAAATGTTTCGAACTAAAAAGGTTTTTCTGAGAAAAGGTTACATAAAGCTGTTTAGTGCTGCCAACTAATGCCTTTCATCGTAGTTTGATTGTAAGATAAAAGTTTATTAGATTTGACTTACTATTAAAGTATCATCATCAGCTACCTTAATGTCATCTTGTTCTCCAAATTGCTGAAAACACTGCTGTCATTTTTATGAAGCATAATATTACTAAACAATGGGGTCAGTATTTTGTTTTCTTTGCTTCGCACCTTGATTTTCGACGAAAGCTCGACTTGCGGCTTGTTCGTACAAGCAATTTTGAACTGCAATATGATTACGTCACACAAGTAGTTGTTGTACAAAATTGATGAATATAAAACAGCAAGACTGAAATAAGATGTAGAAGTGTGAAGCTGGTTAAGTGGGATCAGGGGCGTCGCCAGCTTCGCGAGATCGGGGGGGGGGGGGGGGGGGGCGGGGAGCAAAATTAAAATCAGGGGGGCAAAGCTGAAAACCAGCGTTGAACTTGACGCAAACTTTCGTTTTTCCTAAATTGGATTAAAGCGAAGTTTCAGTGAAAATCAGGTGATCTCAAAAAAAAAAAAAGATCCACGCCGAAATCCGAAGGCTTTTTCTGGCCGAAATCACAAATTCAAACGGTTTTTCCGGCCAAAAACAGCAACTTTTTCCTCCCAAAAATATACCGTTGGGGGCAAGGAATAAATCGAGGGGGGGCAAAAACGAAAATCGTTGCAACGCGCCTGAGTGGGATCGATTCTCACTCGAGTCATATTAGAAGACCCTTACAGTGGTATTTTGTTTGCTTAACTAACAGCAAGCGTGAAAACAAATTGTGCTGGTCTATATTTTTTGCCTCTATAATATTGAGTGGTTTCAGTAAAAGTGTACTACCTTGCCATTCCCGTTGAGGAAAACAGCGGGAAAATATTTGAAAAACTTTTTTATTACGCATTCAAAAATCGTACAATTTTTTCATAATCACATTCTGTTTCCGTCAAATATCGTTTAGCGCTCGTTTTAAAGCGTAAATGCGGTGCATTAACTTGGACCATTTATTTGACCTCACATAAATTTAATTGTTTATCACGACTAATACATTAATTTGTTTTTTCGTGTACAGCGATGTTTGCCAACATGCGGTACCGGAAGCGATTTGCAATTCAATTGGGCTCTGATTCATGTTTGATGCCAAACTAAACGTTGCTCAGTAGATGAAAAAATTTTTTTGGTCATGGCTTTCAAAAATTCATCGTATTTGTATTGGCCTTGTCTAGATCATTTAGCGTTTGTTTTACTTCACGTTGCCCACATTTCTTTATTTCTCGTTGTCCACATTGTCAAGACTAGCCAGCAGTCGTTTTTTAATCACAGAAATAGTTTTAGAATAATAATTAGACGTTTTTGATTGGTAGAAAACTGGAACAAAGTACTGGCTGGCCTATAGGTGAAATGAAAATAATTTTGTTATTCATCATCCATCTCGGTTTCAGGTCTAAAAATATTTTCACCTATGTAATGGGTGAAAAATAATTTTGCAGTCCAACATTGCAATATAAAAACCAGTAGCGTAGCCAGGGGGAGGGGCGGGGGGGGGGGGGGGGCTATAGCCTCCCCACTAGCCTGTCAACCAAAATGCAAAATAAGAAAAAAAACACGTTTTTAGCTCTTCTAAGACTGTTTTTTTGAGCTGAAATGGACTAAAAAGTGATTAAAAGCATCTTTTGAAAAATATATTCGGGGGGGAGGGGGGCTAATTTGTCAAAAATAAAAGTCACAAATCAATGAAAACTTTGTAAAAATGCCCAAAAATAAGCAATCAAATTTGATCGTTAATGTAAAAATGCCAAACACATAGGTTTTATTAACAAATATATTATAGACTCAGGAATAAGGGGGGGGGGGGCTATTCCGTATTAGTTAATTACCAATCACTTCTATCAAATATCTTTCCATTAGCCCCCCGCCAATTATTTTTCTTTATAAAATGTAAACGAAATACATTTCTCCGTGTGTATTTTATTGAATAACAGGATTTTATGATTTACCAGCATGTAAACAAGAAAACTACAATGTTATCATTAGCCACCTCCCACATAGCCCATTAATGCAAACAGTTGAATCACGTTGCGCAGCCAATTTCTATGCCACGTTTTAAAAACATTATTTTTTATTAAATAGCCCTAAAATTAAGTTATTTTTGCAAAAGATGCAAAATTTTTGAGCGCTGGGGGCTCCGCCCCCAAACCCCGTGCCTCCAGCGCTGGGGGCGTTGCCCCCAGACCCCCAAATTAGCCCCCATTGGGAATTCCTGGCTACGCGCCTGATAGAAACAATAGATTGTTTTGAAGATAAAAAATAAAAAATTGATTAAAAAAATTGCTGTTATGTCAGGTAAAAGCGTTTAGACCAGCTTGTTTTTTTTCCAAGACACCTATGCATCAAACTAATTGCAGTACAAGAACTAGATGTTCATTTTCCCGGAAGAAAATAATACGGGACTTCTGCCAGTTCCATTTCACCATCATTCTCCCTTTTATACTTTGAAGGTTACCGATATTTCTTTAAAACTCGATCGTTTGCAGTGGAAACAAAGTGATTTTGTCTTACAAAAACAATAAATATTGATTTTAAATCATTTGTGGTTTGGGTAAAACCGATGTCCGACTAAGTATTTGAACCAAGCTCAGTTCATTCGCAACAATTTCAATCCCAGGAGCCTTTAATCATTATGCCAGCTCAGCATATGAACCAAATTGACTAAAATCAATTGTTAAATTAAGCTTTCCAAAAGTGATTTTTGGAGGGGTTCGTTTGGGGTTTGGCACCCCCCAACCATATAAAAAATTGTCTCTTAAATATCTACTAATATCCAAAAAAAAACTAGCGCCCTAGCTCAAGCCGTTCAAAATATTTGATTTTGGGGGTCCGTTTGGGAAAGTTCCGGAGGAGAGTATACCCAAAACTATGTCAAACATTTTGTCTTCTAAATACCTCTTGATGTAAAAAAAAAACTGGAGCCTTAGCTTAAGTTTAACAAAGTGATTTATGTGAAGTTCACGTGGGAATTTCAGGGAGTGTGGTACCCCCATATTATGTCCAAGAAAATTGGAGCCTTAGCTTAAGCCGTTCAACACAATGACGTTTGGGAGTTTTTGGGGGAGGGTACAGGGCCTGCGAGAGGGGGGTTCAGGGGGCACAACGTACCCGGGCCCGGACTCTAGGGGTTCGAAAGAGTTCAGGTTTCCGCGATAATTTTTTGTGTCGAACCCAGTGGCGTATTTATGGGACTATATTTGAGTGAGTTTTTTTTTTGCTCTTCACCTAATTTTGGGCAAAAAAATTGCACTAAATTTCAGTGAAGACCTTTTTTTTTGCTCTTCACCTAATTTTGGGCAAAAAATCAAAAAAAAAAGTTTTCGCAAGTTTGGTGCCCAAAGAGATTTGGAGGCCCGGTGTCGACCTTCGTACCCCCTGAAAAATTTCTCTCTGAGGCCCTGGGAGGGTACCCCCAAACTATGTATAAGTATTTGTCAGTTAACTATCTACTGATATCCAAAAAACTAGCACCCTAACTTAAGCCGTCAAAAAAAATATGTTTTTTTGTGGATTTTTATAGAGAATGAAACCGGATACCCTCTGATCATATTTAATGCCAAAATAAACTATTTACAAACGATTTTTCCAAAAAAAATGAGCTGGATTCAATATGATTTTGGAATTAGAAAATCAATGACCAACAAGATGATTGAACTCAGGTCTCTTCAATCACAACGGTCTCCTATGCTGGCGCCTTAAACCGCTAGGCCACAGCAGCGCATGTGTATGCATGACGAAAATCAATTATTAAAATCATGTACTAAAGTTCGTCATCGTTTTTGGTGCGTCTGCCACAAACCAAGAGACATAGCAACTCCAAAAAGGCAGTTGCACAACTTCATATATAGACTTACCATATCTTCAAATTTCAAGTTTCTAGCTTTGGTAGTTTCAAAGACTTCGTTAGATTTAGCTTTTAAAAAGTGATTTTTTGGATAGATACTTGGTAGCCCCAGACTATGTAAAAAAGTTTGTCTCCACTAATATTTGAGTAAAACTCACTCGTATGCAATGCAAACAAAGTGATTTTGACTGATAAAGAAAAATTGTTGATTTTAGGTTTGGGTAAAACATGGTAAAACAGAGGTCCGACTAAGTAATTTAAATAAAGTAATTTTGTCTGATAAAAAAAATAAATGTTGATTTTAAATCATTTGTGGTTTGGATAAAACGGATGTCCGACTAAGTATTTGAACCCAGCTCTGTTCAATCACAACAGTTTCAGACACTGGTGTCTTTGACCATTATGCCAGCACAGCACATGAACCCAATTGACTAAAATCAATTGTTAAATTTAGCTTTCAAAGAGTGATTTTTGGGGGGGGGGTTCTGGGGTCGGTACTTGCAGAAAAAGTAAAAAAATGTCC
Organism: Trididemnum nubilum; assembly: GCA_963965965.1. Taxonomy (NCBI): domain Eukaryota; kingdom Metazoa; phylum Chordata; class Ascidiacea; order Aplousobranchia; family Didemnidae; genus Trididemnum; species Trididemnum nubilum. The sequence continues at coordinate 14,503,315 of OZ014483.1, forward strand.
GTTAAATATCTACTGATATCAAAAAAACTAGCGTCCTAGTTTATGCGGCTAAAAATAATTAAATTTTGGGGTCCGTTTGGGCAAGTTCCGAAAGAGTGGTACCAGCAAACTATGTCAAAATTTTTGTTGCTTAAATATCTACTAATATCCAAAAAACTGAAGCCTTAGATTAAGTCGTTCAAAAATTGTTTTTTGTGGGGTTCAATTGGGGATTTCTGGGAGGTGGTACCCTCAAAAGTATGTCCAAGTATTTGCCTCTTCAGTATTTCGATATCAAAAACACAGGTATCGTAAATTTGGTCGTGCAAAAAATTGATTTTGGTGGGCCCTCTTTGGGTTTTCTTCCCAAGGGGGGGCACCCCCAAACTATGTAGAAATATTTGTCTGTTAAGTATCTGTTGATATAAAAAAAAAACTAGCACCCTAATTTGAGCCAATTAAAAAATTAATTTGGGGGTAGTATTTTGGGGGGTCCCAGGTATCCTAAACGATGTCAAAACATTCATCTCTTAGATATATGCTGGTAGAAAAAAAAAACTAGTTCCCTATCTTGAGGCAATGAAAAAATTGTTTTTTGGGGGGGTCTATTTGAGGGGGTCTCCGGGGGTGATACCCCGAAACTATGTCAAAATATTCGTCTCTTAAATACCTATTGATATTAAGAAACTCTGGCACTGTAAATTAGGTTGTTCAAAAAATTGTTTTTTTGGGGAGATCTCCGTGGGGGTGTTATTCCCAAACCACGTCAAAATATTTTTCTCTTAAATATCTACTGCTGGCAAAAAACACTGAAAACTGCTGATGATGGAATGACTAAGCGCATCGATTGCCAACATCGAAGGTATAGCAGGCAAGTTTGAAATTATGTCCAATTTTCTGGTTCTGTTCTTGATTCTGATTCTCGTTTGTCTTTTTCATTTTTTTTGTTTTTTTCAGTCCTTTTTTAATTTGAACCAAACCAAAAACCGTTTCGGAAAAGAAAACATGCGGAAAAGGTATCAATAATTGTTCTGTATCTGCGCGATTACAACAATCATTTTAACGAACAGCATTGTCACGAATAATAATTTTGAATGCCTGATATATGATTATTTGCTGTATTTTAATGCGTACGTGACTGACTTACTACTTTTGCCGCTTTTTTGATTTAGAATATTCGAGGTATTCTGGATGGTTCCTTTCTAGTATTTTCTACTGTTTTTTATAGTCACCGGAATAATTAGTTGTTGACGTGTCTTAATTGCTATATGTAGACTTGTTGACGTCATAATCATGTTGAAGTCTTATCGTAAGCTCTCGTGTATTTTTTTCTATTGTGACGTATCCTGGATTGTTCTGGGGTATTCGATAGCTTTTGCCGTATTACATGTACGCGGGTCGTTTTTGATTCTATTATTCTAAAAGTGGATGATTTTTAGGTATTAGTTTCAAAGGCAGTTAAGCCGAGTTTGTTTATCTGGGGTTGGCTAATCTCCCCAAAACTTAACATCCAAATTACTAACGTCAATATCACAATTGATAATTCTCTGATAATAATCTCAGAAACTGCTAAATATTTCGGAGTTATGATCGATTCTAAACTGAATTTTCAAAACCATATAAAAATCATCGAAAGCAAATTATCTAGAGGCATCGGAATACCACATAGATTGAAAGCCGTGCTGCCTCGGGAGGCATTATGTAAAATTTATTTCGCACTATTTCACCCTCACCTTCTTTATGGATTGGTCGCATGGGGATCTACGCTTCCTACCTATATGAGTAAATTAAAAAGTCTTTAAAATAAAGCTGTTAAAATTATAGGTGGTTGTACTACCAGAGAAAGCCCAACTTCATTTTACGATCAACTAAAAATCCTAAAACTTACTGATTTGTATAAATTTAAAATTGCCAAACTAGTTCATGATTTTTTACATGACAAACTGCCATCCTCTTCCGTATTTTCTCATCTTTTCCAAAAATCCTTTCAAATTTCCCATCGCTTTACCAGATCCAGTTCAAACAAAAACAAATTGCATATTCCTCTTTATCGCACTAACCGCTTGCAACGTAGCATCAGGTATCAGGGTGTTTTCGTGTGAAACTCAATACCCATGGAAATACAAAATCTTCCCAAGCATTCCTTTAAAGTCAAACTCAAAAAATATCTTTCACAATTGTACATCTGATTATGAGCTTGACCACTTGTTGTCGCATTTTTACTCGAGCAATTGATAGACGTAAAGCTCTTAAAAAGAAAAAATAGCATTTTGTTTTTTGACGTTCAACAATTCTCTTCGAATTGCGGACATATAGGGTGGCTGCTTTGACTCGATGACCGATGAGGTCTTTTCGTAGCCTCCCTGTTGCCGAATTACCTAAATTTATCAAGCTGCTTTTTTACTAATCGTTTGTTTTTGCTTTTTCGTGATGATATCAATTGAAACTGTGTTATAGTCGCGACAAAATAAACAATTAATCGATTGCGTGCAATCTGGCCTAAAGGCTACCAGCGCGGAAGCCTAAGGAAGAGTCATCAGAACGGCGACTTCTTAAAAGCAAGCAATGCGAAAAAGTTGTTTTCCCGCAGGAATCGAACCTGCAGCCTTCGGATTACCAGTCCTCTGTTCTACCACTTGAGCTAGAGAAGACGTCTCCTCATATGCTTAATTTTGCCTATTTAAACCCAGCAACTTAATGCTTGATCTATGATGTTATTAATAATTTAGTTGTGATGTTTTGACGTTTGCTGGCCAGAGCTTTTATAATTAATCGTTTGCGTGCAATCTGGCGATTAATTATAAAATATATAATTAATATAGAGCTTTTAAAATTAATCCAGATTGCACGGAAACGATTAATTATAAAAGCTATATATATATAATTTTGCGTACTAGAGTAAGTGATTTTCACAGCAACTACAAACAGTGCTCGATGCCAAAGCAGAGCTATTACTTAGGTGAAACTATTCAACATGAGCTAAAATGTGCGACCATTGGTTTCGTGTTTATTACAATCTCTGTAAAAAAGCAAATGCATCATACATCAACTGAAGGGGTATTATAATTCTCTATTTAATGTAAATAACTTAACCACTTACCGTCGAAAAGTTGCAGTCCATCCTATTAAATTCTGCCTTGGTCCCTTACTGAAATCCGAATCTCTAGTACCAACTCACTCCGACTATTTTATTCTCTGCAGTTTAATCAAGCAGGGAAACTGATTCCTGCTTATTTTTTTGTTGCTATCGGGTTGAATTTCAACTATAAATATAATATTGCGTATATATAAATTTTGCGATTAGATTAATATATAATTTTGTGTGCAAACGATTAATTATAAAAGCTCTGGCCAGCAAACGTCAAAACATCACAACTAAATTATTATTAACATCATAGATCAAGCATTAAGTTGCTGGGTTTAAATAGGCAAAATTAAGCTTGCGAGGAGACGTCTTCTCTAGCTTAAGTGGTAGAGCAGTGGACCGGTAATCCGAAGGCTGCAGGTTCGATTCCTGCGGGAAAGCAACTTTTTCGCAATGCTTGCTTTTAAGAAGTCGCAGTTCTGGTGACTCTTCCTTAGGCTTCCGCGCTGGTAGCCTTTAGGCCAGATTGCACGCAAACGATTAATTATAAAAGCTCTGGCCAGCAAACGTCAAAACATCACAACTAAATTATTATTAAAATAAACAATGTTAGTGTTAATGTATAGCCGTTTAAGAGGTGTGAGTGGAGCGATTTTGCTCAGTTAGTTGGTTTGTGTTTTAATCTTAAATAGAAGTTTTAATTTAAGATTGATTTGTTGCTTTCTGAGATTCAAGAAGCTAAAGAAACTGTCAACTACCATTTTCGATTCGTCAATTAACATCTCAGTCGTTCTCTAGTTTCAGCCGACGTGGGCAATTCTAGAGATTAAAGGTTGTACTCTACCCAAGTATCAACGATCGCGACAAGCAGCAAAGAGATACTGCTCGAAATCGGTTTTATTGAAGAAATATGTATTTGAGGTAATAATTAAAGAGGTAACCGCAACCTTTTTCCACAATTCCCCTTATTTGCGAAAATACAATTTAATCCATTCGACTCCATGCCATTGGCAACCCAGCAGTAGTATTTCGCAATTTCGCAACATCACAAACGGTATGGTTTTGTAAAAATTCTCGCAGTCTGAAAAACGCGATTACCAACTGGTAGCAGTGAGCAGCGTAACCAAATCTGAAAACTTGGCTACTGCAACTAAGGTACCAACCAGTACGCCTATAGACTACCAGCACTAATCTCCACTATAATCGTCTGTAGCTTCAGATTTTATATCAGTCATAAGCAGTACTTAACTGGTAAAATTTTGCATGAGGGGACGCTTTTGCAGCCTTGACAAACGCATTTGGCATGTGAAAGTACTTTAGTGAAGATTACGTAATTCCGTCGCTGAAATTGAATGAACACCAAAAAAAAGGTCTTCGCCGGAAACTGAAGGTTTTTTTTTGCCAAAATTAGGTGAAGACCAAAAAAAAAAAGAGATCTTTGCTGGAAATGAAAATGAATTTTTGCCAAAATTAGGTGAAGAATTAGGTCTTTTTCGTCTGATCATCCAGCGCTCAAATCTCGATGGGGGGACACCTAAATCTCGATGGGGGGACGCGTCCCCCGTACAATTTAAGTACTGTTCATAAGCTGAAACAGCGTTTCTCAAACTGGGGGTTGCGACCCCCAAGGGGGTCGCGAAGGTGTTTTCAAGGGGGTCGTAAAATACCGGTATTTCTTGAATCACAAAGAATTCTAAAATTTTCAAAATCTTCGCAGCGATCGCTTTTTAATTATATCGCAGCAAGTTGTCAACCGATTGTAGGCCGACTATTGCAAGTATTACAGTACCATGTGCAGCTTAGTTGGAAAGCCAAATTTGCTAAGTGATACACATGTTTGAAAATTTGTCCAGTGCTATTAAAGAAGGGAAGAACTCGATGAACGTTTAAATACATCGACTACACAGCATCTTCAATCTCTTAAAACTGTGTTAAAACGATATTTTTCTGAGCTTAAAGAACAAGAAGCCGCATTTGTTCGAAATCCGTTCTCGACTGCTTTGAATGTTAGTGATATTCCCGATGAATTACATAACCAATTTTTGATCATCAAAATCATTCGTCCGCTCGTGATGTTTTTCAGAAAATGGCACTCTCTTAGTCAGTAGCGTAGCCATTGGGGGGGGGGGTGGGAGGGGGAACTACAGCCCCCCTCCAATGGCATGTCAAAAAAAATGCAGAATAAGACAAATACCACGCTTTTAGCTCTTTTGAGACTGTTTTATGCGCAGAAATGGATTAAAATAGTGATTTAAAACATCTTTTGTAGCATATATTCAGAGGAAGGGCTAATTTGTCAAAAATAAAGCTCACAAATACACGAAAACTTTGAAAAATGACCAAAAATAAGCAATCAAATTTGATCGCTAGAGTAAAAATGCTAAACATAGGTGTTATCAACAAACATATCATAAACTAAATTACGAATAGGGGGGGGGGGAGCTATTCAGTATCATTTAATTACCAATCATTCCTCTCAAATCTCTTTCCATTAGCCCCCATTCCCAATTATTTTTCTCTATAAGCTGTGGACGAAATAGATTACTCATATGAGTTTTATTGAACCACACGATTTTATAATTTACCAGCATCTAAACACGAGAATCAAAATTTTGCCATTATAGCCACCTTCCAAATAGTCCATTTATGCAACCAGTTTAATCATGTTTGCACTGCCAATTTCAATTCCATGTTTTAAAAGCATTATTTTTTTTTATCAAAACAGCCCTAAAATTAAGTTATTTTTGCAAAAAAATGCAAAAATATCGAGCGCTGGGGGCACCGCCCCCACACCACCGTGCCTCCGGCGGCTGGGGGCTTTGCCCCCTGACCCCCTTCCTTCGATGGCTGAGGGCTTTGCCCCCAGACCCCCAAAACAGCCCCCCATTTCGAATTTTTGGCTACGCACCTGTTTTTCAATTCTAGTGTGCTACGCGCGAATCCTACCTACAAGTATCCAAACTTGCTTTTTGAATATTACTTACATTTGCCACAACATACTTTTGCGAGAGCGACTTTTCAGCTTTTGTGCATATCAAAAACGAAAGCACGAAATCAAAGGAAAGTAGAATATGAAATAAGATTGGCTTTGTCCAGCACTAAACCACGAATCTGTAAATTGGCTTTGTGGTTGCCACGACTACCTTCGCACTAACAGATGTAAAGTTGATTAGTCATTTGAAATTAAATATTTTTGAAGTGTTTTTTGCGGTAATTTCTATTCGCGTAAAAAGTAGAACCGGAAGGGGGTCGCTGGCTATATAGAACTCTTAAAAGGGGTTGTGAATCGCAAAAGGTTGAGAAACACTGAGCTGAAAAATCACCAAAACTGGTTTAACTTTGATACAGAAAATTACTTGTATAATGTTACAGATAGCTTTGTTTGAACAGGAATCGCTGGCTAAAGCAGAATCCTACGCTACTGCCTTCTTTATCTAACATCGCGATTCTTACTCTGCAAAAAATTTTGCAAAATCTTGCCTTTTGTGATGTCACAAAATTGCGAAATGCTGCTGCTGGTTTGCCAATGCCACGGAGTCAAACGGATTAAAACGTATTTTCTCGAAAAAGAGGAATTATGGAAAAAGGTTTGGTTCTCTTCTTTATTAGCTCAAATGGTTCTTATTTCTTCAATAAAGCTGATTTTGAGCAGTATCTCTTTAAGCAGGGCCTACGAGAGGGGGTTCAGGGGGTACATCGTACCCGGGCCCGGGTCTAGGGGGCTCGGAAGAGTTGAGGTCGTCGCGTTCAGTTTTGGACAGACCAAAATTTTTCATCCCTGCCCATTATGCGTCCCTGACTTTGGGCAAAAAAACGGGACCAAATTTGAGAAAAAGACTTTTTTTTTGCTCTTCACCTAATTTAGGGCAAAAAATGGGACCAAATTTGAGTGAAGACCTTTTTTTGATTTACTTGTTTGTACTTTACCTAATTTTGGGGGCCCGGCATCGATCTTTGTACCCCCTGGAAAAATTTTTCTTTGAGGCCCTGTCTTTAAGGATTTATTTTTTGGCTCGGCTTAAAAAAAAAACAAAAGCAATAAAATGAGGTATAAATGCTGAAACTAGTTTTCGTTTGGCTATGCTGTAGAACGCTTTTCTTTGAGTTCTACTTGTTGTGCTATTAATACTACAGTAGTAAATGTGCAAATTATGTTTGTGCAGTTTTTTTAACTCGTTTTATGGGAATGCTGGATCGGCATTGTAGACCTGTGATATTGAAGCACACCGCAGGTTTGATAGTTTTGAAGTTGAGCCGAGTAATTTTCCTTGTTTGTCAATTATGAATTCAGTTTTAAATGCAGCATTTGCATTTTGTTCACAGAGTGAATTTTGTACGAGAGCTGATTATTCTGCTGCGGTGGTTGTAATTATCGGATTCACTAAAAGTGTGAGAATGGAGTTGGGCCAGTGCCGTTGCTACGGGGGGGGGGGGGGGGGGGATGAGCAGGGGGGCCGTGCCCCCCCCCCCCCTAACGACTGCTTGTTTCCCTCATTTTGGTTTACTCAGAATACGGTCATGTTACATCACGTAACGACAAGACAACAGGAATAATAACGTTTAAACATAATTCTCGTTTTACGTTTTCTCGATTCTGCGAAATTGCTGGCCGCCAACTGCTGTACAAAAATGTGACGCAGTAATCCGTCTTATTAATATGTGTCGTGAAATAGGGATGCAAGCCTATAGAATTAGGGTTACCATACGTCCTCTTTTTGGAAGACATGTCCTTCTTTGTAATGAAAAATAGTTTGCTCTCCGAGAACGTTAAAAAATGCCCAAATGTCCTCCGTTTTGGCCTTTTGAACAGATAAAACACGTGCACTCACGCAGCCTTTTGATGTATAAATACATCATTAGTTAGATCATTAAAAGTAGGCCTATATATCGTGCATGCGCTATTAATAGCTTACGTCGAACCAGGTTACTCTAGGACAGTCGTGGGTGTTTATGACGTAATAACTTTCTCATTCGATAATAAAATGATGCAATTGTCGCAACCACTCTTCTGTAACTAAGCTTTGTTAAAACATCCAGATCCAGTTAAGTGTTAACTGGCCTATTTTAACACGCGCAGTGCGATTGAATTGTTTAGCGAGCTGTTAAAAATCGCACAGTTTTACTTTAGCATATATAGCGTATAACGCTAATGTTGAACGTATTTTTGCCGTCACGCCGCCACTCGCAATGGTCAAAAGAAAGAGCGATTTCTTTTAGATTCAGTTGCAAGCATCTTGAAGTTGGTGTACAATTTCAATGATGTTATGCGCAACCTGTTTTACGACATTGTTAAACCTGATTCTACACTACTGAAGAAAGTTAAGGAAACGGCCAAATATTCGTGGGCTAAGCCGAAAAATTAAATGTAACTAGATGGGAGTTTGCCAGCAAACCCAGTGAACGACCGACGCATAGCTAATGCTGTGACGCTCAAAAATACTTTTTGTCTACCGTAAAATTAGCAATTATTCAAAAATATCTGATTATGGAACCTCCAGAAAAGTAGAGTCAAAATATTTGTTACTTAATTATCTCCTGATATCATAAAACACTGGCACCCTAGCTTGAGCCGTTCCAAAATTGATTTTTGGAGGTCTATTTGGGGGGGTCCCTTGGAGGGTGGCACCCCCAAACTATGTCAAAATATTTGTTTGTTAAATATCTGCTGATATCAAAGCAGACTGGCACCCAAGCTGAGCTATTCAAAAAATTGATGTTTGGGGTCCATTTGGGGGGTCTCCGGGGGGTGGCATCCCCAAACTAAGTCAAAATGTTTGCCTGTTAAATATCTACTGATATCATAAAACACTGGCACTCTAAGTTGAGCTATTCAAAAAATTGATTTTTTGGGGGTCCATTTGGGGGGATTCCCGGGGGGGTGGCACCCCCAAACTATATCACAATATTTGCCTGTTAAATATCTGCTGATATCATAAAACACTGGCACTTTAAGTTGAGCCGCTCAAAAAATTGATTTTTAGGGGTCCATTTGGGGTGTTTCGGGGGGTGGCATTCCCAAACTATGTCAAAATGATTGTCTGTTGAATATCTACTGATATCAAAAAAAGTAGAACTCTAGCTTGAGCCATTCAAAAAATTGATTTTTGGGGGGTCCATTTGGGGGGTCCCCGGGGGGGTGGCATTCCCAAACTATGTCAAAATATTTGTCTGTTGAATATCTGCTGATATCAAAACAAAAGTAGAACTCTATCTTGAGCCGTTCAAAAAATTGATTTTTGGGGGGTCCATTTGGATGGGTCTCCGGGGGGGTGGCACTCCCAAACTATGTCAAAATATTTGTCTGTTGAATATCTACTGATATCAAAAACAACTAGCACCCTAGCTTGAGCCGTTCAAAAAATTGGCTTTTTGGGGGGTCCCCGGTGGAGTTTCCCAAAAAAATTTCGGGGGAAAAAATTGCATTTGCAGCTCAACAACTTTACACAAAAATTAGATTTCGATGTTTTGTGGTTTAGGAGAAGAAGAGCGTACAAAAATTAGGAAGAAAAAAAGGAAAAAAAAAGGAAAAAAATGAAAAAAAAAGAAACAAACCTCATCGCGGCCAAAAGTGGGTTGGTTGGGATGAAAGGGTATCTTGAGACATACAACCCTATGAAATATTTTTTGCCGTACTTAAGCCGTTTTTGACTGGACCGCTTTTTACGCCAAACTTGCGGGGCGGTTTTCGGGTTCTAAAACCGAAGTCACTTGACCTATTGCGTCGAAATTGTGTACAAACATACGACTCATTAATCTCAAACTGCTGTCCAAATTTCATGTTGCTAGACCCAACCGTTCTCGAGTTATAAGCAAAAGTCTGAAATTTCGCACTCGTTAATTGGAAAATGGCCGAGTAAAAACAAAGAAACACGCGACGCGAGCGTCGGTCGTTCCAATAACACTTTGACCTATAGCTAAAATATTTGTTGCTTTCGTTTGTCTTTTGCCGTATAGGCGATGCAGAACAACTAGCTGTTAATAAATTTCATTAAAAAGGTGTCCTCCTTTTTTGGTGATGAAAATATGGTAACCCTGTATAGAATGGTTACCGGTACTGGTTCTTCGTGAGTGATTACGACCTGAAACACTACGTAAAAACATTTTTTTAAGACTAACTGCTTTTGTTTTTTTACAGCACACTCAAGATTTTTTAGGTCCCAGTCAGTGGCGTAACCAGGAATAAGGGGTTAGGGGGGCTTCAGCCCCCTCAAGCCAAGTTATTTAGAATTTATTTAGAATAATTAGAATAATAGCCAAGTTATTTATAATAACCAAAATACAAGCGTTTAAACATGCTTTAGTCTTGACTTGAAGTATAATATAAGGGGGGCAGGAGGGGCTAAGCAATTTAATTTTTTCAGTGACTTCTGATCTCAGCAATTTACAGTAGTTATTCATATGGCTTCAACAACGTGCAAAATGTGATTGAAATAGCGTTACTATTTTTTCCGCAAAAGCACAAAAATCACTCAGTGGTAGGAGGTTTTGCCCCTTCAGGCCCCCTTTGTGATACACATGATTCGCATCAGTTTGTTCAGCACTGGGCCTAAATTAAATAATTTTTGTGCAAAAAAATTTTACTGTAGGTTCAAGCCCCCTCCCTCTTAGCAAAATCCTGCTGGCTGCGCTTCTGGTCACATTCACTGCTGCAGACAAATTTTTCAAGCGATTATATGAGCCGGATCAAAAACGAGCTAAAAAACGCTGCTGGCCTTATACGTCTCTTTTTTCAGACATGAATACAAATTGGTTAAAATAGCGCACAATTTGTAGCCGTAAATTATCAGTTTTATGAACAAAAATTCAGTTTATTTTAGTGCCCCCTCACTTTCGGATAGTGCGCCCTCACTTCGGTTGCTCTGGCGACGGCACTGAGCTAGGCCAGTAGGTTTTCTCTCTCTCTCTCACTCTTCATTGCCCGCTTTTCCGTGAGGGTCGCGGAAGCTCAAGATTAAGCCGCCGCTCTTCACGGTCTTTCATCACCTCCATGATTTCGCTTGGCCGAAGTCCTAAGCAATTCCATCCAAGGTCCTCAATGCAATTTGTCCGTCAAAGACCGAAAGGTTCCTTCGCTCTGTCCAAACCAAGGTAACTTGGTGAACAAAATGTAATTACACTTATATCTGCTTCTAGGTCGTTTGACTAGTCTTTTCCCATTTGTTTTGGGAAGTAAAGCTTGTTCAGAAAGTCTTTCCTGAAGCAATCTGCTTACATGGCCGGAGAACTAACGACTCGATGTTTAGGGATTTTCGAATTCAGAGCTACGCACCTTGTAAATACTACAACTCCTTCGATTCTTCGTAAAAATTTCGTTTTGGACGCTTGCACTTGCGATCAGGGTAGGAAAAATTACTTGCTTTTGCTTTAATTACAATTTAAATTATAACGTAAAATTTTCAATTACAATTACAATTCAATTACAATTACAATAAAAAGACCCTCAAAACATTGCGATCAATTCATTTACATACAAAGTCTCGAGCTTTACTTATGTCAACACAGTGGATTTGTTCTGTATTTCTATATCAGACCTATTAAAGCCCCATTTCTTTTTATCCTTGTTCTTTCATCAATCTTTGCTTAACATTAATTTTCGCTGTACATAATTTCGTTTGAAAGCAATTGTCAAGTATGTCATTGAATTCATATCGCTTTCAGCAACATTATGGTTTTAGCTAAACCATAGTATCATACCGCAATTATTTGTACAAAAAAAAGGTTTTAACACAATTAAAAAATTGTAAAAAAGTTGAAATTGTGTACATTACAACTTCAAGTTACTACTATTACATAACACTATTTTAACTTTCACCAATAATATCACATTTTTAGCATGATCATACAAAATAGAATCATTAGTGTCGCTTTGACATGCACACTAAAGCAAACAACCAAAAAAGCACACAAAATCTTAATATCACAAAATAGCATTGAAGTTGCAATCATAAGCGTAGCCAGGGGGGGCCCAGAGAACCCAGCCCCCCTCAATCGAAATGCCATCAATAAAAAAATGCGAAAAACAGCTATTGCTTCTTTATTTTCAGTTTCTTTTAGCATCTCCGCTAGCAACAGTACACGCGTTCAACAGTAATTAACAATAATGTATTGACGACCAGGAGGCCCGGGCCCCATCAATTCGATTTTGCCAACTAATTAAAATGTATAACTCAGGTAAAATTAAGGAGTTTTGTCCTAAAAGTTGCTACCTGAGGCCCTCATCTAACCTTTTTATGAACGTAATGCAATAACCAGTGCCGGATTTACCATATGACACAGTGCCAGGGCCCCACGCTCAGATGGTAAGACTTTTTTTGATCTTCACCTATATTTGGCTGGAAGATGTTGCAAAAATCCCTATAGTAGTAGTGGCCTCGCGCAATGTAAATCCGGCCCGGAAATAACATAGTTAGTATGCTGAGGGCTTGGCCCCTAGACCTCAAAGCCTCCGGTTGCTGGGGGATCCGCCGCCAGACCTCCGTCTGTGATAATTTGAGTTACATTAGCTTACTCAATAGCCAACACGTCTCCTAAGTTAGACCATAGACTCTTTATTGGTAGACTGGAAACTGACAGTTTTGTCTTTTTTTCTTCACGGTTCACTGACTCGATATATCGCTATCAAAGTCTCAGTTTCTGTCTGCTTTGGTTGCACCATATAGACTCTTTACAATCAGTGATAGGCTATCTTAAGTAGCTAAATGTTTATAGACCATAGACTCGATTAGGTTAATGTTGTGGCTTATAGACTTCATATAAACGATATACGGTAGGCTTGGTTGAAATAGACTTTGATGCAAGTAGTGTTGGAGCAGATCAAACGCGAGAAGCGTGATGCTAGCGATTTAGTTGGATCCTTTTTCAACGATAGCAGCGCCATGCAAGCAAGAAATAGAAATCTTTAAAAAAAAGAATAAACACCCTTAGATCTCAAGAAAGACGTAAGATGCTGTAAATTGCAGCAAAGTTTTGAAACGCTCGACCCACATCAATGACACTTGAGTTAGGTTCCTGCATCTCGGTTAAAACGTCTATACTCAAAAACAGTCTATGATGACCCCTGAAAAGCTTCGAGTTTAGAATCTTGGAACCCCTACCAACATTCTAATCTTATTCAAGAAAGCGGAAGCGTATTATAGTCTACGACGTAAATCTTTGGTGTTTTGTAAATGTTTTAAACAGATCCGTAACTTACGGTAAAAATATATATATATAATTTTGCCATCTCTAGCTTTTGTTGCATTAGATTCAACTCCATTTATAAGAGAATTACAGTACTTTTTCTAAAACTGAATTCGTTGAGCCCCGCTGAATTACCCGTCTGGCTACCGCTCTGGTTATACTCTAACTTGCTATGGTCAAGTTTCGAGTTTATGTGGTCACAAAATTCCGCAAGTGCATGTACAGTGAGTAGCACAGATAGGGGGCATATTGTGCCATAGCCCCCCATTTTTGGACCATGGCACAATTCAAAAAATGTGTGAAAAAAGTTAAAATCGCGTAATCACATTACCAAAAAGCATGCACGGATTGCACGTGGGAAAGGTTTACGCTATACCTGGCATTTTAGTATTATTTTAATCAGCTCGAGGGTAAGAGAATGCAGATTTCAATTTTTTCGCTCATGCCTATATATTTCCGTTTAAAAAGTTTTTCGACTTTTTGTTGAAGCGTATTTATCCTCCTGTCACCAGATAGCGTCTGACGCTAAACATTGGACGATCTGCGCACTTTTCATTGCAATGACTACTTTGTGCTTGAAGGAATCCGCACCTGCTTAGTTGTTTTCAGTGATCCAATGTTCCTGAGAATTTCTTCGAATTCTTGTCCACTGAATTTGCTGCTTGTTTGAAGCCACCAGCATAGATAATTATTGTAAAGCGTCTTATCCAAAGACACAACAACGTGACCAGGATTTGGGTTGAACCCAGATCATACGATCAGAGTCATCGTAAAAACGACGGCTTTATTACCATTTCGGCCTCGCTCTCGACTTTACTCAACTCAAGTTCACCACACTCTAAACTGCAACAAAAAAGGCATGGCACTATTTTTTTATATCTAATGATCGAACTAGACAAGGGCTTGTTAAGAAGTAGAATTTCAACCAGCTGGTGGAGGCACGTTATATTTCAGATGTTTCGCAGCCAATGCCCATAATTTAGCGTTTAATGCTTGGCATGTTTCAAAAAATCTGTCACCAATAGCTACAAAATTTTTACTTTCTTTCTTGGCCTTACGTATAATACTTGTGGAAAAGGATGGCTAAGTACATTATTTAGCTTGAGCCCTTCAGTTGTTTTATACTTATTTTGTGTATGTTTTGCACTGTTCAAAGCATACCTTTTAATCCGAAATTTAATTTGAAGGGATCTTAACTCTGAGTTATTTTTGTAAAACAACGTAAAATCTCTCAGCGCTGGGGGTTTCGCCCCCAGACCCCCTTATCATCTCCAGCGGCTGGGACTTTGACCCAGACCCCTAACTTATGATGCCAATTTTAAGATTTTACTCATGCACACCCCTTTGGAAAATCTTATCTGGGCCTACGCTTCTGTGCATATATGACAAATAAAAATTTCCAGGTCGGCTGAGCTCTGCCTTGCCCCGTCTGGCTATCGCTCCGAGTCAATTTTTTTCTGCTGCGCCATCAGCAAGTCCTTATAAGCATACTCTTACACATTTTGATACAGTTGAAAACAGAACAAAAAAGTACATATTTTGTCGAATTTGAAACTCACCTGGATTTCGATTTTCCTGTTACCTTGCAAAAAAGGTTCTTTCATAATACATATCCAGAGGTAGTCAGTGACGAAGTTGTTTTATTTGGTGATTTTACCATGATTTTACTACGACCTGACGTAAAAAAATAAGTAATTCTCATTCTATCAGGTAAACCTGCTTATTGAAAATATGTTTGTAGAGGTCTCGAACGTGAAATTTGTACTGTAGATAAAATCTTGAGATGTGACAAGTTATTTCAAAAATTTGTTGTTTTTAGTGGGTACAAGCATTAGCGGTTGAGACAGTATTATACTTTGAAACTACTTTCATTCGTGAATTAATTTGGACTACTTTCACTTAAGTGAAAATAATTCGCCGTACTTCTATCTTCTTACGAAGTGAATTTCAGAGTAAGCAGCAATACTTTTGTTTTTCGGCTACTTTGACCACCTCTATATCCAGTGGTGCAAATCTTCGCTGAGCATTGGGGGGGGTAATTTGCAATTTTACCCCAATTTTATCCTATTTAAACATTGGGAGGGATGAACCTCGACCAAGACTTTTTGCAGGTAAGCAAATTAGGTGAAGATCAAAAAAAAAAAGGTCTTCAACAGAAATGGAACACTTTTTTCCCCGATTTCAGGTGAAGACCAAAAAAAAATGGTCTTCGCCAGAAATGGAACATTTTTTTCCCCGAATTCAAGTATAGACCTGTGCTCAGATGCACACCAGAGTCAAATTATTGGAGGGAATGCAGATAAAGACCATACTCAAATTGTTGGGGGGCATACAGTCAACCTATTGGGGGTGTATATCCCCCATCCTATCCGGGTTTCGCCACCCCTGTCTGTATCTATCTTCTTTTGTGCTGATTTATTAATTCAACTGAAAACATCTTTCGGCTTTTTTAGTCGGCTGATCTAGCTTCATGGCTTCAGTTGTAAGCTTCAAATTGCCTAAGTTTTCTTATGCTTTTGCTTGTACTGTGCACTTGAACTTACCACGAAAAACCTTATCGTGTCGAATAATTCACGCGAGGCCAAAAAAACTTCGCAGCGAAAGGAGCCTTTTTCTCTTCAATTCTCTTCGTTTCCTCTTAGCGCGTCAGTTTTTTGTCTACTAAAAAAGTGTCTATGGTTAAACAATTGCACTATGTAACTAGGCCTATTAGTTTGCCTCCTCCTTTAGCAAAATTCTAGTTAATTGCCAACAACACGCCACGGCTTCAAATCTTCCATTCTACGATATCTTTGCCCCCACAAAAAGTTTGGAAAATTTCTGATGTCGTCATTGCATGTGATTTGTGGCTTGGCCCCCCCCAATCAAAAACCCTGGTTACGCCTATGGTTACTTACCACCGGTTACAGTCACATCTGACGTCGTAGGCCAATTCTATGTTAAACTATTTTTTGACTTAGAGTTACTGCTAGCGATGATTAAAGTAGGTGCTAAGTTTAAGTTATGAATATGATTAAACCTATCTCTAAAACTTACTCTAATTATCCCTAACCTACTTTGATGTCCAGCTTGTGACCTCCGATGTGATTGCAACGGGTAGAAAATATCGATATCAATTTGCAACTGGAGGAAAATTGATATTGTTCAAACACATTTTGTTATTATCTGTCTAAGTGAATAATAGAGTAATTGTAATTGAAAATAGGCAGAAAAATTTTCAATTACAATTACAATTATCAACTTTTGAAAATTCTCAATTACAATTGCAATCACAATTACAGCAAAATCGTGTAATTAATTACAATTTTGTCAATTACAATTGTAATTTTTCCAAGCCTGCTTGCGATCGCTCTTTTTCGGTCATCATCCAACATTCATGACCGTAGGTAAGCATGGGGACAAAAAACTGATCAATAAATTTTACTTTCTTAAAGCTAACTTTTGCTACGCTATGCTCTACTCAAGCAAATATATAAAGTTTCTCTATAATATGCTGCAGTTGGGTTTTGGAATTCAGTTGCTTTAATATTAATATGTGTTCCAAACAGGAATGTGAAAGCTCAATTTCAAAGGAAACGGTAGCACCTAATAACTTTAAAACTAAGAGTGAACTCAATTTGACATCAAATTTAGAGGAAAAAAAGTGCTTTTGCAACATGGTATAGCGATTCCATTTTGATAAACGACAAAAGCGTTCGTATCGAAATGAATCGGTAGTAGCGGCAATATAACTCGAGCTCAAAAGGAAAAAAATCCAGTTCTTCCGCATATCTTTAAGCCTTCAGCATAGTTGATAAAAAATAATTGTGCCTCTGGCTTTGAATTTAAATCTACCGACCAAAAAAGTAACAAGTAACTCGATGGGAGGAATGAGGCACGTTTCAGTCTTGTAAAAATAAACGTATGAAATTAATAGAAACGGAGTTCGATGCAACGCTATGTTGCCAAGCGCAGTAAAATTGTCAAAAACCTTACGCTAATCAGCGAACAGAAGAAAGTGTTCGAGACGGTAAGAAATCATTTCAGAGTTTACTGTACGGCGTTCTTGGAATTTATGCAAGATGTGATCCTCCTTCTTTTACGTTCCATTAGGATAGTCATTCGTTTTCGTTGCTGAAAGTGAAACAGGGAAAATGTGATTAATAAATTTGAACACCAATTTTAAAGTCTTTAGTTTGACTCAGCCAGGAACCAATGTAAATTTTACTGCTTCATTTGCAAACTCTCTGCATAATATTCTATACGCCACTAACTATGCAGCAGTATTATGTTTTTTCTAATTGGTTTTAGCTCCAACCTCTCATATCATCGAGAAGATTTGGAAAGAGCCAAGGTAAAACAGCACGTCATATAATACTGTAGTCAAAAACATAACCGTTTATCTGAAAACCTCTAAAAAATACGAACTACATGCTTTATTGGGTGATGCAGTCTTAAAAGAGAATAATTAAGCAATTACTAATCAGAAATTCATCGGGTTACATCCAATTTCTCTCCATCAAACTCATCTATATTTTTGATGTAAAAGTAGCAGACATGTGCTCATTTCTTGCATCAGATGAAAGTTCGTATGCCAATTGCGCTTGCCTTGAAATTATAGGTACAGGGTGACCCAAAAAAAAACGGGCTCCAGCTTTAATTAGACCCCGTTTCTTAGTGTTTGGTCCAAATGAAATGAAACTTTGGTCATAACTAGTTTATTATACTCAAAACATCACATCAAAACACTAGGGTCTTTGGCCTTTTTTTCTCCGTTCTACAGCATGTGTTCTAGATGGCCTCCATTTAGCTCCGTGCATTTTCTTGAGGCACAGCACGAAGTTGTCCATGACGTTCCTACAGACTGAATTGGTAATGGCTCTCATCTCCTCCCTGATGGCTTCCTTGAGTTCCGTGATGGTTTTGGGGTTCCCTGCGTACACTCTGTCCTTAAAATAGCCCCAAAGAAAAAAAATCTGGGGGGCTTAGGTCCAGGCTATAGGGTGCCCACTCCAAATCAGTCTTGAGACTGATCACTCGGCCTCCAAAGTTCTCTTTCAGCCAATTTCGTGAGAGGTGTGAGTTGTGAGAACTTGCTCCGTCTTGCTTGAACCAGACCTTGCTCATGGGCGACGGGAAGAAGGTCTGGAGCTCACTCTTGAAGGTTTTGAGGACCTCCACATATCGCTTCTTGGTGACTGTCACTGCTGCGCCAAATTCTTCGATGAAGATTGGTCTGATGATGCCTCTAGCCGAGATTGCAGCCCACACCGTGCACATAGGAGAGTGCAGGGGATTGGTGGCTTGCACGCTCCCCCTGCACTCTCCCAATCCCCTGCACTCTCCTAAGTGCACGGTGTGGGCTGCAATCTCGGCTAGAGGCATCATCAGACCAATCTTCATCGAAGAATTTGGCGCAGCAGTGACAGTCACCAAGAAGCGATATGTGGAGGTCCTCAAAACCTTCAAGAGTGAGCTCCAGACCTTCTTCCCGTCGCCCATGAGCAAGGTCTGGTTCAAGCAAGACGGAGCAAGTTCTCACAACTCACACCTCTCACGAAATTGGCTGAAAGAGAACTTTGGAGGCCGAGTGATCAGTCTCAAGACTGATTTGGAGTGGGCACCCTATAGCCTGGACCTAAGCCCCCCAGATTTTTTTTCTTTGGGGCTATTTTAAGGACAGAGTGTACGCAGGGAACCCCAAAACCATCACGGAACTCAAGGAAGCCATCAGGGAGGAGATGAGAGCCATTACCAATTCAGTCTGTAAGAACGTCATGGACAACTTCGTGCTGTGCCTCAAGAAATGCACGGAGCTAAATGGAGGCCATCTAGAACACATGCTGTAGAACGGAGAAAAAAAGGCCAAAGACCCTAGTGTTTTGATGTGATGTTTTGAGTATAATAAACTAGTTATGACCAAAGTTTCATTTCATTTGGACCAAACACTAAGAAACGGGGCCTAATTAAAGCTGGAGCCCGTTTTTTTTGGGTCACCCTGCATATGCTAGTGGGGATTTTTAGTATTTGATTACTAAAATAAGTATGGCTTGAATCAGGATCTTAAAAATACTACAGGACTTTTATTGGATTTATAGCATTATGTTAAACTTCAGTCATAAACATTGACTCCGCATTGCGTATCACTCAACTATATCTTTATTTCATTCAAAGCAGCGTTCTCCGATGTATTTTTATTTAAATTGACGCTTCGCTCCTCAGTCCGGGGAGCATTCTCAGAACAGTAACGCATTTCTTGTTTGCAAAAATAAAAACGAAACGAGCAAGAAAAATGCAGGTAACCAGAAATAAACTCTTGTGACGTATCAACCAAAAAATATACGCATTCGTTATTACAACATGCAACATCACAGAAAAATAATTAGTCAAGTTACGTTAGGCCTATCAAAAAAAATTCACCATCAAAAATACAACATGAAAATGAATCTATAAGCATAGGCAAAGCCAGGGGGCCCGCCCCTCCCTCCCCAATCGCAATGCCAGCAGTGATAAATTTGTGCCGTGAAGACCATCTTTTTTTGGTCTTCACCTAATTTTCGAGAGAAAATTGGCCCTTCGATCCGTGAAGATCTTTTTTGTTTTGGTCATTCACTATGTAAATTGTGGGTTGCCCCCCCCAATCCGAAATTGAACTCCAACTACTGTACACTTTGCCCCCCAGTCAAAAGTCCTAAATCGGACTGTGAACTTTATGGTTTGGGCCCCCCCCAATCAAAAATCCTGGCTACGCCTATAAGCATATTATAAACAACGGGCATGTTAGCGCCGTCAATTCTGTTTAAAACGTTAAAACGTTTACTTCAGTTGCTCTTTAATTTATGAAAAAACTCTCCGCTGTGCGACGTTTACTGTAATTGGCTTCCATTTTTTTAATTTTAGCTTCTTCCTATCACGCTATAAAATAATCAAAATCTGCGACATGCTAGCACAAAGCGGACTTTTTTTCATCCATTCTTTTGACTGCATCGAAATGTTTACATTTTCTGGTTTTTAAACTATGCCCAGTCTTTCAATATATGCTGCATTACAATCACGACATGGAGTTTCATAAACAAGCCCACTTTTTTCAGACTCCACAATACGATCCTTAGGTTTGCGAAAAACAGATGACAACATACAACGTGGTTTCAAAGCCACTCTAATGCCGACTTGAGCTGAAACCCTCTCAATAGCCTCAGAAACTCTCTGCACATATGGAATTGAGATGAACGTAGAGTATGCATCAGGCGGTTGAGATCGAGGATGAGATTCAGTCTGCTGAGCAAGAAATTGATCGTAGTTTAAATACTTATCTTATCCAGGCCCGGCGCCACCGGGGGGCATTCCGGGGCCGTGCCCCCGAAATGACTGCATGTGCCTTTCCAAACGAAAATTGTGCCCCCCAAGCGAGGACTGTGCCCCGAAGAAATTAACAGGCTCGGGGCTACTAGAGTGCAAATCGAGGCCTAAGACTCCCAAATTGGTGTTTAGCGCCCTACAATTCGTGAGCAAGAACTGCTTTTTCGTAATTTTTGTGAACTTACACCGGATTTCATGTAACTTTTGGGACGAAAACCTTTTTTTTGGTCTTTACTTCAGAATTCGAGGAAAATCGCAACACTTTTGAGACGACAGCCAGAATTGGTGAAGTTTTGGGACGAAGACCTTTTTTTTTTTAGTCTTCACCTTTTTCGTTTGATCCATGCTCGAATAAACTTCTCGTGCCCCCGTGCCCTCCTCGAATTCACATAAATAAACTTTCCGTGCCCCCAAAAGTTTAATTCTGCCCCCCAGTCACGCTATCCTGGCGCCGGGCCTGATCTTATAGTAGTTTGATACGTAGTTTAAAAGCCAGAAAACGTGAACATTTTGATGCAGTCAAAAGAATGGATGTAAAAAAGTCCGCTTTGTGCCAGCGTATCGTAGATTTTGATCATTTTATAGGGTAGGACGAAGCTAAAATTTTAAAAGTGGAAGCCAATTACAGTAAGCGTCGCACAGCGGAGAGTTTTTTATAAATCAAAGAGCAACTAAAGTAAACATTTTAAACAGAATTAAAGGCGCTAACATGCCCATTGTTTATAGTATGTTAATGGATTCATTTTCATGTTGCATTTTTGATGGTGAATTTTTTTGAAAGACCTAACGTAACTTGACAAATTATGTAATACTTTTGGAACATGTAAAAATTTGTCTGCGATATCGCATGTTGTAATAACGAATGTTGTATATTTTTTGGTTGATACGTCACAAGAGTTTATTACTGGTTATCTGTATTTTTCTTGCTCGTTTCATTTTTATTTTTGCAAACAAGAAATGCGTTACTGTTCTGAGAATGCTCCCCGGACTGAGGAGCGAAGCGTCAATTTAAATAAAAATACATCGAAGAACGCTGCTTTGAATGAAATGTTTCATCCCGATTTACGAGCTCCTAGCTTCATTTTCAAATACATCTTTATTGTTGGTGTGGCCAGCTTGTCTAACGAGAGGGCGTTGGCCTCTATAACGGGAGATTTTGGGTTCAAAACCCCGGCCGGTGAATTCGAACACAGCGATTCCGATGGGGCGCGCCACCGATGCTACATTTCTTCGAAAGGAGCTGTGTGGTCCTCAGGCGCAATGATGAGGAAATAGGCCTTGCCAAGTTGTCCGTAACACGCTTTTGGCGTATAATTCAGCGACTATTACATGAAAATTTGCTCTGACTTGTTTTTGAAGCGTAATTTGAATTTCAATGCAAAATAGCCTTTCTTCTTGCATTTCGTAATGGCTATGCAAAATATACGCGTTTTTATTGGTCGTCTTTGTTCAACCCATTTTACTTGGTGTGTATTTAAATGCAATGAAAACCATGGCTTTTTGCTGAAAATTCACCCAAAGAGAGCTTGAGGCTACCATTCAGTTGGTCAAGCGGTAACGCGTTCGTTTCTGGAACGGGAGGTTTGAGGTTCAAATCTCGTGTCGGTCAAATCGGACACAGATTTGCCAATGGCTCACCACCGCTGCAACATTTTTTCGTAAGGAACTGTGTTGCCCACACGCTCAATGACGCAGAGATACGCTCAAATCCATTTATTGTCATATTGTCATTAAATCATTATTCATTTTGTGAAACAATGTTCCAAGTGCTCTTGTCCTGAACCCCCTTAACTGAATTTGTGGTACAAACTCATTCATGCTTGATTAAAATAAAAGTGTTTTTAGTTATTGACAACGATTATTAAAGCTGTTTCACAAAAAAGGCATTGTGCTGGTCTGTTCTCTTAAACATTTTTTCATACGAGGCTGACATTTTTCTTAATTTGCTCTTTATTAATTCTGAGCAAAAAATAAGCCTCGTGTTCTTGCACTACTATTATACTTATAAAAAAGTGTATAAAGTTATTGTATTTATTTATCTTAAAACTTACGGTTAGGGCGAAGTCATCCACCACTTAAAATCTTCTCTGTCACTGTGCGTGGAACGATTTTCGTTTATCTTGTTTTTTTTTTAACAGAACATTGTATTGGGATGTCAAAGCACTAGCAGGTTTTACCAAACAAACACTAAGCTTTTTAGTGCCTGCAACTAACGCTCCAGCTTATTCTAGGAATGCGCAAAAATTCTCTTGCATTCCCGTGAAGCACAATACCACTTCTATGGTGTCTTTGTTTCGCACCTTACTCGACAGTTTTAAAGCGATTTTGTGCTGCGATGCCTGCACGACTCACCAAATGGATTTGTTGACAACTAGTGGGCAAAAAGCTGTTAAAGACTATATGAACGAGATGTAAAAGTTTAAACTTTGAAGTCGCTTGAACTGAAACGTTACTCAGTTGGGTCACACCAGAAAGAATCTGACATACTTGGTGTTTCGGTTGCTCAACACAAATGAGGATGAAATTAGTTTGGGCAGATCTTTAGATTTATTGCTGATAAAATTGTATCACTTCCGTAAAAATGTATTACGTAGCCAATTCTATTGAGAAAGTTGGAAAGTATTTGAAAATTTTCTTTATAATGCATCAATATGTTAAACACCACAAAAAATTGATACACTTGTTTTTTATAAGAACCAGTAACTTTTGTGTCAAGGCATTATGAATTTTCAGCCTCATTTGTTCTTAAATTTTTATTGAAGAATAATTTCATAAAAGAATAAATTTCATTGAAGAATAAAGTGACACAAATTCTTTCTTGCTTGTATTAAAGTTGTTTTTTGTTCTAAATTGTTGTTGTGCATATTTATCTTCCAGTCACCGGACAACGTCAGACGCTAACTGTATGACGATCCGCAAATTTTTCATTGCAATGACTACTTCGTGCTTGGAGGAATCCGCCTGCATAAGAGTTTCCAGCGATCCAGTACTCCTGTATTCTTTGAATTCTTGTCCACTGAATTTGCTGCTTGTTCTAAGCCACCAAGCAGTGATAATCATGTAAAGCGTCTTTTCCAAGAACGCAACTACGTGACCAGGGTGCGAGTTGAACCCACATCATGCAATCAGGGTCGTTGTAAAACGACGCCTTTGCCCTCTCGGCCACGCTGCCGACTAAACTATACTGTTTTACGAATTAGACTATGATCATCTGTTCGACAAATCAACGAAAGAAAGCTTTACAAAGGTCAAAATACTTCGCTGAAACAAATGCATTGTGTTTGTATTTATTTTTCTCATGCAGACTGAAGAGGCTGTTATAAGCTTGCTTTTAATTTTGAGCAAAAATGAGCATCGTGTTCTTGTAAAATTATTCTAAAACGTTATCTTTCATTGCATTTAGTTAAGCTATGGCTCCACCAGTGAGAATTTGAAATTCTTACCGCGAAATTCGGTATTATTTTAAAATTCACACTGGTGGAGACAACATGCAGTAATTTCTTGCAGTGAGAATTTTTAAATTATCACTGTGCGTAAGAAAATTAATACCGTGCGTCAAAAAATTAAAACTGAAAATTCTCACCGGCTAGATATTTTCACTGAGTGTTAGTTTTGGTGGAGACGGCGGTATTAATTTTATTTTCAGTATTAATTTGAATTTCGCCATTAATTTGGGTGATTTTTTTTTTGGTGGATTTTTGGATATGTGTGGAGTTTGTGGAATGGTAGTGGGAGTAGTTTTGAGAGCTGCAGACACTTTTTTAAGCATCCACAGCCGCTCTGAGTGAAGGTATTCCCCAGCTGGACAAGACTCTTGGCCGAATTTTGGTAAGTTTTCATATTTTCGCACTTAAAAAGTTTTCATATTTTCGCACTGAAATTAACACTGAAATTCTCACCGAAATTTGTTCATAAAGACCCCATTAACGCCTATTATACCCTCATAATCAATATTGCATAATCTCACATTTTACTGGCAACGTGTTAATCCTAGCGAAAAATAGGGAAGAGGATTCAATGCGCATCCATTGAGTATAGTTCCACTAGGAATGTTTAGCGAGCCCTGAGTAAGTTTTTTGCCAATTTTACTGTTGAGTAACACGCCGCTGTCGTAGTTGCTACCGTACTGGCCCCCGTCAAACATAGTGAAGCAGTACTTTCCATCACATACAGCGAGTAAAACGATAATGGCGTGTTAACATGTTAACAAAACAAAAACCTTCATGTGACGATGGCGTTTTAAAATACTCAGCAATAACAAGTACATCGTAAATAGTTTTGCATGTCTCGGGTATTATTTTTGAAATTGTTTGTCGTCCAACGCAGTATTGCAAACTAAGGGAGATTTGAGATTCTCCAGTAGCAAGATGGTGCAAAGTGAGCAAAAGCCGTTGCTCAGGGAAATGAGCTCTCTATAATTAGTTGATAACTTAGCTATGAGAGGAACGTCCAAAGAAAGTAAGTGTACCTTTCGATCGGTGTCATCGGCATATATCTAAAGTACATCTCTCTGTCACCCACGGCTAACTCTCGTATTATATTGTAGCTACCTTTTTCGTCTCTTTTCTTCAAAAAATCTCTTACCCATTTTTTGTGCCTTCGTTAGCTTTTGCTCAAAGCAAAGGCTACGAGGGCTAAGTATTCGTCGTCGCTCCTTGAAGAGCTCAAGCTACTTCATGAGAGAACTTTCAAAAACGATTTTTGAAGAAAGAATATCTCACCATTCAAGAACAACACATATAATCAAACAATAACTCCCACTGCCCATTCAATATTAATTCGAAAAACGTGCGTTGTCTCCATCAGTGCGAATTTTTCCGAAATTAATACTGAGTTTTGTGGTGATAATTTTTAATTCTCACTGGTGGAGCAGGGGTACTCAGGAAACATTTGTTTAGTAAAAAATTTTGTCTCCACCAGAGTTAATCCTCCACCGAACAAAAAATAAATTATCACCGAAAAAATTAATACCGTGAGTGAGAATTTCGTAATCACACTGGTGGAGCCGTAGCTTCGGTATTCGTGATGACGAGCTTTTTTATTGCAATCTGAAAACTGGTAATGGAATGAATAGTAATTAAAGCTATGGTTCCACCAGTAAGAATTTGAATTTCTTACCGCAAAATTCGATATTATTTAAAAATTCCCACAGGGGGAGACAACATGCAGTAATTTTTTGCAGTGAGAATTTTGAAATTGTCTCCGTGCGTAAGAAAATTAATACCGTGCGTCCAAAAATCAACACTGAAAATTCTCACCGGCCAGATATTCTCACTAAGGGTTAATTTTGGTGGAGACGGCGGTATTAATTTTATTTTCAGTATTAATTTGAATTTTACCATTAAGTTGGGTGATAATTTCAGTAAGAAAATATGAAAAAGTTTTTGTGTTTTCTTACTGAAGTTCTTACCAAAATTTGTTCATAAATACCTCATCAACGCCTAGTATACCCTCGTAATCAATATTTCATTATATCACATTTTACTGGCAGCGCTTTAATCCTAGCAAAAAATAGGGAAGAGGATTCAATGCGCATCTATTGATTGTACTGTAGTTCCACTAGGAATGTTTAGCGAGCCCTGAGCAAATTTTTTGCCAATTTTACTGTTGAGTAACACGCCGTTGTCGTAGTTGCTACTGTATTGGCCCACGTCAAACATAGTGAAGCAGTACTTTGCATCACATACAGCGAGCAAAACCATGCCGAAAAAGCCTTTATAATTGTAAAATAAAGTGGTATCCGAATGTATTTACCATCCAAAACATCTAAAACGTGAGGCAAGTTCCATCGATCTTCAAACTGCTGCGAAATTGCAAGCCAATCTTCCTGTGACGATGGTGAGTTAACAATACTTAGCAACAAGTGCATCGTAAATAGCTTTGCATGTTTCGGGTATTATTTTTGAAATTGTTTGTCGTCCAATGCGGTCTGGCAAACTAAGGGAGATTTGAGATTCTCCAGTAGCAAGATGGCGCAAAGTGAGCGAAAGCTGCTGCTCAGGGGGAATGGGCTCTTCATAATTAGTTAATAACGTATAGTTATGAGAGGAGCGACCAAAGAAAGCAAGTGCTTCTTTCGATCGGGTGTCATCCGCAATAGCGTAGCTAGGGGGGGGGGGGGGCAAATGGTGCTATAGCCCCCCCATTGGCCTGAAAAATATGCAAAATAGCTTGTTTTTAGCAGTTTTGAGGCTGATTTTTACTCTAAAAACGAAAATAGCCCCCCCCCAAACGAAATTGGCGAGAGAGTAGGAGAAGATCGTGAGATGATGATGACGAGTAGAAGTGGGTGTCAATGCACATGAAGACCTTTTTTTTGGAGTTCACTTGATTTTGGACAGAAAAACTCTCTGAATTTCGGCGAAGACCTTTTTTTTTTTGAGATCACCTGGTTTTCACTAAACAAATGCCTCAATCCAATTCAAGACTAATGAAAATTCGGGTCAAGTTCGTTTACGGTTGAATCAAACTTCAAAAAAAGCCCTCCCCCCTTGCGAAATCCTGGCTACGCGACTGGCCATCCGCACATATTTAAAGTGCATCTCTCTGTTACCCACGGCTAACTCTTTTACCATATTGTAGGTACCTTTTTCGTCTCTTTTCTTCAAAAAATCTCTTACCCATTTTTTGTGCCTTCGTTAGCTTTTGCTCAAAGCAAAGGCTACGAGGGCTAAGTATTCGTCGTCGCTCCTTGAAGAGCTCAAGCTACTTCATGAGAGAACTTTCAAAAACGATTTTCAATGGAATAATATCTCACCATTCAAGAACAACACGTTATAATCAGACAATCACTCCCACTGCCCATTCAATATTAATTCGAAAAACGTGCGTTGTCTCCACCAGTGCGAATTTTTCCGAAATTAACTCTGAGTTTTGCGGTGACAACTTTAAATTCTCACTGGTGGAGCAGGGGTACTCTGGTAAGATTTGTTCAGTAAAAAAATTTGTCCCCACCAAGCCACCAGAGTTAATTTAAAGAAAAATAAATTATCACCAAAAAAATTAATACCGTGAGTGAGAATTTCGTAATCACACTGGTGGAGCCATAGCTTAAGTACTGTACATCAATCATCAATATCTCAAGCACAGCAGGCAAGGTAAATTCCTGATGCCTTTTTGCAAGCATATTTTCTTACAAGCCAGTTTTTTTACTTTTAACAAGTCATGGTCTTGATCTCGGCTCTGCGGTTTTCGATCGGTGGCTTTTTTCTAGTCTTTTTTTAGAAAAAAAAATTTAACCATTTTGGTCTCAATGGCCAAAAAAAAGTGTTTAAGTTCTGCTTATTTTTAAATACAGTCGCGAAAATTGTCCTCTTGCAAGCACAAAAATGGCCTCCAAGATTTTTAAAATAACCGAAATTTTACAAAATCGGACATTTGACGTAAAAGTCTGATTGAAAAATAAACCCAAGACACCGATATTTGCCAACGATCTACTTTTTCACAGGCATTCTGCACAAAATTTTCAAATTTTCGATGCACTCTTATCTACGAGATTTCTTCTGTTTGCCGTTATCTTTCAAAATTTGTGCCTTGAATTTGCATTTCAATCTACCGCAGCTTTGAGCTTTTTTATGCAGCAAATGCGTAATTTCTTACAGTGCTCAAGCAAAGAATAAATTTTATATGCAAATTATGCCTTTTTAACAATAAATATATATCCTTTCTCAGATATCGAACAGAAAGATTGCAACAGCTAACATTCAGCTGTATTTCGTGGATGTCGTTCGCACCTACAGCTTTACTTTATCGTTGTGTCACTTCCTACTGAATATAATGCGGAAAGAGCAATATCACCATTAAACTTTTAACTTTTAATACGTAAATTGTATAGGCCCTTTTACCTCAGCTTCATTGCTAATATCATTAGTCTCCACTTTTTAAAGGCTTCGTTGTGATTCTTTGCTCTATAATTTATCCAAGGCCGTAGCAGAGGCAGTTGGAAAGCTGGTCAACGCTAAAAGAAAAAAGAGTTCACTTGCAGCTTGCGAGACAAAATCTTAGAGCAAAAGAAACGTGCTTTGAACGGGCATAATTATTTTGTGTGTATATTTGCCAGGCGCAACCATACACAGTAGCTTTCGCTTTTCTAAGACGGCTTCCACCCACCCTTGACCCTTCTGGAAATGGTTTCTCTTGTAACTTAATTACAAGTCTTTAAAAATCACGCGGTAAAATTGCTTGAAACAGAATAATTGACATATCGAAATATGCCAAAAACCTGGAAAATTTCAACGTTCTGGGTGCACCAGCTCTTTTTCGTTTTGGAATAAAATATCAGTATAGAAATACTATATATAAAAGTTCATTGACTGCAAACACAGGAATTTAAGTTCATTTTAAAAGTAGAAAAATTCATAACTCTACAGCTCATGTCTTGAAATTACAGGTATGTTTGTGGAATTCAGGTTATAGGCGTAGCCAGGGGGTTCAGAGGGCCCGGTACCCCTCAATCGAAATGCCACCAATGATAAAAAATATGGCAAAAAGCCTATAATGTTTCTTTAGTTTCTTTTAGCATCTTCGAGTACAACAGTACAAGCGAACAACAGTAATTAAAAATAATGTTAACGACCGGAGTACCCGGACCCTCTTAATTCAATTTTTGCCAACCAAATTAAATGTATAATCCATGTGAAATGAAGGGTTTTTGCCCTAAAAGTTGCTATCTCAGACCCTCATCTGACCTGTTTGTGAACTTAATGTAATAACCATCAGGGACGGATTTACCTTATGGCACACTCACTGTGCGTGGAGCCCCGTGCTCAGATGGTAAGACTTTTCTTAATCTTCACATATATTTGGCGTAACGATGTTGCGAAATTCCCCAAGTATCAGGGGCCCGCGCAATGAAATGCGGCCAGGGAAATAGCATCGTTAGGAGGCGTAACCATCTATTGTACCATTTTTCAATTACATATCACCTCCACCTCGCTAGTTTTTAAGCAAAAAAATACTTTTGAAAAAAATCAGCCAACGGAAAAGCTCATTGAACGAATTATTGAATTTGAATTGAGGGGGCCTGGGCCTTAGTCGTACATGTACTCCTAAACTGGTTATTTTCATGAAAAAACAAAAATCTCTTAAGTAAATCTTAGAGTGGAGTATTATTTAGTGCTAAAATATCGCAGGAGGCACTGCATCTTACTTCCCCCTGTATGGGCCAAATCACTTAAAAATTTAATAGCAAAATGAAAGATTTTAAACGTGTTTTGGACTTAAATTGCAAAGAAAAGGAAGATTGTACAATTTAATTTTTTCAAATTGGCTTTCAAATGTTGAAAATCTGGTTCTTTCAAATGGTTCTGAACACGTGCGAAATGTAATCCAATGGCATTAAAATAGTTTTTTTTTTTCCAAACAGTTACAAAAAATTACCCCGTTTGTGATACACTAGTTTACTCAACACGTATCCCAATTTAGACATTTTCGCTTTTCAACTTTTGGTTTAAGCTCTCCGTTGAGCAAAACCGTTGTTCAGTGCCAAACCAGGCCAGAGCTTCTGATCGTTTATTCTACAATACCTTTGCCCCACAAAAAGTTCCTTTTTCAAAAATTTCTGATGACGTTATTGCATGCGATTTGTGCCCCACGAATCAAAACTCCTGGCTACACCTATGCATAGCTGCTATTAGAACATGCAATTTCTACTTGCGCTGGGTTCAGCACATTCACTTCCATCTATTTATGGAAGTATAAAGGAGAATTTGAAGTGTTACCGCTAAATACTGCAAATATGTTTTTAATGGACTTTCTACTTGCGTTAATTTGTTGTTGAGGTTGTGCCAGAATAGGAATTTCTGTAGCAATTCAACGTTTATGTTAATTGTAATTGTGTTTATGGGAATGCACTATGCATGGATCGAGGTCATGACTTATTTGTCAAATCGCGTCGAGACCTCCTCGGATCGGAACTTGAGTCGCGAATTATTTTTATTATTCTTGTCACAAACATTTCCACAGTCGGATCCTTGCGAATCTCTTTTGCTTCATGTGACGCCAATAATAAATACACTACTTATAAGAAATAACACTTTTACTTTAGGTGGACTTTTTGCGTAATCGTGATGATGTGAAAAATCCAAGGATGGTTGTTCATATAATTAAGTTAATCTGGGCTCGTGATGTACCTGTAGGCTTGCGACTGCCTTGCTCGTTTATGATTAGCTGAACTTTTGTCTCAACGCAGCATTTTGAACTAGCCTGTTCGCATAAAAAAACAATATTTGCAACATTTGGTGACCACAAGTCTTCTGAACATTGTACATATGATAATAATAATCTTGCTACACATCAGTAGTAATAAATTTCAATAAAATGTCACTTCGCATTAGATCTTTTTCTGAATAATAATCAATCGAAAGTTTTGCGGTGACGTCAAACGCGCAATAAACATCCCATCTACACAGAAAGCTGAAAATCGAAAAACGAAAAAGTTGATTGAGAATACGACTGTTGGTTGGTTCCAAAGCACTAGTCCGGCAAAAAGAGTGCTTTGGATCAATGCAAACCAAGCGAGTAGTAAATCCATTCTCTTTGGTTCAAACACCAAATTAGGCGTTACCCCCTGAAAATAAGCAACATTGCATTTTTCTTGCAAACAAGGTATGAACAATTTTAAAATTTCAAGAGCAAAAGGGAGAGAAAACAACAAAATACTAATTTATTGCAGCAATCCAATAACTCGATCCTTTTCAAATCATAAGCAAAAGCACAAAATTCATTTTTGGCAATGTTGGAATTAGCTCTGGTTTTCGTGGTACTACCGGTGGTAATTTTAAAATGTCATTTTTTCTGCATGTGAAGAATCGCATTTTTTTGTTCCATTAAAACTTGTAGGTACTGAAAACAGGAACACCAATTATTATTCTACGTCATCCACATAAACAATACACCGTTTCAGTATTTATAAGCTACGATAAAAATTATAACAATGCTAAATTACCTGTTACTTCGAAGCAAGCGCAATGGACGTAGGAACTTTCATCAGAAGCGAGATATGAACACAGATCTGCCACTTCTAGAACAAATTGGGATTAATTTGCTAAATGCTGATCTTCATAAGTTTATAGCCTCTTTTTCATTGCCCTCCTTCTACCAATTTGTATTGCCCCTCATTTATATTTTTGCGCACGAATTTAACTACCTTCTCTCAAATCATAGCGCAATTAAACAACGTCGTTGATCAATTAATCAACATTAAAATACCATCATTTTTACGAAACCCACAGCATCAAGCACGATGCCACAAATCGAGGGAGAACTTTTTAAAATTTCATTTTGATGTTTCAAAACATATTCTGCCAGCTTTGGAGTATAATCGACAGTAGTACATTGCACCCAGCAAGTTCATTTTTCCATTTTTCTGGTCTGGTTCTTGTTTTCGTTGCTTTCCTAATGCTGAGTAATGCCGGAAGAGTCTCAAGTTGCGAAAGAACTTTGCCAAAAGAGTTAAAAGAGAGCGATGTTGCTTTGTGGTATAAAAACTCATTTATTGTTTCGTAATTTAGCAATTTTTTTTGCATGACTTTGCATTATATCCAGGCACTGGAACTAAGAACCGGCGTGAAAAGAAGACAAGTAGAAACGCCCTGTCCATTTGCCCAGCTCATAAAAGTACAACAATTTTTAAACCTAGGAATAGTTTTGCATTTACAACCTTATACTTTACACAAACTGACATCATGCAAAAATAAATTAAATGTAATTAGAAATAAAATTGACCACGAGGAATAAAAACGATTGCGCAATGGAGCTAAGCAGTACTTAAGTTGTAGGGGGGACTCGTCC
Organism: Trididemnum nubilum; assembly: GCA_963965965.1. Taxonomy (NCBI): domain Eukaryota; kingdom Metazoa; phylum Chordata; class Ascidiacea; order Aplousobranchia; family Didemnidae; genus Trididemnum; species Trididemnum nubilum. The sequence goes on from OZ014483.1 coordinate 14,535,686, forward strand.
CCCCATCGAGATTTCAGCGCTGGATGTTCAGACGAAAAAGTGCCCGTTAGCACGAATAAATCCCACCAGTTCTAGCCAAATATATTTCGTCAAATTGCGATAAAGACCTTTTTTTTGGTCTTCACCCGATTTAGGCCGGATAAATATCCTTCAATTCTCGGGGAAGACCTTTTTTGTTGGTCTTCACTCGATTTAGGGAAAGACGTACAACTTGAGTCACGGTTTCAACTAAATTTCTATCGCATTCCAAATGCGTTTGGTTAAGGCTGCAAAAGCGTCTCCCCATGCAAAATTTTACAGTTTAAGTACTGGAACTAAGCATAGCAAATAAATCCGACCGTTATGTTCCGAAATCGCCATACCTTCAGGCTTTCCCAATCTTCTCATTGGTATTGAAGATAAAAACTACAAACGGGCAAGGATAAGTTAAAAAATATTTCACAAAGCTGTGAAATTTTACACGCGATATAGAACGTTTTTCACCAGTTTTTTCTTCAACTCCTTATTTCCGCTGGCAAAATAGATTGGAAATCTGTCGGCCTTTTTCCAAATGATAACTTATGAGTAGGTAAACGTTCACTATAACTAAAGCTAGAAGTGGGTTTTGCAATTACTTAACTTTAAGTTAGTTAGGGTCAAAATCAGATTTGATTTGAATATCAAACAAAATATAAGATTATGACATACCGGTATTACATCTAAATAAAATCACTCACTATTGTACAATGTATTATATAGTGTGCAATCAAACATGGAATTTACGAGCGTTTTGGGGCATTGTACCATGCCCTATAACTTTCGCATGTCTTAAGCCCATTTTCTGCGTAAATCAACTGTAGGAAAAAGGATTTTCCACCCCTTCCCCCTTTGTTAATGCAATTGTAATGTTCTTGGTAAATTAAGCCGACCAAAGATGATCGATAACCTTTTGTAGAGATCACCTAGTTTTTAGAGGTTTCGTGAAAAGTTGGTTAAAAGGCGACTACATTCTTCTGAAGCCATCTCAAAATGTAGTAGTTCTGGTATGAAGATCTTTTTTTTCTTTTTGCTCTTCACCATAAACCAAGGCAATATCGCAGTATTCCTGGGGAGAAAAAATCGGTTTGATGGAATTCATTCTACTTTCAGCCCAAAGTGCAGCTGCTATTCTAAGCCAAACACTTTTTTTCTTCTGTTTTTAGTTTTACCCATCTCTCTGGAAAATCCTGCCTACGTCACTGATGAGGGTTTTTTGTATTGACTTACCGCATCCCGATTCTCCTCAGTTACATTTTCAGTCACCATTTTGGTGAGGATGGCGCCAGGTACGACAACATTGCTCCGAATCCCGTATCTAGAACGAAAAAAAAGTTTTCCGTATTATTCGTAGATCTCAATAGAGTCAAATGAAGAAACAAATTGTTTAGAATAATGTCATTATCATAGACACACACAAATACATGACAATTGGTTCTAAATTATTTATAACGTGGAGGCAGCGAAAGGACCTTGCAATCATTCGTTCTGTCCACCAACTAACCAAATGTAAAGTCAAGATGATATAAGATAGCATTCCATATTTTGACACCTTATTATTTGAGTGAGAGTTAATATTTAGTCATCAGCCGGAAACGATAAAGGTTAAACAAAAATTTTTCATTTAATAATAATCTTTGGAGCTAACAAAATTTACTTTGAAAACGATTATTGCAGTACTTATGAATTAGTTTTGCTGTTCACCAGCAATTTTGAGCGCATATTTTGCATATTCAGCTTGCCTGGCCGTCCTCGGGCAGTAGTTCTGGAAGAAACTAAACTAACCATCTTTACTTAGCCTTCATCTACATTCTACCGCTTAATACATACAAAAATTTTCTTATAGTATCGACCAAAGTATATTTCTACATAATATACCAATGAAGTACTAGTCCAGATGAGATATTAGTAAGGTTAATCCAGCGGCTTTTTTAGCTATTTATTTATAGCAACTTTTTGGTTATATGAATCAATACCGTACCAATGGCTCTCAGAACTTTTTGCCTCACTAAAATAAAACTAAATCGGTTAAGTAACTGGGATCGAATGATGCTGCCAGCAGAATTTAGAGCAGAATTTAACTCACTGTCCGAATTCCAATCCTATCGTCTTCGTAAATCCAATGATCCCAGCTTTGGTAGCGGAGTAACTGGATGCCATGGGATATCCTCTCTGTGTAAAATATCTCCTCGTAACCAAAAATTAAACAAGTCGGCAGCGTGACAGAGAGGGTAAGGGCGTCGTTTTTACGACGATCTTGATCGCTTGATCCGGGTTCAAACCCACATCCTGGTCACGTTGTTGCGTTCGTGGATAAGACGCAGTACGATAACTTTTTCTGCTTGGTGGTTTTGAAGAAGCAGCAAAATTTACAGGAGAAGAATTCCACAAAATCCACAGGAACATTGGATTAATTGAAACTCCTAAACAAGCGTGGATTCCCTAGCACGAAGTAATGTTATATTACCATGAAAAATGTGCGAATCATCAAATAGTTAGCGTTTGACGCTGTCCGGTGACAAGAAGGAAAATATGCACTACAACAGCATACAACAAAATTTAAACAAATACTGCGAACGTTATAATTCAACAGTCATGTTGGCATCATAATCTAGCGGATATCCTGGGTTGCCGATTTTGTAGCCTGCCAGTTAATTATCTCCAGGGGGTCCTTCATGGGCGCCATCTATTCTAATTTAGGTTGTTAAGTGGGCTGCTATAACTCCAATGATTCCTGCAAGCTGCTCAAGGTAGCTCAGTGGTCATTCGAGAGTTAATAAGCCAACCTAGCTAAACTAGCTGACGAGAGGTGATATCTCTTGAAACTGCAGCTGTACTAGACTACTTATATTTTGTGGGTAGGTTATCATGACAGACATGTGGTGTAACTCATGGCGGGGTTTATTCATTTTTTGAGTTCTTTTCAAAGAAATTTAGACTACTGCATTTAGCAATTTCAGCCAAAATAACCAAAAAAGGTCCAATATACTGTTATAGATTTTGTACATTTGTAGGGTTGAGGGGGAGGGTTATCCAGAGGTTTAGCTAGTTTTCTGATTCTATAATACTTTCCCACTTGCTTCTGGCATTATAGATTTCATTGTCGATAACAATAATGACAATGCAGTAACACATTCTGCAGCATAACTGCAACCTCGACGATTCCTTGGTCAATCTATGTGCTCGATTGCTAGAATAACATTATATCATCGTACGCTATTCTACTTTCAAACTGAGTTATCCCGTTACAGTACCCCACCTGCTACAATACTTATGCCGGAATGACTATATATCTCCTTTCCAGATTTTTGAATTTAATGGACGATGGTGGGGAGAGGACGTTAAATTTGAAAATCGTTAACGATCTGGCAAAAATTCAAGATCAAACGTCATTCAAGTTTCAATGATGAAAACAACAATACATGTTAAGCGGTTATATGAAATTCACAATTTGGTTACATAAAAAATATATTTAAGCCTAATACACAATGCGGTTTGCATGCATACTGAAAAATCCGTCAGAAAAGTTTTTAAATTGATTTAAGACTAAAAAAAAATCAAGAACTTACTTGTCCGATTGTACTCGACATGTTGATAATTGAAGCGCTTTTCATTCCATTTTCAGTTTTTAAAGTTGCCAAAAATGCTTGTGTCATCACAAATACTGACTGGAAACAAAGCATCAAAAATTGTTAGCGGAGGAACACATCAAGCAAGATTCACGTAAGTTTTGTTTGGGCCAAACGTCAACTAATTGCAAGCAAATTTGAATAATTTTTATAAACTAACACTGTATGCTTTTCTTTTTTTTTTTAAATTTAAATTTGAAACAAACTCTACAGTATTCGCAGGAAACTATTTACTCTCCTATTGGTCTACGCTGATACCTCGTGATCACGATAAGTTCGCATTTTCCATTGGCCATTAAACTTTTCTCCGCTAGTAAGCTTGAAAGTTTATAAGCTAATTTGCGTTTTTGCGCAGTAACAAACTGATGTAGCTAATCCATAGTTGTTTTTAGCAGCCAGTAACAATCCAATGTGAACATCTAAATTTTGTAGTTTTTAGAAAGTGCAGTACAGTATTTCGTGGCGCATATTAGAATACAAGTATACTGCAGAAATACAAATCGCTCAAATTGTTACAAACTTATCAGTGTTCAAAATGTTTGGTATTTCAACTCAGCAAAAAGACAAAAACTTTGAAATACACTCATGCTGTTTTGATTTTTTCAATCTCTAATTCTAATAACTTGACAGCAGTGTTTTTAACATTAGGTCCGTTCTATCGTTCAGTTGTATTACGCATACAATTTCATCGATGTATTTTGCTTTTCGTTCGTTTTGCATTTGTGTTTTACAATTTATGTTGAGAACTGTTCGGCATAGTCACAGTACAAAAATATATCAGTAGGTTCACTCCGAACAAAAACCATTGTGACGTGTGTCCGCATTTTTTGAGAGAAGCAAACCTTTGGAGTCAAATGACGTCATAACAGTGACATCGTGAGCGGATTCGAATTATACCAAATGATAGCGAATGTTTTGAAATTTTATGAATTTTTTCTCCACCTTACGGAGTTAAGTCCTTCACAATTTTCTACGGCCCTAAATCCACAAGAGCAGCATTTTTCTCAACTGCCATGCTTCTGACGTAACTCGACGTAGCTTTCGTTGTTGTTTTCGTATCAAAATAAAATAGGTACCAATAAATCCGTTTAAGGTCGATTATTGATTTGCTCCATTTGTTACGTCACTTGTGTATGACGTCGCATAGCCACAAGCGTAAAAATAACCTAAAATTGGAGGTTTTCTTTCTTTTGCTAACTTTAGTTATGGGGGATTTTGCTCGCGTTTGACACCAAACAGTTTTCTTTTGCCGGAAACTTGCTCTGTATCGTCAACTAGCTTTCCTGCAATTTTCACTTTAATTCCTTAAGGATTTGCGAAAATATCGTTGGTAGTTTGAATGACATGGTAAAGTTGTAACGATAAATACAGCATCATTTACATAGCCTTTGCGCTTTAACTAATTTAATTTGATTGTCACGTCATTGTCATTAGTCAGTGACTTGACTGATGTTTTTTAGTCCGAAACAGCATCATCTTTCAGTCCGAAATGTTACGGAGCACTGCACTTGTATTATAACAGTGTTTGTGTGAACAGGTAGTAGTGAATTTTCGTACAGCCACGTTGAAATTATTCTCGAAGAAAAAGATGCATTTTTGACGCCAAAGTTGGTTTTAATTGTAATCTTTTCATCAGTCAAAGCACAAAGGCTATGTAAATGATGCTGTATTTATCGTTACAACTTAATCATGTCATGCCAATTACCAATGATATTTTTGTAAATCCAAGCAATTAAAGTGAAAATTGCAGGAAAGCTAGTTGACGATACAGAGCAAGTTTCTGGCAAAAGAAAACTGTTGGGTGTCAAACGCGAGCAAAATCCCCCATAACTAAAGTTAGCAAAAGAAACAAAACCTCCAATTTTAGGTTATTTTTACGCTTGTAACTATATGATGTCATACACAAGTGACGTAATAAATGGAGCAAATCAAACCCCGAGCTTAAACGGATTTATTGGTACCCATTTTATTTTGATACGAACAGCATAACGAAAGCTACGTCGAGTTACGTCAGGAGCATGACAGTTGAGAAAAATGCTGCTCTTGTGGATTTAGGGCCGTAGAAAATTGTGAAGGACTTAACTCCGTAAGGTGGAGAAAAAATTCATAAATTTCAGAAAATTTGGTATCATTTGGTATAATTCGAATCCGCTCACGATGTCACTGTTATGACGTCATTTGACTCCAAAGTTTTGCTTGGCTCTCAAAAAATGCGGACACACGTCACAATGGTTTTTGCTCGGAGTAAACCCACTGATATATTTATATACTGCGGCATGGAACACAGTGCTTTTTCAAAATTTGATGAAGATTACCTTTAAATTAATTCGAATGATTTTATCAAAATCTTCTTCTTTTGTATCAAGAAACGGGCGAAATTGAATGATTCCGGCGCAGTTAACCAGCACGTTTGAGTGGTCTTGATATTTCTCCTACAAATATTGATTTATTTTTTTGACATTGGTCCGAATCCATTATGAGTGTGCTCAATGGAAGACATAATGTGGTTCAGATTTTCGGTAGCACTTGGCGGAGCTAGATAAATTGAGTCTAATATCTTTGTTTTAAAGAAATCTTAGGTAGTTTGGTTGTTTCACTATTCATGGTATCTGCTAAATTAGAGTCAATTGTGTCAAAGTAATGATTAAATTGATTTGCAATGGTGCTAGGGCATAGGTGGGCAAGTTAAAGCAAAACGTTAGTTTCGTTAACCACTAGACCGTTAACAAACTTCACATCTCCGTTAACGTTAATCCGTTATTTTCAGCTTTAATTAACGGAAGTTAATTAAGTCCGTTAATTCCTTAATATTTTTCGTGTAATTTACTTTATTCACTCGCTTCTAGAACACGTATTGACGCTGTTTAAGTGAATGGAAGGAAAAATTTTTGCTTTGGTGGTCTTTTTGTGTTTCGGAAGTTACGTTTTATGTCTAAACTAATTTCCTGATAAAAATTGGTTTAAATGCACTAACGAAGCTGCTGCGATTGGAAAACCTTCGGAAATTGCGAACAGCGATAATTAATCGAGCTATAGACTGCAGCTTATTATTTGCCACAAAAAAGACCTCCTTTCTTTGCTTTCTTCTATAAAACTCGTGCTAATACGCAACAAGTGTTACCAGTACAACTGGTTCGTACCGGTAAGATGAATGAATGGTGCAAGAAAATAACGATAAAAACCTTAACGGAAGTTAACAAAACTTAACGGAAGTTAATTTAGTCCGTTCACATGAAAAAACTTTTTAACGGATTAACGAGTTAATGAAAATGTTAGCTTCGTTATTAACGGATTAACGGACTTGTGCCCACCTATGAGCTAGGGTCAACCGTATTGGGATCATTCACTTTTTGAGTTGGTGAGGGTTGACGGGTTGATTTATGCGGCAATACTTTACGTTTCCCGCGTTCTTTGCGAGTTTTTTTGTTGTAAGCAAATTCAGAGTAATAGTAAATTCTTTTAGACAAGAACCTAACTTTTGTAAGCATGTTCGAGAAACGCCGAAAGCAACTCTTTTCCACTGTAGTATCAGTGATGAAGTGAGTTCGAAATATTGACTTTTTTCCTGATAGAAGTTAGTATACCTTTACTTATCCAAGGTTTTCCTGCAAGTTTTCTTGGTTTACGACTCATACGATCGAGCGGGGCATGTTTTTGATTGTTTTTGCAATTATATTCACAAACTGGTCAAAGACATTATCAAAAACATTGCAGTTTTAAGGGAAGTTATTTGCAACAAGGTAGCCTAGTTACTGCTCTCGTTCATCAGCAAAAGTTTCCGCACTAATTTTTTTTTATTTCTATGGAGCGGTGATGGTGTTTTATTACGGCTAGATTGAATTGCACTAATTTTGCACATAACTGCTTATAGTGATCAGTTATTGAGCTTTGTATTGCGAAGGGCATTACACTAAGCTCTACATCAGGGGTCGGCAACCTACGGCCCGCGGGCCGGATGCAGCCCTCCAAGGCATTTTACCCGGCCCGCGACCTTTTATTGTCAGTCAGCCCGAGACCTTTTTTCTTTTTTCAATGATAGATATGCAACAATAAACCGCCGAATTGATTCTCATCTTCTGGCGAAAACCTTTTTTTGCGGTCTTTGCCGCCGATTCGTCCAAAAAACGACCTAAATTTCTGGCGTAGACCTTTTTTTTAGGTCTTCGCCATCAAATCAGCCGAAAAAACGATTGAATTTATCGCGAAAACCTTTCTCTCTTGGTCCGCTAGAATGGTGGCGACCCACTGGAACTTTTTTAGGACTAAATGTGACCCACATGTTCAAAAGGTTGCTGGCCTCTGCTCTACATCGTTTGTGACAATGTGATCAAATCACCGTTGCTGACTTGTCTGTGACCCGAGTTGGTTCTGTAATGAGGAAAGAAGCTCTATCACTGGTTATTGCTTAAAGGTATTTTACAGTTTGGGGTGGGATAACTGGCTGATTCTGTCAATGTTAATGTTTATCTCAGTAAGAATGAAAAAATTTTTTTTAAATATTTTTATATTTGATAATTTCTCCAGACCAGTTGCATACGCAGGGGCAGGAAATTTAAAAAGAAAGATAAAAACCAGATGAGAATAATGAAGACCAAAAAAAAGTCTTCACTCAGATTCAGCCCGTTTTACTGCCCAGATTTAGGTGAAGACCAAGAAAAGTTTTTACTCAGATTCAGTCCGTTTTTCTGCACAGATTTTCTGCCCAAATTCTAAAGGGTGGGGGCCTTGGCAAAATTTTGCGTACTATTCTGAGGTATTCATTCAATACTGGCAACCCAAAGAGAGGGGCCATGGCTCAATGCCCTCCCCCCCCTAAATACGCCCCCGCTCCAAACAGTCCGAAAAATCACAAAAAAATTGGGTGATATCTTCACTCGGATGCCTATAGATAGAAGCAATTACTTACGCTTTAGTTAAATCGTTCTCCCAGATTTTTAGGCATATGGATTCCAAATCCAAGGGCATCGATTTGGGGGAATTTAGGTTTAGAGCAGACGTAAATAGCTGTACCACCGGATTTTTGTTAGGCTTTGCATTAATAAAATTATAACCTTGTTGCTGAATACTTTTTAAAAGCTGATTGATGCGAGATTCGGAAAGACAAATAACATCAGGCCTAAAATAAAGCGTGGCAACTAAGTCCTAAAAGTCATTGTTATTTTTTTGAAGGGATCTAATATTGAGATGCATTAGAATCATCGAACTGCTATCATTTTGTAGGTTTAAGGTTTTGTAGTAAATATCCATATTCTCGCACTTGATGACATTACTGGTCATAGAATTAAACATTTGGTCGCACAATTCATTAGGTTGATTAAAGAGGTCAGCAGCTGGACTTGTGCGCAGGGCTTCTGACATCTCCCCATCACACAATAACTCTAGCGCCATTGACCGAGCAGTAAAATCTGCTCACAAAACGATAGTTGCATAAAAACAATACAAAAAGAAAAGCACAGTAAATATAAGACATCAATATAGGATCATGCTGGAGCCATTACATTATTAATATTGGCAAACGTAGCAACTTTATCTGACTCGAGGTGAAAATGAGGGTTAATCTGGGCCGCAACTGTGTTGGTCCAGGGGTGCGGCGCTCCTCCAAACAAAAATTTCGCTTTCTCCCAAACCCCAAAGCGACAATAAAAAAAAATATGGGTTAGTAGCCTATTGTAAAGCTGTTGATTAATGATTTGAACTGATACGAAATATTGCGTTTCTCTCAACTTTTATAATCGGTACATTAATTGTGGTGGCACCCGACATGCATGTTGCACTATCGCAATCGTTGCTTGATTTAGCTGACAAGCTACAAATTCTTTAGTTAGTAAAACCTTTGAAGAATATTGCAAAATTTTATTGTGATGCAGTAGCAACTATTTTACAATCGAAAATGTGACGTTAGGTGCGGTTGCGGTAGCACGCTGGCATTAGCAATGGTTGCACGTGGTCGCTTTCACCTTTGCCGAAAAGTTGTTTAGTAACTGTTGTACACCGCGTTTTGTTGAGTCTTAAGGTGAATTTACACAGAATCCGTTTTTCGTACGTTTTCGTCCGTTTTTTTTACGTTTTTGCTTCTCCTTGAAAAAGTATGCGCTTTTTCATCCGCATTTTTATGTGTCCATATCCGCACTAACCAGAAAGTCACATACTGGACAAAAGTTTTCCGAAAAAATTTTTTTGTAAAGGGGTACAGCTCTATTTCAAAATATCGCTCTTATCGTTCATACACAAAATTTTTGAACAAAATTTTTATCTGTATATAACAGTCTACTTAGTGCGTACATGGACACATAAAAATGCGGATGAAAAAGCGCATACTTTTTCAAGGAGAAGCAAAAACGTAAAAAAACGGACGAAAACGTACGAAAAACGGATACTGTGAAAATTCACCTTTATTTGGCAGTAATGAATAGGTTAGTCAAGAGAAGGAGAGAAGACCCTCACCCTAGTCCAAATCCTGCTTCCTCTGAAGCTATCGATACTCCTTGCACATCCGTTTGTTCAAATGCTTCTGGTGCTCCTGGGTTATCTTAACCTTCAGCCTCCTTCACATCCAAACTCGAATTTATTCCCGAAAGGCAAGAATAACTGCTGCTTTCGTCCCCGATGATTTCGAACCCATACCTGCACCAACCGACGAATTAAACTCAGCTTCAGAGGTTGCTAAAAGCTTTCTCATTTTTGAAACAAAACTGCCCAGCACATAGACGAAGCCAGGGAGGCCTGCCCCCTACCCAAATGAAAAAATCCCCAATGACAAATATATGAAAAAAGCCATTGTTTCTTCGGTTTCAGTTTCTTCTAAAGCATTTTTCGCTCACAACAGTAATTAACAATGATATTGACTACCAGTTCCTTCCCCTCAAGTCAGTTTTTGCCAACCAATTTAAATGTATGTTTAACTCAAGGTTCGAAATTAACGCTTGCCCGCTTACCCGAGGCAAGCTAAAATTGCCTCGGGCAAGTTATTTTCTGGCTTCACTTGCCCGACGATCAAGTCAATAAAATTCAGCGTATGAAGTAAGCAACTTCAAAAAGGATTATTTAAAAATGCAAATCACCGCTTTTGCTACATACAGTGCAATAAAATAAATGCAACTATTGCTTGCTTTATTTTAGCGCAATCACCGCGCTTAACACTTAGTTTAATCGCACACACATCATTTCGCAATTAACACTTTCTATCTTTCACACAAAAAAGTTCAGCTTTTTAGCTAGTGCAGTTTGCAAGATATGCGCAACTGAAAAACAAAATCGTTTGTAGCAAAAAGCAGCGTGAATTATTGTTAACCTAACAATTGAAATGATTATAATCCAAAATAAATTTTTGTAAATTGAATGATGGAAAAAGCAGGGATGGCATCGTATCGATTACTAATATTTGTTACCCAAAAAAACTGAGATGCGATGCAAAGTAGAACAATAGATGTAATTTCTTTGCGATAATGTAAAATTTTTTCGATGCGATAAACTCGCCACTAGTTTCCGATGATAGATTTTTTTAACTTATTTTGAACTAAAGTTTGTTATCTGGAACAACGTAAACTGAAGCTTAGCCAGGGCAAGACTTTACTTTAATTACGTATTGCGATTGTGACGTAACGACCCTCAAAACATTCTCAAACTTCTGCTTAAAATGTGACTTCTGACAAACCAGAAAAAACTACAGAAACAATGACAAAAATAGAAATAATCGTTCGCAAAAATCGAAGATTTATACGTTGAATTTTTTGATGCGATAATCGATGTTGATTTTAAAAATCGGTTTTTCTCGAAATACGATATTATGCAAATTCGGTAGTAATCAAGCTCTTTTTCAAAATTAAACATCAAAATACGCTGTGCCTATTTGTTTCGGGAAAGTTGAAAATTAAACAATTGTCATAACTTGCCCGACGGGCAAGTTGTTCAAAAAGTTAATTTCGATCCCTGTATTTAACCTAGGAGAAATTGAGAGTTTTTGTTCTAAAAGTTCTTATCTCAGGCTCTCATCTAACCGTTTTATGAACGTAATGCGATAACTAGGGCCGGATTTACCACAATATGACACAATACCAGCTTGGGGCCCCGCGCTCAGATAGTGAGACTTTTTTGGTCTTCACCTATATTTGGCAGGAAGACGTAGCCAAATTCTTTGGCAAAGGCCAAAGGTCCAGCGCATTGTAAATCCGGCCCGGGCAATAATATGGTTAGTATAGGCGTAACCATCTATTCTGCATTTTTTAAATAACAACCCACCTCCACCTCGCCAGTTTTTACGCGACAAAACACTTTTGAAAAAAGATTAGCCGGAAAAATGCTCATTGAACAAATTATTAAATTTGAATTGAGGAGGCTTGGGCACCTTGGTCGCATATGTACTCCAGCAACTGGTTATTGTTATAACAAAACGAAAATCTATAAGGAAAATCTTCGAGTAAGTTATTATTTGCTGCTGAAATATTGCAGGAGGCAATGTACCTTGCTTTCCACTACCTGGGCCAAATCACTTACAAAACTTAACCTCAAAGTGCAAGATTTTAAACGTATATCAGACTTAACTTGTAAGCTAAAGTAGGATTGAACAATTTATGTTTTCAATTGGCTTTCGAACGTTAAAAATCTAGTTTTTTCATATGGCTATAAACAAGTGCGAATTGTAATCCAACAGTATTAAGATAGCTAGTTTTCCCCCAAAATTACAAAAAATTGCCCAGCGGCTGGGGGCTTCGCCCCCAGACCCTAGTCTGTCATATCTTCGAATTACACTAGTTTGCTCAACAAGTCTCCCATTTTGCACATTTATACTTTTTGGGGGGGTTTAAGCTCTTTGCTTTTAGCAAAATCCTGGTTACGAGCCCAACACCGGCTACGGCTTTTGATCTTCCAATCTTAAATATATTTGTCCAATAAAAGGTTTTCCTTTCAAAAATTTCTGATGACCTCATTGCATGTGGTTTGGGTCCCTCCAAATCAAAAATCTTGGCTACGCCTACGGCCCAGCATGCTTGCATTGTAGAAAAAGGCAGCAATTTTTTGGCTCCCCCTGAAAGAAATTTTGCCCCCCCTAGAACAACGCTCTAGTTGCGGCACTGGTGTTAAGTCAAATCACATCCAGTTAACTTGCGGTTCCCAAGATTGTTTGCAACTTCGTGTGGTAAACTGTTCACAGAGCATATAATTCATGAATATTTTTGCTCAGCCATAATGATCAGGCATTATAGCATAATTAATTACGCCAATTATAGATAAACACAGTACATACATAATTTCTTTAATTATTGATTTTGTCTGGGGAATGTGAGAATTACCGATTCACACAATTACGGAGTTAGGATAAAACGCTTTGCGATGATTATCTCTGCTTGGTGGCTTCGAACATGCAGCAAATTCAATGGGCAAAAATTTGCATAAATCCTCAGGATTATTGGAGCACTGAAAAATCCTAAGCAGGTACCGACTCCTCCAAGCACGAAGTAGTCATTGCAATGAAGTGCGCAGATCGTCCAATAGTTAGCGTCTGACGCTGTCCGGTGACAGGAGGATAAATATGTGCTATAACAACAGCAATACAAGGCTAGCCCTATTTTTTTGAGATTTATTGATCGTCATAATAATCTATTGTACCAACAGTGTACAATATAAACTACACAAAATAATAAACTACACAACTGTTTCCTAAATGGAAAAAAGTCGAAATGAACCACTCTTATGAGTTACACCACATGTCCGTCACGATATGAGAGTACCCACAAAACATAATCCCACTAAATGGAAAAGTAAATACTAAAATCTGTATTAGAGCCGAGAAAGAAAATTGCTCAGTGGTTTCTGCTAACTTTTTGGGCTAACAAATCTATAACTTCCAATGTTTATTTGAAGCACAGCAAGGTTTTTCAAAAATGATTCCCAGTGTTTCTGGAAATGTGTTCGAGAATGACCAAATGACTTTACTTGAGTTAAAATACAGCAAAACGGCAATATTGAGCTTTTATAAACTTACCTGGATTTTCGTGAAAATGCTTTTAACAAATTTCGAGTCGGAAACATCCCCACAAACTTGCATGTGTTTGTCTCCATATTCCTTTGTTAAAGATTCGCAAACCTCATTCAAACCTTCTTTATTAAGATCCACAAGAACCACACTTGCCCCCTCCCTCGCAAATTTTCTCGAAATTGCCGAACCAATTTCTCCAGCAGCGCCTATACGCATGCAAAATATTGTTTTTGATGTATTGCATATCTATATTCCGGTACAAGCTTGATGTCCTTCATGGTCGACTCCTGGGAAGTCAGATTATTCCCTATATAAAGCCTCTGCCACTGTGCAAGCCCTTAAGGTTTATCCAGTTTGGCCGAGAGGTTTGTCCAGCTGGGGAAAACCTTTAGTTAGATATGTTGAGGGCTGCTAATGAAAGCTAAAAGCTCGAACACAGCGCTGTTCAGATTATTGTTTTTGTATTCCCGTCACCATACAGCGTCAGAGGTAAACTGTTGGACGATCCGCAAACTTTTCATTGCTATGTCTATGTTTGGAGCAATTCGCCCCTGCTGAGGAGTTGCAAGTGCTCCAATGTTCCTGTGGGTTTCTTCAATTTCTTGTCCATTGATTTTGCTGCATGCTCAAAGCCATCAACAGGGCCGTATTTACATTGCGCGGGGCCCCAGGCACTTGTGGTATTTTCGCTGCATTTTCCTGCCGACGAAAGGTGAAGACCCAAACAAAATCTTACTCTTCAGGCTAGAAGCGCGAGGTCTTTGGCGCTGTGCCATATGGTAAATCCGGCCCAGGCCACCAAGCAGGGATAGTAATCATTGTGAAGCGCCTTATCCACGTAAGCAGCAACGTGACTAGGGTGAGGTTGATCCCAGATCATGCGATCAGGGTCGTCGTAAAAAACGACGCCTCGACCTTTTCGGCCACGCTGCAGTCTAATGCGATTATCTCAACTTTTCATCTGCTTCAATTGAGCTTCAGCAACAGTTATATAATCTCCCTAAGCCCCATTTAGACAAAGAATTTCAATTCACTTGCTGGCCAAAACAACTTGCTGTTGTTGTTGTATTACATATTTATCCTCTTGTCACGGGACAGCGTCAGACGCTAAATATTGAACGATACACACACGTTTCGTAGGAATGACTACTTCGCGCTTGGAGGAATCCACACCTACTTAAAAATTTTCAGAGATCCAATGTTTCTCTGTATGTCTTCGAAGTCTTGTCCACTGAATTTGCTGCTTGTTCAAAGCCACCAAGCACAGATAATCATCGCAAAGCGTCTTATCCAAAGACATAACAACGTAAACCGAGATCATGCAATCAGGATCGTCGTAAAAACGACGCCTTTGCCTTCTCGGCCAGCAAAAACTTGTTTTAGACTAGACTGTTCAATATCACTTACCAATTAGCCAAAAACAACTTTGTCTCACCTGTCACAACTGTTATTTTTGAAGCTAATTTTGAAGCCATTGTGGCACACTCTTCTACTAGCGTAACTGAAAATTACACACAATAAGTTAGTGTTGCTATCTTGCACCGAATCAGTAGCGTAGCCGGGGGGGGGCGGGGGGGGCTCGAGCTTCCCCCATTGGCTTGTGAAGTATGCAAAATCGCATGTTTTTTGTGCTTTTGTGGCCGATTTTCTGTGAAAAATGGAAAATAGCCCCATACGAAAAGAGCCCCCCTCAAACGTCTGAATTTGCGAAATTGGAAGAAAAATCATTCTGAATTTTGGCGAAGACCTTTTTTTTTTTTATTGGAGATCACCTAATTTTGGGAGGAAAAAACCTTTGAATTTCGGATTTCGGCCGAAAAATCACTCTGAATTTTGGCGAAGACCTTTTTTTTTTTTTTTTTGGAGATCACCTAATTTTGGGAGGAAAAAACCTTTGAATTTCCGAGCTTTCCGAGACATTTCGTCTCAATTTTCGGACAAACCGTCTGAAACTGATTCAAGATCCATGAAAATTCGAGTCAAGGTCGTTTGCACACTTCTCACTCTTTCAAAATAGCCCCCCCCCCCTTTTCCAAATCCTGGCTACGCGCCTGCACCGAATAATATGCGTTTGGCGTTGCAATTCATTTACACGGCATTATCGGATTTCAAAATTCACCGGAATATGCTTAGCAACGGTTATGAAAAGGCTATTCACCGGAAATTTGTATCTAGTTTTTTATTAGTTCTGACTCAAATCTATCCCAAACGTAAATCCTTACTCGAAAACTAGTCCCCAATATAACCGTAACCCAAACTCGAACTTCAAATCTACTCTTGACCTTTAAAAAAAAAGCAAATGAAAAATACGTAGATGATAATTATTTTCGTTTCAGATTTTACTCTCTTTTGCTTAAAAATTTGCGGTGAAATAGTCACGCCCTTTTACATTTTGGTCGCAGCTGCTAGCTTATTGAGAATCAATTAATGGCAGATGTTCATCACTCTCTTAGCGGCGGCGTTTGCTCAGTTGATAAAGCATACTAGTTAGTGATCAAATGGTTGCTCACGGACTTCTAAATATTAGAAGTCCGTGGGTTGCTGACTGCATTTGACGCTGCACGACATTATCGGATTTCAAAATTCACCGGAAAGTGTTAAGCGACTGTTTCTTCCGCTTCGGGCGCAGCTGGTAGCTTGGCAGCATAGGTGGGCATATTAATGGGAAACGTTAGCTTCGTTAACTACTAGTCCGTTAACAAACTTCATACCTCTGTCAAAGTTAATTCGTTATTTTGAGCTTTAATTAACGGAAGTTAATAAATTCCGTTAATTCGTTAACATTTTGCGTGTAATGTGCATTTCTTTTTATTCACTCACTTCTAGAACACGTAATGACACTGTTGAGCTGATTGTAACGAAAAATTTAAGGCTATGATAGCGTTCTTGTGTTTTGGAAATTACATTTTACAGTCTAATTTAATTTCAAGACAAAAATAGGTTCATATGCACTGACAAAGCTGCGATCGGAAAATGTTAGTGAGTTGGGAACAGCGATAATTGATAGACCTACGAGGCTGCAGCTTATTATTTGCCACAAAAAAGCGCTCCTTTCTTCGCTCTTTACTAAAACTCATGCCAACACGCAACAAGTGTTATCAGTGCAAACTGGTTTGTACCGGTAGAATGAATAAATGGTGCAAGAAATTAACGATGAAAACCTTAACGAAAGTTAATTTAGTTCGTTAACATAAAACAACTTTTAACAAATTAGCTAGTTAGTGAAAAAGTAAGCTTCGTTATTAACCCTATTTGTAACAGGGGGGAGGGTAAATTTGCCCCCCCTCTTCGTTGTTTTAATATAGCTCCTAAACTACAACAAAGTTTTGCTTTGATGCACCCCGACTTTGAATCAAATTTAATAACACACATTTTCAGAAAGTTTGGGATCAGCCGGATAACCGTAAGTGACATCATTTTTGCCTTTGTCAGAGGCATCTACGGAGCTTCATACAGTTTTGAGCACAATGCATGCTAATCGACGCACTTATCCTATTCATTGTACTGCGTATTCCCTATCGATGCTAATCTTTTGCTGGAATAAAATATTTTATTTACTAATAAATGCATTGCATCACCATTACAACATTGATGGCTTCATAATTCAAAACTATTGCTTTTTCTGCTGTTTCTCAAAATAAACTGCGTTTGCATAAAAAAAATATTCATTGTCATCAGCTGAATGATATAATGAAAATAATACTGCAGTATTCTAAAAGTTTTTGAATGATACTATATCTCAGTCACAAAAAATTACACATATTAATCAACGCATTACATAAAAAATGACGTCATCATGCACGTGACGTCATCAGGCATGTGACGTCATTATCTGTGCTGACGTTATCAGAGATGTCTTTCAAATAACAAAAGTCCAAACTGAAAATAATATTTTAATCGTTTTGCGTGTTTTGAAAATAATATTTAGCAGGTTTTTAAATAAAAATTTGCACGCAGTTAAGATTTACTGGTTTTCATGACGTTATCATCGTTTTCGTGACGTCACAACCTTAAAATAATTAGTTTCAAAAAATTTAACAAAAAATAGCTACAACAAGCAAAAAATCTTACTTCTATCACTTACCAAACAGTTTTTAGATAGGGGGTAAATTTGCTCCTTCCCCTCTAGTACAACTAAGGTGTGATAATAGCCCGGTAGATATTAGGGTTATGGGATTAACGAATTTGTGCCCACTTATGCTTGGCATGCATTCATCAGTCACTTAGCAGCGGCGTTAGCTCAGTTCATAAGGCGTCGTGTTAATGATCGAATCGTTGCTGACTCTCAATTCGATTCCCGCACTGGCGATGCGTCGTTGTGTTTTTGGGAAAAACATCGTCGGCCAACGGGGTAAAGGCATAGGTGGGCAGAAGTTCGTTAATCGTTAATCCGTTAATAACGAAGCTAACTTTTTCATTAACTCGTTAATCCGTTAAAAAGTTTTTTCATGTTAACGGACTAAATTAACTTCCGTTACGTTCTGTTAACGGACTAAAGTAACTCCCGTTAAGTTCTGTTAACTTCAGTTTAAGTTTTTATCGTTAATATCTTGCATCATTTATTTATCGTACCGGTGCAAACCAGTTTGCACTGGTAAGACTTGTTGCGTATTAGCATGAGTTTTACATAAGAGAGCGAAAAAAAGAGCTCTTTTTTTGTGGCAAATAATAACCTGCAACCTCATAAGTCTAATATTATTGCTGTTTACAATTTCCAAAGGTTTTCCGGTCGCAGCTTGGTTAGTGCATTTGAACTTATTTTTATTTTGAAATTAGATTAGACTGTAAAATGTAGCTTCCAAAACACAAAAACACCACCATAGCAATAAGAATTTTCTTACAATCAGCTCAACAGCGTCAATACGTGTTCTAGAAGCGAGTGAGTAAAAAGAAACGTAAATTACACGCAAAATGTTAACGAATTAACGGACTTTATTGTCTTCCGTTAATTAAATCTGAAAATAACGGATTAACGTTAACGGAGGTGTGAAGTTTGTTAACGGACTAGTGGTTAACGAAGCTAACGTTTTGCATTAACTTGCCCACCTATGGGCAGTGGTGGGCAAGTTACTTTCTAAAAGTAACTAGTTACAAGTTACAGTTACTTGGCAAAAAAAGTAACTAAGTTACAGTTACAGTTACAAATTTGAAAAAGTAACTAGTTACAGTTACAAGTTACAGTTACTTTTAGTAATTAAAAATTTGGACTAAAAACACACCTATCGGCACTTGCCAGATTATGTCTGTTTGTCTCAAAAGTATATTAAGACCAAACCAAGGATGTTTCTTTGTCACAAAATTTAGTTTTGCTAAAGCGTTAAATTTCATGCATCAACTTTCAAAGTCGCATTTGTGTAAGAATGCAAAAAAAAAAAGGACTAGCTAGATCTAAAAATATGCACTGATAGTTACAAAAATTTTGAAAACAGAAATCAGTTAATTGCCTTTCAAAAAGGCTAACATTTTAAAGAGTTCGTCACTGAGACCACAGCATTTTGGTTTTAAGATATCTTTATTCAAACTAAATAGTCTCTCCACTGTTGCACTAGATGGCAGGGTAGTACTTTATTGAAATTGCAAACTAACACTGATTGCCAGTACACGTACAGCTGTGCAGTAGGCCTACTCAGCACTGAATCTCCAAACAGCAAATCACCAGAAAGCGAAGTTGGAAAACTATCACTGCCTTCACTTTAACCAGCAACCACATGTATCTGTGAATATTCCAGTGAACACAGTGAAGAAAATATGGAGAAAAGGTTATGGTGTATCAGACATGCGACTGTGCGTCCTGTGTTGCCAGTGTAATACAATTATTTTGAATGGAATTCATAAAAAATCTGTAATTTTCTTTAAAGCATGTAGTTCAAAAAGTAACTGTAACTGTAACTTTTTTTAGGGCTCTAAACTGGTAACTAGTTACAAATATCGTTACATTTGAAAAAAAGTAACGAAGTTACAGTTACAGTTGCTAAAAAAGTAACTAGTTACAATTGTAACTAGTTACTGCCCACCACTGCCTATGGGTAAAGGGATCGTTTTTACGACGATCCTGATTGCATGATCTCGGTTTACGTTGTTGTGTCTTTGGATAAGACGCTTTGCGATGATTATCTGTGCTTGGTGGCTTTGAACAAGCAGCAAATTCAGTGGACAAGA
The DNA here is from genome assembly GCA_963965965.1 of Trididemnum nubilum. NCBI lineage: Eukaryota > Metazoa > Chordata > Ascidiacea > Aplousobranchia > Didemnidae > Trididemnum > Trididemnum nubilum. Next base: position 14,555,465 of record OZ014483.1, read on the forward strand.
CTTCGAAGAAATACAGAGAAACATTGGATCTCTGAAAATCTTTAAGTTGGTGTGGATTCCTCCAAGCGCGAAGTAGTCATTCCTACGAAATGTGTGCGGATCGTTCAATATTTAGCGTTTGACGCTGTACGATGACAGGAGGATGAATATGTACTACTACAACAAAAACTTTACTCTTATTTGTAATTTTCCATTGGGAACAAGCAGTGTACCCGTTTTGGTGGCCCAGCCCATCAAAAAACAGAAAAATGTGAGATCTGCGTTACTGCGGTTAGCCAGACGTACGCGGCCCCTGGTTCATGTTCATACGCACCAATGGAAGTATTACGAAGAATTTAAAGTGTTACCGCTAAATACCGTAAATATGTCTTTAATGGACTTTCTACTTGCGTTAATTTGTAGTTATGGTTGAGCAAGAATAGGAATATTTCTGTAGCAATTCAAATCGTAAAAGGTTTTTTATTGTAACGTTTTTTTATTGTAACTGTGTTTATGGGTATGCACTGTGCGTGAATCGAGGTCATGACTTATTGGTCAAATCGCGTAGAGAGGACTCCTCGGATCAAAACTCGAATCGCAAATTATTATTTCTATTATTCTTGTCACGAACATTTCCACAATCAGATCCTTACGTCTCTTTTGCTTCATATGAAGCAAATATAATGCATTACTTATAAGAAATAAAAATTTTACTTTGAGGTGGACATGCGAAATCGTGATGATGTGAAAAATTCAAGGATGGTTGTTCGTATAATCAAGTTAAACTGGGCTCGTGATGAGGCTTGCGACTGTCTTGCTCCTTTACGATTTGCTGAACTTTTGTATCTACGTAGCATTTAGAACTAGAATGCTTGTATAAAAGAACAATATTTGCAACATTTCGTGACCACAAGCTTTCTGAGCATTGTAGATATAATAACAATAATCTTGATGTACAGTATCAGTAAATTTCAATAAAATGTCACTTTGCATATTATGAGTTTTTTTTTTAATAATTTTCAATCGAAAAGTTTTGCGGTGACGTCAAACGCCCAGCAAACATCTCATGTTCACAGAAAGCTGAAAATCGGAAAATGAAAAGTTGATAGAGAATGTAACTGTTGGTTAGTTCCAATTTGGCAATCTGACAAAAAGATTGCTTCAGATCGATGCAAACCAAGCGAGTAGTAGATGCATTTTCTTTGGTTCAAACACCAAATTAAGCGTTATATCCCCCTAAAAATAAGCAGTGTTGCATTTTTCTAGCAAACAAGATCTGCACAATATTAAAATTTCAAGAGCAAGGGGAGAGGGGAGAACAACATAATACTAAATTATTGTAGCAATCTATTAACTCAATTCTTTTCAAATCATAAGCAAAAAAACAAAATTCATTTTAGGCAATGTTGGGATCAGCACTGATTTTTGTGTTACTACCAGCAGTGGTAATTTTAAAATATCATTTTTTCTGCAAGTAAAGAATCGGATTTGTTTGTTTCATTAAAACTTGTAGTTACAGAAAACAGGAACACCAATTATTATTCTACATCACCCACATAAACAATACACCGTTTAAGTATTTATAAGCTAGGATAAAAATTACAACAAAGCTAAATCACCTGTTACTTCGAAGCAAGCGCAATGGACGTAGGAACTTTCATCAGAAGCGAGATATGAACACAGATCTGCCACTTCTAGAACAAATTGGGATTAATTTGCTAAATGCTGATCTTCATAAGTTTATAGCCTCTTTTTCATTGCCCTCCTTCTACCTCTTTGTATTGCCTCTCATTGATATTTTCGCGCACGAATTTTACTACCGTCTCTCAAATCATGGTACAATTTACCATCATCGTTAATCAATTAATCTACACAAAAATGCCCTCATTTTTACAAAAACGAACAGCACCAAGCACGATTCCACGAATCGAGGAAAAGCTTTTGGAAATCCCATTTTGATATTTCAAAACATATTTTGTCAGTTTCGGTATAAAATCTACCGGTGATTACACCTAGCAATTTTATTTTTCTATTTTTCTGCTCCGAATCTTGCTTTCGGTGCTTTCTTAATGCTGAGTAATGCCTAGAAAGAGTCAAGTTTCGAAAGAACTTTAAATAAGACCGATGTTCTTTTGTGGCATAGAGACTTTTTTTTGTTTCGTAGTTTAGCAATTTTTTTTCATGACTTAGCATTATAACCAGGCACCGGAACTACGAACTGGCCTGGAAAGACGACAAGTAAAAACGCCGTCTCCAATGTTCGTTCAATTTGACCAGCTCATGAATTTATAAACGTAGGAATAGTTTTGCATATAAAACTTTATACTTGAAACAAAAACCAACATATTACAAAGATAAATTAAAGATAATTAGAAATAAAATTGACCATCTAAAAACAAAAACGATTGCCAGAATAGAACTCAGCAGAGCAATTTATTAGTCGAAACGCGTTTAATAAATTGCTGTGCTTAGTTCTACTCTGGCAATTGTTTTGTTCTTAGATGAAGCAGAAACTCCAACTGTTATGCTCCGAAATTGACCATACCTTCAGGCTTCCCCAATCTTCTCATTGGTACTAAGGGTACAAACTACAAACAGGCAAAAATAAGTAAAAAATATTTCACAAAGCTGTGAAATTTTGCACGAGCATATGGAACTTTTCCAACGGTTTTTGTTAAAGTAATTATTTCCGTTGGCAAAATAAATTAGTAATTTGTCGGCCTTTTTTCAAATGTTATTGATGACTTATGATTTGGTAAATGTTCAGTACAGTTGAAGCTAGAGGTGTGTTTTGCAATTGCTTAACTTCAAGTTATATAATTAGGCTCAAAATAAATTTGATTTGGATTCCAAACAAACTACAGTATAATATGACCTACCGGCATTACATCTAAATAAAATCACTCACTATTATACAATGCATTATACTGTGCGGTCAAGCATGGAATTTACGAGCGTTTTAGGGGGCATTGTACCATGCCCTATACTTTTGGCATGTCTAGGCCGATTTTCTTCGTCGATGAACTGTGGAAAAAAAGGATTTTCCACAACTTCCCCCTTTGTTAATGCAATTATGGCGCTCATGAAAAATTAAGCCGATCGAAGGTGATCGATAACCTTTTTTATAGGTCACCTAGTTTTTAGAGATTTTGTGAGAATTCGGTCTAAACGCGGCAAAATTCTTCTGAAGCCATCTCAAAATATAGTAGTTCTGGTATTAAGACCATTTTTTTTCTTTTTGGTCTTCACCATAAACCCAGGTAATATCGCAGTAGCCTATTCTTGAGGAGAAAAAATCATTTTGATGAAATTCCTTTCACTTTCAGCCCAAAGTACAGCTAATCTAAGCCAAACCCTTTTTTTCTTCTGCTTTTAGTTTTACCCATTTCTTTGGAAAATCCTGCCTACGTCGCAGATGCGGATCTTTTGCATTGACTTACCGCATCCCGATTCTCCTCAGTTGTATTTTCAGTTACCATGTTGGTGAGGATGGCACCAGGTGCGACCACATTGCACCGAATCCCGTATCTAGAACGAAAAAAAAAGTTTTCTGTATTGTTCGTAGATCTTAATAAAGTCAAACAAAGAAATAAATTGCTTAGAATAATAATGTTATTATAATAAACACACACAAATGCAGTACAATTCGATCTAAATTATTAATAACGGGGAGGTAGTGAAAGGATCTTGCGATCATCCTGTTCGCCAACTAACCAAAAATACCATTGCATTCTATATTTCGACACTTTAATATTTGATTGAGCGTTGTTTACTTTGCCAGCGATTATTGCATTACTTATCACTGCATTATTTTTGCTGATCACCAGCAATTATGGGCGTATATTTTGCATATACAGCTTGCCTGGTCGCCCTCTGGCAGTAGTTTTGGAAGAGACTAAATCCAACATCATTACTTAGCCTTCATCTACATTCTACTGCTTAGTACAAAGAAAACTTTTTTAAGCATAGATCAAAGTATATTTCAACATTTGCCAATGAAGTAATAGCCATTAGATTAATTCAGCGACCTTTTTAGCTACTTATACTAACTTTTTTGTTGTATGAATCAATACCGTAGCAATTGCTCTTAGAATTTTTTGCCCCACTAAAACAAAACTAAATTGAAGTAAGTAACTAGGATCGAACAATGCTGTCAGCAGAATTAAACTCACTGTCCGAATTCCATTCCTATCGTCTTCGTGAATCCAATGATCCCAGCTTTGGAAGCGGAGTAGCTGGATGCCAAGGGATATCCATTCTAATGTAAAATATCTAACCATAAGTGAAAGTCAAAATTGTCGACAGCGTGACAGAGAAGGCAAAAGCATTGTTTTTACAACGATCTTGATCGCTTGATCTGGGCTCAAACCCGCACCCTGGTCACGTTGTTGCGTTCTTGGATAGGACGCTTTACGATGATTAGTTCTGCTTGGTGACTTCAACGAAAGCAGCAAAATTTCTTGAAGAATTCGAAGAAATTCACAGGATCATTGGATCAGTGGAAACTCCTAAAAAGGTGCGGATTCCTCCGAGCACGAAGTATCGTTATATCGCAATGAAAAATGTGCGGAGCTTCCAATAGTCAGCGTTTGACTATAGGATGATCATCCAATAGTTAGAGATAACAGGATGAAAAATGTGCAATACAACAGCAAAAAAACAAAATTTAAATGGAATACTACACGCGTTATAATACAACGGTCATGCTGGCATCATAATCTAGCGGATATGTTGGCTTGTCAATTTTGTAGCCTACCATTTATTTAATTATCTCCACGGGGTCTCTCGTGGGCGCCATCTTTTTCTGTTTCTTTTGTTTGGTGGGTTGCTATGACTCCAATGACTGTTGCAAGCTACTCTATGTAGCACACCGGTCATATGAGAGTTGATAAGCCTATACGTAGCTTTAAGCGTTGCTGACGAAAGGTGATATTCCTTGAAACAGCAGCTACAGTAGGCTGTTATATTTTGTGGGTATAGGCTATCATGGAAGACATGTGATGTAACTTATGGCGTGGTTCATTTATTTTTCGACTTCTTTTCAACAAAAAATAGACTACTGCATTTTGCAACTTCAGCCAAAATAACTAAACAAAGCCAGATTTACTCTTATAAATTTTGTACATTTGTATGGTTGGGGGGGCACGGGGTATCCAGATGTTTAACTATAGTTGTCTTATTCTACAATAGTTTCCCCAATTGCTTCTGGGGCTGTATATTTTTATGTCGATGGTAATAATAATGCAGTAATATATTCGGCAGTATAACTGCGACCTCGATTATACTTCCGCCGGACTCGATGACATTGAGCTGTCGCACGCAGAAGTGTAGACTTTGGTCAATTAATGTGCTCGATAGCTGAAATAATATTATACCATCGTGATCGTACGTTATTTTAGTTCTAAACTGAGTCATCGTATTACAGGATTCAGCCTAATACAATACTTATGCTCTTATGCCTATACATCTTCTCCCCAAATTTTTGAATTTAATGGATGAGGGTGGGGAGAGGACGTTAAATTTCAAAATCGTTGAAGCTCAGGCGAAAATTCAAGATCAAACGTCATTCAAGTTGCAATGATGAAAACAGCAATATATATTGAGCGATTATATTAAAATTCACAATGCGGTTTGCAAGCATACTGAAAAATCCGTCAGAAAAGTTTTTAAATTGATTTTTAAACTAAAAAAAATCAAGAACTTACTTGTCCGGCTTTACTCGAAATGTTGATAATCGAAGCGCTTTTCATTCCATTTTCGGTTTTTAAAGTTGCCACAAATGCTTGTGTCATCACAAAGACTGACTAGAAACAAAGCATCAAAAATTGTTAGTGGAGGAACAAATCAAGCAAGGTTCACGTAAGTTATGTTTGTGCCAATAGTCAATTAACTGCAAGCAAATTTGAATAATTTTCATGGACAAACACTAAATGCTTTTCATTTATGTTTTGAAATTTAAATTTGTTGCAAACTACAGAGTATTCGCTGGAAACTATTTACTATCCTATAGATCAGGGCTGATACGTTGTGATCACGGGAATCTCGTATTTTCCATCGGCCACTAAATTTTTCTCCGCTAGTAAGCTTAAAAGTTTATAAGCTAATTTGCCACTTTGCACAGTAACAAAGTGATGTAGCTAATCCATAGCTGTTTTTTGCAGCCAGCAACATTCCAATGTCAACATCTAAATTTTGTAGTTTTTAGAAAGTACAGTACAGTATTAAAGTGACGCAATATTAGAATGTAAGTGTATTGTGGAAGTACAGTCACTCAAACTTATCAGTATCCAAAATGTTAGATATTTTAACTAGTAAAAAGGTAAAACCTTTGAAATATACTCATGCTGCTTTAATTTTTTTTTTTTTGATATCTAATTTTAATAACATAACAGCAGTGCTGTTAACATTTTACTTTACAATACCCGTTCTACTGTTCACTCGAATCACGCGTGCAATTTGATCAATGTATTTTGCTTTTTTACATTTGCGTTTTACAATGATGAGAAGCGTACGGTATAGTGGTGAATACAGTGGTTTTTGATAATTTGACGAAGCTTACCTTTAAATTAATTCGAATAATTCTATCAAAATCTTCTTCGTTTGTTTCAAGAAACGGACGAAGTTGAAAGATTCCGGCGCAATTTACCAGCACGTTTGAGTGGTCTTGATATTTCTCCTACAAATATTGATTTGGATTTTGACATAAACCCAGCCCCATTATGAGTGTGCTAATGAAAGATGTAATCTGGTTTAGAACTCCGTGTAGTAGCGAGATACATTGAATCTAATATCTTTTTGTACAAAGAAATCTTTAGGTTGTTTAGTTGTTTCACTATCTGTGGTATCTGCCAAAAGCTGGAGCCAATTGTGCAAAAGTAATTATTGATTTGCAATCAGTGGCGTACGCAGGATTTTTCAATGCATTGGGGGGGTTCAAAAGTGACATCAAAAATTTGTTCGCGATCTATACTTTGGCGAATAAATAACTTAGTGCAATGTCACAACATGAAATCAAAGTTACACAGTGTGTAGTCCAAATAAAACTTTTCAAACAAAAGCCAATTAAGCATTAGGCATATATCTACAGTATAGTTAACATCATCAGGTTTGCAACTAAACGATCAAGAAAAAACTGCTCAAAAAAAAGCAACAAGAAAGCATATAATTACAAACAGTGCAAAGTTACCAGGCGCGTAGCCAGAAATTCGCAATGGGGGGCTGGGGGTAAAGCCTCCAGCTGCCGAAGGCACGGAGGCCTGGGGGCGGAGCCCCAGGCGCTTGAAAATTTTGCATTTTTTTCAAAAATAACATAATTTTAGGGCTATTTTGATAAAAAATAATGCTTTTAAAACGTGCAAACCTGATTAAATTGTTTGCATAAATGGGCTATGTGGGAAGTGGCTAATGGCAAAATTTAGCTCTCTTGTTTACATGCTGGTAAATCATAAAATCCTATAGTCCAAGAACACTCACACAATCTATTTTGCCTATATTTTATAGAGAAAAATAATTGAGAAGGGGGGGTTAATGGAAAAATTTTTAAGACTAGTGATTTGTAATTAGCTAATATTGAATAGTCCCTCCTCCCCTATTCCTAAGTTTATAATATGTTTGTAGTTGAAACCTATGTTTAGCATTTGTACACTAGCGATCAAATTCGTTTGCTTGTTTTTGGCCATTTTTCAAAGTTTTTATTGATTTGTGAGTTTTATTTTTTTCAAATTAGCCCTTTTCCCCTAAATTTATGTTTTAAAAGATGCCCTAAATCACTTTTTAGTCCATTTCAGTGCAAAAACCAGTCTCAGAAGTGCAAAAAACGCTGTCTTTTTTTTTTAATTCTGCATTTTGTTTGACAGGTTAATGGGAGGCTATTTTAGCCCCCACGCTTACGCTACAAAAAGTTGCTCAGACTCATTACAAGACATTCCAGATTTTCAGTATTACACTTAGTCACTTTCAATGTTGCATTAAGTAGCAAAAAAAAATATTTACTATAATTAAATATTTCGTATTAAGATGAGAGTAAAGAAGAAGCTTGTTTGTTTTTCTCAATAAGACGATATTTCGAATGATATACGTCGGATCAACCACCCCCAAGTGTACGCCTGTGCGCACAAGTGAGCTATGTGGGCGGTGGCTAAAGGTAAAATTTCAGTTCTCCAATTTACAAGCCGGTAAATCATGGAGCCATAACTTGAAAAAATCACAAGCATTTATATTCTGTAGTTTATGGAGTGAGACAGTTGGGGATGTGGGGGAAGGGCTAACGGAAGAGATCTAAGTGGATTGATAATTAACTAATCCTGATTAATTAAATAATACTAAAACCTTATCTCCATATTTTTGATGAAGCCAATGTTAAGCATTTTTAGCAGTTAAATTTGCTAAATTTGGCAATTTTTTGAAGTTGTTACTGATTTGTAAGTTTCATCTTTGACAAATTAACCCCCCCTCAAGAAACTTAATGTTTCAAAAGAGGCTTTAAATCATATTGGAGTCCACGTCATTGCCGAAAAAAAACCAGGCTCAGAAGTACTAAAAATGAGATATTTTTTTATTGTGCATTTTGGTCGACAGACCGATGGGGAGGGAGGAGTTTGAACCCCCAAACCCCCTGCGTACGCCCTTGTTTGCAATAGTGTTAGAAACATCGGTAATGGGATCATTAACTTTAAGAGTTATTGGGGGTTCACGGGTTGATTTATGCGGCAATACCGAACGTTTTCCACGTTGTTTGCAAGTTTTTTTGTTGTAACCAACTTCAGAGTAATAGTAAATCCTTTTGGACAAGAACTAAATTTTTGTAAGCGTGCTCGAGTAACGCCGAAAGAAACTCTTTTCCACTGTATTACCAGTAATGAAGTGAGTTCAAAATATTCAATTTCTTTTCTAATAGAAGTTAGTACTCCTTTAGTTATCCAAGGTTTTCCGGCAAGTTTTCGTCGTTTACGACTCATACGATCGAGCGGGGCATGTTTATCGATTGTTTTTGAAATTATATTCACAAACTGGTCAGACATCACCAAAAATATTGCAGTTTAAAGGGAAGTTATTTGCAGCAAGGTAGCCTATAGTTGCTGGTATAGTTCATTAGAAAAGGCTTAGACGCATTTTTTTTATTTCTATAAAGCGGGGATGGTGTTTTATTCCGCCTCGTTTGAATTTTACTAATTTTGCACATAATTGCGTATAACGTAGTGATCAGTTATAGAGCTTTGTATTACGAAGGGCATTACTGAATGCTCTATACATGGTTTGTGATAATGTGGTCAATCACCATTGCTGACTTGTCTGTGAACCGAGTAGGTTTTGTAATGAGGAAAAAAGCTCCATTACTGGTTATTGCTTGTAGGTATTTTTCAGCTTGGGGCAGAGTTGTTACTAGTGCCGGGCTTTTCGCGTCGGGTTCAGGCCGAAACTTAACAAAAATTTCGGGCTTAATTCTGGCCTGAAACGTGCTTTTTGTCTTAGGTACACAAAAATATAATCAAAATAACTTAGCAACATTGCTGAATTTTTCAGACTTAAGTTAACTTTCGGTTTTTTTCGTGTATGATTTGGGCTTCAAATTAGCTTTTGGGTTCGGGCTTATATAGTTTCTGTTCGGACCTGAACTAGTCGGCCCGTTTACAATTCTGGTTTGGGGGCGTTATTAATGTTTATGTCACCAAGAATGTAAACATTTTTTTTAATGATAATTTCTCGAGACAGTCCGAAAAATCACAAACAAATCGTTTGATATCCTCTCTCGGGTGCCCATAAATAGAGGCAATTGCTAACGCCTGTGTTGAATCGTTCTTTCAGATTTTTAGCCTTACAGATTCCGTGCCGGTTAATCCAAGGTCATTAATTTGGAAGAATTTAGGTTTAGAGCAAATGTAAATTGCTGCACACCGGCTTCTTAGGTTTTGCATTTATAACCTTGTAGCTAAATACTTTTCAAAGGCTGATTGATGCAAGATTCGGACAGACAAATAATATCAGGTCGAAAAGAAAGCGAGACAACTAAGTCGTAGAAGTTGTCGTATTTTTTTTTGAAGGTATCTAATATTGAGATGCATTAGAATCGTGGAATTGCTATCATTTTGTAGATTTAGGGTTTGCTAGTAAATATCCATTGATTCGCAATAATATTCATGACATTACTGATCATAGAATTGTCGCACAATTAACTAAGTTGATTAAAGAGGTCGGCAGCTTGACTCGTGTGCAGGGCTTCTGACAACTTCCCGTCACTCGATAACTCAAGCGCCATTGACCGAGCAGAAAAGGCTGCTCAAGAAATGACAGTAAAATAAACACATTATAAAACTCAAAGAAAAGCCCCGGAGAAAAGCCATCATGCGTTAACTGTCTGTAGCCAGTAAATATAAGAAATAGATATAGGATCATGAAAAGTAATTCAAATCACATCCAGTTAACGTGCGGTTTCTATGATTATTTGCGACTATGTGTGGTAAACTGTTCAAAGAGCATTATTCATAAATATTTTTGTACAGCCATAATGATAACGCAGTATAGCATAATTAATTACGCCAATTATATTAACACAGTGCATACAAAATTTTTTAAATTATATCGGTATTATCTGGGGAATGTAAGAATTATCGACTTACACAATTACCGAGATAAGATAAGACGCTTTGCGATGCAGAGTTGTAAACGAGCCGACTAGTTTAGGCCCGAACCCGAAAATATAAGCCCGAACGCGAAAACTAATTTGAAGCTCAAATCAAACCCGAAAAAACCCGAAAGTTAAGTTAGGTCTGAAAAATTTAGTAATACTGCCAAGTTATTTTGATTATATTTTTGTGAACCGAAAACCTGAATCAAATCTCAGGCCCGAATCAAGCCGAAATTTTTGTTAACTTTAGGCCCGAACCCGACCCGAAAAGCCAGGTCCGACTTACAACTCTCTTGCGATGATTATCTCTGCTTGGTGGCTTCAAACAAGCAGCAAATTCAGTGGGCAAGAATATAAATAAATCCACAAGAACATTGGATCACCGGAAACTCCTAAGCAGGTGCCGACTCCTCCAATCACGAAGTAGTCATTGTAGAAAAGTGTACGGATTTTCCAATAGGTGACCGGTGTCAGGTGACAGGAGGATAAATATTCACTACAGAAACAACAACAACAACAATGTAAGGCCAACTCCATTTCTTTGGTAATTTATCAATCACTATAACAATCTTCTGTACCAGCAGTATACAATATAATAATAAATTACAACCATCTTTTAAATGGAAAAAAGTCGAAATGAACCACTCCTATGAGTTACACCACATGTCTGTTATGATACGAGTCTAACCAGTGGGTAGTACCCTCCAAAATACAATCTCTCTAAATGGAAAAGTAAATGTTAAAATCAGTCTTAAAAGACGTTATGAAAAAATTGCTCAAAGCTTTCTGCTAGCTTTTGAGACGTTATGAACAAATCTATAACTTCCAATGTTTATTTGAAGCACAGCAAGGTTTTTCAAAAATGATTTTCGGTGTTTCTGGAAATGTGTTCAAGAATGACCAAAGGACTTTACTTGAGTTAAAATATAGCAAAACGGCAATATTGAGCTTCTATAAACTTACCTGGATTTTCGTGAAAATGCTTTTAGCAAATTTCGAGTCCGAAACATCCCCACAAACTTGCATGTGTTTGTCTCCATATTCCTTGGTTAAAGATTCGCAAACCTCATTCAAACCTTCTTTATTGAGATCCACAAGAACCACACTTGCCCCTTCACTAGCAAATTTTCTCGAAATTGCCGAACCAATTCCTCCAGAAGCGCCTAGACGCATGAAAAATATCATTGTTGCTGTATTGCATATTTATCTTCCCGTCACTTGACAGCGTCAAAAGAGGAGTGCGGGCAAAGTCAATGGTGGTACCAAAAGTTAGAACAACCGCATTATATTAGATTAGCGTTGACCCCATTCTTCTGGACTTCGCCGTTTCAGAAATATTGTACTTCAAACACAAGGTAACATTTCCCAGGATTTTTAGCGCAACTTTACAAATTTTATTGGCAAAACTGACATTGATCAACGTCGCCATAGCTATTAGCTATGATCTGAATTCTAACGTAAATCAATTGCATCCAGCGCCGATTAGGCTAAACTGAATCGAGTACTTTCGCTGCGTAATAAATCAATTTAATCCAATCAGCAGCACAGAACCAAGTAGTAACAACTACCGGTAACGGTACTAAACAGGTATTGCAATACAGCATAGTATGGCATTGTATAACCCCAACTCCAAACTCGAACTGTCTAGAGTCTGACCAGGGGTATACTTAAAAGGGATTGCCAACTACCACTGTTAATTGTTCTCGTCACGCATGAGTAATGCTCAAAATTTCGGTCAGATTTCTGATCAAATGCATTGTTTCTTAGAAGCGAGGTGCAGTAGGTCGGATTATTTTTGTACAATTTTTGTTGGTGGATAGCCTAGGACCAGGGCTTCAGAGAAAAAATTTATCAGGGGGTACGAAGGTCGATACTGGGCCCCCAAATCTTATTAAGCCCCCAAGCCTTATCGGGGCCCATGCCGTTAAATTATTTTTTGCCCGTTAGGTGTAGATCTTCATTTGAAAGTGAAGGGATAACGATATTCAAATACAGTTAGGACCTATGAAAAACACAACTAGACATAAAATTGGTTTTAATCCAGCTAGGGGGTTCGGGGGAGCGCTGTGAGCTCTTCCAGCGGGGTCCAGGGCAGAGCCCCGGAAACTTTAGCACTTTTTATGTTTTTTGAGGGTAAAATACAGCATTTGATCAACATCCAAGCGCCAAACTTGCTTAAATTGATTAGCAGAAAACGTGATATACATACACGAAAGAAAGTATGTGAAGTGGGGGATGATGACATTGACACAATATGATACAATATAATGACTTTAAATTATTCCTGAAGTGAAATAGGCAGAATTATTTAATAGTTCACAGAGACATCACGTCTTACTATCCTACTTCATTTGACAACACCTTAATGCTGTCTCCGGGTCGAAATGGGTAATCATTTCAACCCCTAGTGACGCAGGTGAGGCGGAGCTCCTTATCTCGGGAGCATTTCCGTGTTTCGAAGTCAACTGACTTCATCATCAGTGTGAAGAGGAGTCGACACAATGCAAAGAATTTTGATCCCTGAATTAGGCTAACTCAACCGGTAAATTTGAATAACCAAGCTATCGGTATAGGCTAACGTCTTCATCTCGTAACTTCAGCTGCTAAAAAGGCAGACCCAAACTTCTTTTTTTTTCCCACGTACTGCTCTGGACTCGAGTTTCGCGTAATACCAACGCTCATCGGCAGAGCTGACGTTCAAACCGAAATTCAAAAACTAAACTAAGCTTGCCTGTAAACCGAAATTCAAAATCTAAGTAAACTAGGCCATAAAGTTAAAATCAAAATGGGATTGCGAAACATAATGGCAATTGTGACCAAGGTAACCCGGAAAAAACAACAACTCTGGACAGGGGACCAAGTGGGCTAACAGACAGGGATGAAAAATTAAGTACATAAAATGGGCAAGGGACCAAGTGGATAAGGGGGGAAAGGACAAAGATCAACAATTCACCCAGTGCGAATACAAATTTTTTTTTTATAGGCAGAACTAATTCAATAGTTCACAAGACATCGCGTCACATATCCTAAATGATATTGCACCCGTGCTGTTTCTGCAGTGGACAATCTCTCAACCACAAACAACGATAATTTAACAAGTTAAATTATTCCTGAAGTGAAATAGGCAGAACTATTTAATAGTTCACAGAGACATCACGTCTTACAATCCTACTTCATTTGACAACACCTTAATGCTGTCTCCGCGTCGAAATGGGTAATCATTTCAACCCCTAGTGACGCAGGTGCTAATTTGTCAAAATTTGTCAAAAGTAAAACTTAGGAGGGGGGGCTAATTTGTCAAAAATAAAACTAATAAATAAATGAAAATTTTGAAAAATGGTAAGAGATAAGCAATTAAATTTGATCGCAAGTGTAAAAATGCTAAATATAGGTGTCATCAACAAGATAATGACTAAAATACGACAAATCCAAATATTTTACGGATAAAAGCTTTAAGAAATCATCTGCAATCATAGACTTCACAAAGTCATAGAGGGATCTTTAAAATTCCAGCGACTTTATTACCAGTAGCGTAGGCAGGGAGGGGGTGGGGGGCTATAGCCCCCCCATTGGCATGTCGACCAAAATGAATAGAGAAAAACACTACGTTTTTAGCACGTTTGAGACTGTTTTATGCACCGGAGTGGACTAAATAGTGATTTAAAACATCTTTTGAAACATATGCTTAGGAGGGGGGGCTAATTTGTCAAAAATAAAACTAATAAATAAATGAAAATTTTGAAAAATGGTAAGAGATAAGCAGTTAAATTTGATCGCATTTGTAAAAATGCTAAATTTAGGTGTTATCAACAAATATACTATAAACTAAGAAATACGGGGGGGAGGGGGCTAATCAGTATTAGTTAGTGACCAATCATTTCTCTCAAATCTCTTTTCATTAGCCCCCCCAATTATTTTTCTCTATAAACTGTATACGAAATAGATTACTCCGTGTGAGTTTTATTGAACTATTCAATTTTATAATTTACCAGCATCTAAACAAGAGAACTAACATTTTACCATTAGCCACCTCCCAAATAGCCCATTTATGCCACCAGTTTAATCTTGTTTGCACTGCCAATTTCTAAGCCACGTTTTAAAAACATTATTTTTTAATCAAAATAGCCCTAAAATGAAGTTATTTTTGCAAAAAACGCAAAATTTTAATTTTCGAGCGCTGAGGAGCTCCGCCACCAGACCCCCAGCCTCCGGCGGCTGGGGGCTTTGCCCCCAAACCCCCAGTTTCCGGCGGCAGGAGGCTTCGCCCCTAGACCCTCAAAACAGTCCCCATTGCGAATTTCTGGCTACGCGCCTGTTTATTACATCAGCCAAACTTAAACACTATCCTCACCCAAAAATAAGCATGCATTTTGCAATTATTCTTATTCTAAGAACGCTATTTAGCAGTGCGACCCAACGGCCAACATGTTAGATATTGTATAGTATATTGTATTAGTGTACATTCATTATTCAGCACAAAAGCTTTCTTAATAAAATTGTTCAAAAACTTTAAAGAGCAAGTAGAAGAGTTTTTTAAGGTCATCAGCGACAGTTTAGTAAAAATACTCGGCCATACAGCTTAAATCTAACAAAGCCATTAAGCTCAAGTACTTCAAGGTGTTAAATGTTGTAGTAATCCCATTGGTTTTACTTTTCTGCTTTTCTGTGATACCAATTCATTGTGAGAATTTAAAGTACAGTTTGAAGGTCCATTTAAAGAGTAATTGTTGAACATGGCATTGCTAAGTTTGGCATGTTTTATCTTTTTCTTATATTAGCCTACCGGTTCTCTTTGATTATGTCTAGCTGGAGTACTTTGTAATAAAATTTTGAAATTTTAAGGAGCCCATTTGGTATGGTCTCCTCAATGTGGCCAATTTAATTTGTTATCTTTAATCTTTGATTCATATTAACGTATCGAATAGATTTAGTTTGTTTAGCTTTTGTAGTTAATGGGGGAGGTGCCAACACAATTGGAGGACCCCTACATTATGAGATCCTCGTTTTTTTTTGTCTAGCTTAAGTGGTTAAAGCTTTTGAAGGACCCTTTGGCGGCGGACTCTCTAATAGTGGCACTTCAAATTAGAGATATTTTATTTATCTATTCTGATTTTATCTTTATTTCATATTTGCGTATTCTAAAAGTTTCATTTGTCTAGCTTGAATCAGAGTTGTAAACGGGCCGACAAGTTCAGGCCCGAACCCGGCCCAAACCCGAAACTATAAGCCCGAACCAACCCGAAAATTAATTTGAAGCCCAAATTATGCCCGAAAAAAACCGAAACTTGAGTTAGGTCTAAAGAATTTAGCAATATTGCCAAGTTATTTTGATTATTTTTTTGTACACCTAAGACAAAAAGTACGTCTCAGGCCCGAATTAAGCCCAAAATTTTTGTCAAATTTAGGCCCGAACCCGGCCCAAATCCGACCCGAAAAGCCCGACTTACAACTCTGGCTTGAATGGTTAAAAAGTTTGAATTCTGAAGGACCCCCATTTTGGTACTACAAACTTTTTGTCAAATTTTATCTTTCATCTTAGCTTGTGTATCCTGAAATTGTGATGTGTCTAACTTACACTAGTAAAAAGTGTGAATTTTGGCATCCTCATTTGAGGGGGACCCCCATTGTGGTACTCCCAAATTTTGTCAAATTTTATCCTATCATATTTGCCTTTTCTGAAAAATTTCATCAGTCCAGGGTGAGTGGTTCAGTTTTAAATTTTGGCGTCCTTGTTTGAGGGAGATCCCTTCATTTTGGTACCCCCAAGTTTTGTCAAATTTTATTTTATCTTCATTTTGTCTATTCTGAAAATTTCATCAGTCCAGCGTAAGTGGTTAAATTTTGAGTTTTGGTGTCCTTGTTTGAAGAGGATTCCTTCATTTTGGTACCCCCGAATTCATAGGTGGGCAAGTTAAGGCCAAACGTTAGCTTCGTTAACCACTAGTCCGTTAACAAACTTAACACCTCCGTTAACCCGTTATTTTGAGCTTTAATTAACGGAAGGTAATTAAGTCCGTTAATTCGTTAACGTTTTGCGGGTAATTTACATTTCTTTTTATTCACTTTCTTCTAGAACACGTATTGACGCGGTTGAGTTGATTGTAAGGAAATATTTATTGCTATGGTGGTCTTTTTGTGTTTTGGAAGTCACATTTTACAGTCTAATCTAATTTTGAGATAAAAATAAGTTCAAATGCACAAACGAAGCTGCTATCGGAAAATCTTTGGAAATTGTGAACAGCGATAATTAATAGATCCATGAGGCTGCAGTTTATTATTTGCCACAAACAAGAGCTTCTTTCTTTGCTTTCTTCTATAAAACTCGAGCTAATACGCAACAAGTGTTACCACTGCAAACTGGTAATGAAAGGCGCAAGATATTAACGATAAAAGCCTTAACGGAAGTTAACAGAACTTAATGGAAATTACTTTAGTCCGTTAACAGAACGTAACGTAAGTTAATTTAGTCCGTTAACATGAAAAAAACTTTTTAACGGATTAACGAGTTAATGAACAAGTTAGCTTCGTTATTAACGGATTAACGATTAACGGACTTGTGCCCACCTGTGCCCAAATTTTGTCAAATTTTATCTTTTCTTGATATTTGCATATCCTGAAAATTTCATGTGTCTAGCACGTGTAGTTAGAAAGTTTGATTTTTGGCAGCCCCATTTAAGCGGGACCCCCATTTTGGTACTCCAAGTTGTTTTAAATTTTATGTTTCTTTTAAATTTACTTACCTTAAAAACTATATGTGTCCAGCTTTATAGGTTAAAAAGTTTGAATTTTGGAGGTCCCCGTTTGGGGGTAACCCCCTATTTCGGAACCCATAATTTTTGTTAGTTTTAGTTCATTTTTGATATCCACCCACTCCGGAAATTCGATTTATCGAGCTTTAATAGTTTAAAAGTTCAGAATTTTGGTGGCCCCGTTTGAGAGGGGAACTCCCCACTTTGATACTCCCAAATTTTATCAAATTTGACCTTTTTGTAATATTTGCCTATTCTGAAAATTTCTTGTGTCTGGCATAAATGATTAAAAAGTTTGAATTTTTTCGGCCTCGTTTGAGGGGAGCCCCCCATTTTGGTACCCCTAAATTTTATCAAATTTTATCTTTCCTTTATATTTACCTACCTTAAAAATTTCATGTACCTAGCTTAAAAGGCTAAAAAGTTTGAATTTTCGAGGGTCCGTTTGGGGGGAAACACCCCATTGTGGCTCCCCAACTTTTGTTAATTTTTGATATCTACCCATTCCGAAAATTTGTTTTATCTAGCTCCAACGATTTAAAAGTTCAAAATTTTGGAGGATTCGTTTGAGGGGAATTCCCCCAACCTGGCACCCCCACTTTCAGTCGTGCACTATTCTTCTCTGGTATCTTCAATCGCTCAAACTTTGAATACAGTGCGGTCAGCGGTTTAAAAGTTCATAGCCGGAGAAGAAGAATAAAAAAGAAAAAAAGTTAGAAAAAAAAGAAAAATAGTCTTCAAGTTGGATTAAATGAACATAACCAAAAGAAAGGCAGTTGATAGTGTGCTCAAAAATCACAAACCATTTTTCATCAATATTGGTAATTACCGAGATATATCGGTTCAAAATTGTCCACTCTTTGCCCACTTTTAGCCTGTAAAATTTTGGTCACCTGACCGGGCGCCCCCAAACTTAGTTTGCATAAAGCATTTATAAGCACACACATTGTGTCCACATTTCAGCTTTGCACGTCACGTGGTTTTGGAATTATAAGCGATTTAATAACTTTTCAAGACAAAAATTAACGTTTTTTTATGTTTTTTTTGTGTCTCAATTCACGATCACGTGACCTAGGATCCCCAAAGTTGGCACACAAGACATTTCATTAATTGTTATGTTACGTCGAAATTTCAATTTTCTAGGTTTTACCGTTTGTTAGTTATAAGCAAATCAATTCTCAGCTGCCAAAATTCTCGAACAAAACCAATGGTACTACGCGCTCGCACAAAGTCCCAATTAAACTAGTCAGCATCAATGCAGCTGCAAATTGCAATGAACCTATTCTATGATCTGATGATGGAATGCCCAAACTGTTAGCACAATATTCATGACCGAATTACCGTATTAATTTGTCGGCAGATGATTAGCTGCTAAACGCTTCCTAATATTCATAGTTATCAGTTACCACTATCATCATATAAATTTTTCTGTAAATTCCGTGAGCGAAATCTAGTATGAGATTGGTATGGAAGTATGGAAGATTGTCTTCCATTCCATTCTTGAAATCTTCCATTCCATTTCAATATGGCATCTTCCATACTCCATACCGAAATTTTCACTCCATTCTATCTTCCATTCTATTTAATACCAAGCCTGCGTGTCTGGAGCGATTCGCACTAGCTAAGAGGAGTTTATATGTGCTTGTGGGTTTCTTTCAATTCTTGTCCTTTGAATTTTCTAAATGCTCGAAGCCTCCAACAGGACCGGATTCACAATGCACGGAGCTCCTGGCACTTTTGGAATTTTCGCTGCATTTTTCGGCCAATACAAAAGACCAAAAAAAGGGTCTTTGCCAGAAGTTCGCTGTGTGTATCTTCCAGCCGAAAAACGTGAAGACCAAGAAAAAAGATCTTACTACTCATGTCAGAAACGCGGTTTTTCTGGCTCTGTGCCATATGGCAAATCCGGCCTGGTCACCACGCAAGGATAATCATCGTTAAGTGTCTCATTCACGGAAGCAACAACGTGACCAGGGTGAGGGTTGAACCTAAATAATGCAATCAAGGTAGTTGTAAAAATGAAGCCTATACCTCTTCGGCCACGCTGCCCTCTACTACAGTATCTCAACTTTTTATCTTTTTCAACTTGGCCTTCAACAACAGTTATATAATTCAGACAAAAAATTGCAATTCAGTTGTTGGCCAACGCAACTTTTGTAGATAACATTGTTCTACATCACATACCAATCAACCAAAAAAAAAACAACTTTGTCTCACCTGTCACAACTGCTATTTTTTCAGCTAATTTTGAAGCCATTGTGGCTTACTCTTCGACCAGGGTAACCGAAAATTTACACACAATAAGCTAGTGTTGCTATCTTGCACGGAATAAAATGTGTTTGACTCTGCTATTTGTTTACGAGGCCACAACGATGGCACGTATTCATTCATTAATCACTTAGCGGCGGCGTTAGCTCAGTTGACCAAGCGCATAATTAGTGATCGAACAATTGCTGACAGCGACTGAGGTTGCAATTTATTTACACAGCGTTATCGGATTTCAAAATTCACGGGAATATTTTTAGCGACTGTTTTTACGCTTCGGGCGTAAGTGCTAAGCTCATTGAAGATCGACCACAACAGGTATTCATCAATCACTTAGCGGCGGCGATATCTCAGTTGATAAAGCGAAGGGTTAGTGATAGGAAGATTGCCGACTCCCGCTTCGATTCCCGAACTGGCAAGCGCCGCTGTCTTTAGGAAAGACACTGTTGGCAGCGTGGCCGAGGGGGTAAGGGCGTCGTTTTTATGACGACCCTAATTGCATGATCTGGATTTGCGTAGTTGTGCTCTTGGATAAAGCACTATACGATCTCTGCTTGGTGGCTTCGAAAAGAATTCGAGGAAATCCTCTCAGTAACATTGGATTACCGCAAACTCTATAGCAGGCGCGGATTTCGTCAAACACGGTTTAGTCATTGCAATGAAAAGTGCACGGATCGTCCAATAGTTAGTTAGCGTCTGACGCTGCCCGGTGACAAGAGGATGAATATGTTCTACTGCAACAACTTTATGCTTATTTCTAACTTCCCTTTGGGACCGTTTTAGTGGCCCAAAGGGAAGTTAGAAATAAGCATAAAGTTGTTGCAATAGACAGAAGACAGAACCAAAAAAGGGTGCTCTGCGTCGGTAAGGTTAGCCAGACGTACGCAAACGCAGTGCCTGGTTCAGATTCATACGCACAAACGAATTTATCACTCATTATAAGTAGCACAAATCGCTAACTAGTTTAACAAAAAAGATGTACTTTTGATTGCAGAGGTACAGGTACACACACTTTAGCCGGTCAGAGATCGAGAAGATAGAGCTTCGATTATTGAAACAATAAACTCGGGTTCCATCAGAGGCGTCGCTAGGGATGGTGGCACCCGGGGCGGGATTACGTGGTGTCACCCTTTTTCGGTCCAAAAATTGGTGAAGACCAAAAACAAGGTCTTCGCCGTAAAAGTAGTGGGTTATTGGTCCAAATGAAGTTAGTGATAGTGAATTTTTATTTCTGGCTCACCAGAGCAACGTTTAAAGATGGAAAAAGCACACTACCAAACCAGAAAAAGGGAAACAACGACAAAACGATATACGTTGAAACAATCGGTGTATTTTAAGCTTCATTTTAAGCTTTTAAGCTTGCACAATTTTAAGCTTCATTAATAACACTCAAAAAGCAATGACAATGCATGGTCGCTGAACCTTACGTAGCAATCACACAATAGTTGTAAATAATCAGAAACAAGCAAATAAGCTATGTGCAGTATAAAACATGTTCAAAGAAATGAAGAGGGTAAGGACGTTGGGGCAGGTTGTAGAGGTGGACTGATAGTGATAGAGTGAGTAAATAGTATAGGGTGAGGATATGAGTCATGCTTAACGTTATATAACTAATCGTTTTTGACTAAGAAATCTTGCAGTAGCAATTTAAATGTGGTTAAAGATTTTACTTCTCTAATTGATGAAGGTATTTTATTCCATAGCACTGGCCCTTTATACTTAATTGATTGCATTGTTAAATTGATTCGACAATATGCGGGAAAGTATTTAGAGTTGCTTCTGGTTTGACGCAATTTAGTTTTGGGGGATTTGGAATTATTTTTTAGTAAGACCTGGCAAGCCAATGGCAGTTTGCCATGATCATATCGATGCATGAAGCAAGCTAATTCATTTTCAAAAAGTTGGAGACCAAACAAAATGAAAAGCAA
Source organism: Trididemnum nubilum (assembly GCA_963965965.1). Classification (NCBI taxonomy): domain Eukaryota; kingdom Metazoa; phylum Chordata; class Ascidiacea; order Aplousobranchia; family Didemnidae; genus Trididemnum; species Trididemnum nubilum. The sequence continues at coordinate 14,577,010 of OZ014483.1, forward strand.
GGTCTTTACCTCAAATCAGTGGAGTTATGGTTTTACATCACAATATGGTTTCACCCCAAATGGTGTCACCCGGGGCGGGCCGCTTCTTCAGCCCCGCTCCCCACCCTAGCGACGCCACTGGGTTCGATTCGCAGCTGCTTTGAACAAAAAACTCCAAAATTGGCGTCAATAATATTCCTGCTCGGCGGTCACTAATGAAGGAACAGTGCAAAGGTGCCACGATGTGTGGTGGTAAGTGTCTTAAAGATTACCCCACAAGATTTCTTTGCTGTCTCCTGGGTGAAGTTAATAAGAGAATAAAGCTGAACAATTTTAAATAAATTGTTTGGTTTGTTTTTCGAATAATTTCTTAACTGCATTTTCGTCACAACCAAAGACACACGCAAAATCATAACAACTTTTTGACTTCGGGGTATGACTAAAAAATGGAAATCGTGCTAAAAGGCGGTTGGGGTCAACCCTAACCTAACCCTAACCTTAACCAGCCTTTTAGTTAGGGTTAGGGTTAACCATGGCTGCGAACTCGAAAAATCTCGGTTATTTTGCCGCACTCGAACTCAAATAAAATTGTTCGAGTTCGAGCCCACTAAAAAAAATTTTGATTAAAAATTTGTCAGAAAAATACTTGTTTTTGATCAAGCCGTGTAAATTGAAATTGCGTTTTTCGTAACAGCTGCATAAGCGCATATCCTTCACTGTCTTGTTTATGTCGTGGCGACCAAGAAAAACAGCGCAAGTATTAGGGCTGCGAACTCAGACTTGAACTTGAAAAAACTTGGTAATTTTGCCGAACTCGAAAAAATTAAATTTCAGAACTTGAACTTGCTGGAATAGGCTGAACTCGAACAAAAATTGATTGAGTTCGCAGCCCTGGGGTTAACCCTGACCCTAATCCAAACTCCAACCGCCTTTTCTTACTTTTAGCTCGATTTCCGCCTTTTCCTACTTCCCCGCGTTTTAGTAAATGTCCGTGATTTCGCCCGAAGAGCAACATCATTTAAACAATAAACATCAAATGACAAATAAAATACCGTAATGTAAGGAGATAATAAGAAAGAAATGAATCTAAAAGATATTCTGCAAGCATTACACTCCTTGCCTAATGAGAAGCAGCAATCAGATCATGATGCTGCCTGTCTTATCTTTGCTACAGCAAACTGTCACTTTCCCTCTTTGGAGGTAAAGAATATTGATGCAGGCACTATTGTGACAGATATAGCGTCCTTGAAACAGGAAGTGAAGGAACTGAAAGAAGAAAAATATCGAAGTCAAAAATTGTCTGATCAAATGACAGAATTAAGAAGTATGGTGTCAGAGTTATCTGCATTAACAAAAACGAATTCTAGCAAAAAATATCCTGTTTTCACAAACAGTCTGGATCCAGCATCAAATCCAAGTTTTTCCAATTCAGAGCCTAAGGAAGCAACTGAAAATAAACCCAGCCCATCTTGGTATGTTCAAACTTTGAATGAAAATTCTCAAGAAAATGATCAAAGCAAAGCTTTATATTCTGAAAAAGTAAAAAAGCCAGGCAACAGCATTGTAGAGAAATCCAGACCTATGGCCAAAGAAGTAAATAATGATAAAAGTTGGGAAACAGTAAAGAAAAAGAAAAAAACACATCTAGGAAAGTTTTCGGGATCTTCTCTTAAAACGGTTCCGCGACGATTGCTACCTGCTGATGTTTTTGTATCTCGCCTAAATCCAGATACTTCAGAATCCGATATGACTTACTTTGTCAAGTTGCAATTTCCCCAAGCCACTAATGTGACATGCACTAAACTGAAAACAAAGTTTGATAGCTACTCTTCTTTTAGAATTACGCTAAATGGAATAAATTTCAAATACTCCTTAAATCCTGAGAGTTGGCCAAATGACGTTTTAATCAAACGGTTTTATTCACCTGCTCTTTCAAAAAATCAAGCAGGTTCATCTGCACACTCAGATAATGCTGAAAAATTAAATAACACTTAAGCCAGATGGAGAGTCAAACATTAAAGCTAGTTTCGTATAATTGTAGAGGTGTGATGAAGTCTTGGCTTGATGTTGAGAATCTGTGCCGCAAACATGATGTGATTCTTTTACAAGAGACTTGGTTAACAAAGCAAAACCACTCAATCTTATCTTTCGTAAGTCCTGATCATTTTTCATTTGCTTTTTCCCCTGCCACTAATGAAAGCCGGATCAGACGTGGCAGACCTTATGGAGGAATAGCAATCTTGTGGAACAAGGCACTCAAAAATGTTGTAGAGGTACGTAGCTTCAGTGGCTCTATCATTGGCATTAAAATTTCTGGCTATGATAGAGATTTGCTTATCATTAATGTTTATCTGCCATATTGCTGTCCTGACAACGTTGATGACTTCATGATTAAACTGGGAGAAATTAATGCACTGTGTGAACAACACAGTGACTGTAGCCCATTCATTTTGGGCGATTTTAATGCCTGTACTTCAAATAATTTTGGCCCTATTTTTTCTGAATTTTGTGAAGACAATGGATTTGTCTTATCTGATTATAAATTACTTCCACCGGATAGTTTCACTTTTATAAGTGATGCACATTGAACTACTTCTTGGCTGGACCATTGCATGTGCACAAATGAATCTCATGCTGCTGTTAAGAAAATCTCAATTCTACAAGACTTCATCATTTCAGATCACCGCCCTTGTCAGGCTGTAATAAATTGCAACTCACGACAGTTTGAAGACCTTGACGAAAAACTCCAGCAAAATAGGTCGAGCCCTTCTCGTGTGGCTTGGGATAAAGTTTCTGATGAACAAAAGTTTGAGTACTTCAACCTGACTCGAATTCTAATGAGCTCTATTCTTCCACCTTTAGAAGCCATACATTGCAAAAATACTAATTGCACAAACAACTCTCATGTGGCTACTACAGAACACTATTATGATCAGATTGTTGACTCACTACTTAAAGCATCAACCAGTTTGAGCCAAAACAAACCAAGCAATGTAAGAAAAAATCCGGTAATACCTAATTGGAATCAAAATGTAAAAGCTGCTCATGCAGCAGCAAGGCAATCCTATCTGAACTGGATTAAGCTTCAGAAACCTACTGCAGGTCTTGCATATGAAAGTATGATTAACTCTCGCAAAACTTTTAAATATGCTCTGAGAAAAAGTTGTTTGCTGACAACATTGCAGCAAGTCTTACCTCGGGCCAATCTTCACAAAATTTTTGGAAGCATATTAATTTAGCAAATTACAACAAATACAAAACTCCTGTTTCCACCAGTGTAAATGGTCAAACTGGCGATCAAAATATTGCTAATATGTGGGAAGACCATTATAAATCTCTCATGAATTTTTCTGAAATCGAAACGGAATCCGTAGCGAAACAGTTTGTGCACCAAACTTTAAGTAATTGTGACCTTAATGAGTTGAACCTTTTGCCTCTCTGCAATGTAAGGCTCATTCAAGCTCAGTTACATAAATTAAAACGAAAATGTGCTCCTGGCTTAGACAACATATGCACTGAGCACTTATTTTACTCACATCCCTTGATATCTGTTCATATTAGTATGCTGTTTAATGTGTGCTTGACTCATGGCTTTATACCTAACCGTTGTATTGCATCTGTGATCACACCTGTAGTAAAAAGTAAGAAAAATAGCGTTAGAGATGTTAATAATTATAGACCTATTGCTTTAGCTTCGACTTTTTCAAAACTTTTCGAATTAATTTTGTTAAAGTATTTAGAATCATTTCTACATACTTGTGACAATCAGTTTGGATTCAAATCTGGACATGGCACAGATTCTTGTGTATTTTTGCTGAAACAAGCCATTAACCATTACCATCAACATGATACTCCCCTGTATGCAATTTTCCTGGACTCCTCGAAAGCTTTTGATCGAGTCTGCCATTACATTTTATTTCAGAAGCTTATTGAAAAGCAGGTTCCTTTAATTTTGGTGCGATTTATTATGTATTGGTATAAAAACCAAATGATCACAATTAAGTGGAATAATGTCTTTTCACGCTGTTTCTCCACAACCAATGGGGTCAGACAAGGTGACATTTTGAGCTCTTATTTGTTCAATATCTACATGGATCAGCTTTCTGTTAAGTTAAATCAACTAGATATTGGTTGCTGTATTGGTGACAAGTGTTTAAACAATCTTATGTACGCTGATGACATTTGCTGCTTTGCTCCTAGTTTCAAAGGCTTACAAACCCTTGTTGATACTTGCGTCGAATTTGCTGCAAAGCACAATATTGTCTTCAATTGCAGGAAAACCAAAGCTATGTACTCGTATTTTCCTTGTAAATTCTTCAAAACCACTGATCATAATCTAACTGTGAATGACCAGCATGTTGAATTTGTGAATAGTATTAAATACCTTGGTGTTACAATTAGCAGTGTTCTTTCTGATGAACTTGATATTAAAGCTCGAGTAAGATCTACATATTGCATAGCTAATATGCGTCGTACTAAGTTTTTCAAATGCTCTGTTAATGCAAAAAACATTTTGTTTCGTTATTTTTGTTCCTCTATTTACGGCATCAATCTTTGGTGTCGTTATCCTGCATCCAGTATAAATCGTCTTCGTGTAGCTTACAACAATGCTTATCGTATACTTTTTAATCTCCCTAGAAGAATACACATCAATGAAACTATGGTTAGTAACGGCATCTCGACCTTTTATTCGTTAATGAGAAAACATACTGCAAATTTCATAATAAGATGTAAGCACTCTCCAAACGCTTACATTCAACAAATTTTTGGCTCTGCATGTTTTCTTGATTCTGATTTTTCAGTACATTACTCAAAATTACATTTTGGCTAAATTAGCACGCATGTTTATGCTTTGTGTTGTGCCTGATAAAATTGTTTGTGTGGTTTTGTTTTTTCGCCTAATTATGGACCTTTGTTGAGTCTGACACAAATAAATAAATAAATAAATAATAAACAGTTAAGAATTTTTATTTAGAAAACTTTTGCAAATCACAATTAACATACAAGTAATGCAGAACAAGTTTGGATCTCTTCAGTTTTATTAAGGTTTCAGACCTAATTTTGTTGAAACAGTATTTGCAGGTGGCACAGAACCAAAAAGGGAGGAGTTGAAAGATTGATGCCTCTATCTCCAATGCCGTTGTTAATTCCGTTGGCAGGATCGCATCCAATTATGGATCAAATCCACCTGTAAATACAATTCCATTATGATGAGAAAAATCATCAATTGAATTTTGGAATTTAGTAAAATACATAAAGAGATATTTCAAATTTATGTTTTGAGTCAGACCTTTTCCAATCAGAAAAGCTTAGTCATAACAACAAGTAACCAGTTTCTTGGTTGCTTTTAAAAAGTCTATAATCGACAAGAGTTAAGGAGATACGGCATATCCCTAAAAATGTTAAATCAAAAGCGTTAGCTTTTTCAAAGTCTGTAAGTGTAAACACTAAACAGGTTTAGCAAGCTCAACCAATTTAAGCCTTTGGTTTGAGACTGAGAAAAAGAGTAAGACTTAAGAAAAAAAAAAAAACAGCGTGCAAAAACGCTATTAATATCGCAAACCTGTTACTTCAAGACAAGCGCAATTGACGTAGGAGCTTTCGTCTGAGGCAAGAAATGAACAGACGTTCGCAACTTCTAAAAATAACAGAACTTTTTTTAAACCCAACTATTCTACACAAATACATGTCAAACAATTGTCAAAACTGGGTCGATTACATCCGCAAAATAGTGCAAATCTGCACCAACGTCCTGCCACCTCAACGTGGTGGTGCTGTCCCCTCCCCAATTGGGGATGGGTCGAAATGGCAGGACAGATCTCCCGAGGGGCTCGACCGAAAGGTCGCCCCCATTGTCTTGGACTGTTTTGTCGCTGGGCCGCCCGTTGACCGGTCACAACTGGGCGGCTCCTCTTCTTCTTATTGACCGGACCCCCTTTCGACGTCTCCTTATCCTGGCATTGCTCCTTATCAGTGGCAATGTCCACCCTAACCCAGGCCCCATCAGCAACCATCCTCACCCCAGGTACCCCTGCTCCATCTGCCAACTAGATGTGGGCAGAGATTCTCTCCAATGCTCTGCTTGCCTTAAGTGGGTGCATTTTCTTTGCTCCTCCCTCACCCGTGCTGACTTTTGCACAATCTGTGCAACTGGCACTACAGTGGGCTGGCGTTGCCCAGCGTGCCATCCCCAAAACACAACTGGCTCCCCCACTCAGACCAGTCTCCTTGTTACGCCGCCTGCGTCCCCTCCACCCCCTCCCTCAGGGTTCCCCCCGCTACCGCCTGGTTTTTACCAATCACGTCCACCTCGGGGCCCCCCACGTTACCCTTGCTCCATTTGCTCTCTCGAGGTTGGTAAGGATTCTTTGAAGTGCTCCGCCTGCTCCAAGTGGGTCCACTTCTCCTGCTCCTCTCTGACCCTGGCTGACTTTCGCAAAATCTGCGTGGCCGGCTCCCCCATGGGTTGGAATTGCCCTGCTTGTCTTAATGGGGACCTTGCCTCTCCCACCCTCCGGCCAGCGTCCCCCCGCCCCCTCTCTCCAGCTCCGCCCCCACCCACACCCCCTCCACTTGCTTTTTCAGATCTCATGGATTCATCTCTGCCTCTCCCCTCCTTAACACCTACCCTCCCTCCGCCTTCACCCTTCCTGCCTCATCACCACCGCCCATAGGTTCACAGCCGGTCCATAACTTGCCACTCCACCCTCAAGGAAACCCACGCCTCTCACAAAATCTTCGTATTCTTCAATGGAATGCCGGCGGTCTTTCCTCCTCCCGTCGTGCCGAACTGATCGCTTTTCTCTCTGGCAACCACTTTGACCTCATTTTCCTTCAGGAAACACATCTTTCCTCAACCAAAAAGTTCCAAATCCCCGGTAATTATACCCTCCGCACGGACCGAACATTCGGTAGACAAGGCCCTGTTTCCTCCGGTACTCATAACACTGGTGGTGGTATCCTCACTCTCATCCACTCTGACCTGGCTTTCTCTCCTGTTTCTGTCTCCTCTCAGTCCTTCCAGACCCCTACTCAGACTACACCTGTGTTAAAGTCCTTCTCTCCAACCACTCTCCTCTTCAATTTCTTAACCTCTACTCCCCTCCCATCAGAAACACTCCTTCTGACTCTCGCACCAGGACCTTCTGTCCTGACATCCTTCCTAACTCCCCTGACATTTTTATCCTCGGAGACTTCAATGCTCACCACCCTACATGGGACAGACTCATTCCCCCTAACCCGCTCTGAAATGACCTGTTTCGCTGGATCACTTTCTCCGGTCTGGAAATTCTCAATGACCCCGCCTCTCCCATGCTCCTTCACCATTCCACTGGGAGCCGTTCTTCCCCTGATATCTCGTTAGCTCCTGCGTCTCTCGCTCCCCACTGTGAGTGGCGCACTCTACCTGGCCTTGGCTCGGACCATCTCCCCATTGAAATTGTCCTCCCCCTCTCTCCAGTTTGTCACCCAAACACTCGTCTTCCCAAATTCAACTACAAAAAGGCCAATTGGGATATTTACCAATCTTATATTGCTGAGCACCTTCCGTCTCTTGTTTTTGATGCACTCAACATCCACCAGGCTGCCCACTCCTTTTCCCTCTTCTTAGTTGAAGCTGCCAAGGCCTCTATCCCTTTGGCCGCCTTGGTCGTTCACCCAAAGCCTGGTGGTCCCAGGAAGAGGAATCTGCAGTGCGGGAACGACGGAGGGCCCGCTCCGTAGCACACCGATCTGAGTCGCACCGCCTCAGATACATAGACGCTTCTCGTAGGGCGTCCTCAGTCATTTCTAGAGCCAAATCTGCAACCTGGCAAGCCACCTGTTCAAACCTGTCTCCCCGTTCTGATCCTCGTGCTGTCTTCAGGCTTCTCAATGCCATCTCGGTCAAAAAGAACACCTCCCAAGACCATTCTTTTCCTGATTGCACTTCCCCTCTTGATACTGCAACCACTACGCCTCTTATCTTCGCTCACATCTATCTCAAGCGACACCCCGTCCCTCGCGCAAAGCTGAAAGACAGTTCATGAATGAACTCCGGAAAGCTAGCTGCGAGGATGCTTCTTCCCTCCACAATTCTTTCTGCTCACCTTTCTCCTTGTCTGAACTCTCCACTGCCATCAGCAATCTCTCCTCGTCCACTGCGTCTGGCCCTGATAAGATTGCCTATCCTTTACTAAAGCACCTGCCTGATCCTGCACAGCTCCTCCTTCTTTCTCTTTTTAACAGGTCCTGGCACTCTCACACCTTCCCCTCTTGTTGGTAACCTACCACTATCATTCCCATTCACAAACCTGGAAAACCCACTTCCTCTCCGTCCTCTTTCCGCCCCATTTCCCTCACCTCCTGCATCTCCAAGCTTTTTGAGCGCTTGATTTTTTCTCGCCTAACTTTTCACCTTGAATCTAATCATCTCCTCTCCACTTGCCAGGCCGGCTTTCGTCCTGGTAGGTCATCCCTTGACCAAATTCGAACTCTGTCTCAATCAATCTGGGACGGCTTCCAAAAGAAAAAACCTCCAGACCGAACCATTTTAGCTTCTGTTGACTTCTCCAAGGCTTTTGACTCGGTCTGGCACTCTGCTCTTTTTCACAAACTCCTCTCGCTCAAACTCCCCCCTTGCTTCGTTCTCTGGGTGCGCTCCTTCCTTTCTGATCGTAGAGCTAAAGTCCAGGTTGGTGGTTCCCACAGCTGCTCCTTCCGCATCAGACGTGGGGTCCCACGGGGCTCGGTTCTTGGTCCAGTCCTCTTCATTCTGTTTGTTGATGACATCACAAAGGATTTACCTCGGGACGCCCATGCCTCGCTGTATGCTGACGATCTGGCCATCTGGTCCTCTTCCCCAGACCCGCTCAAAGCCTCCTCTGTTGTCCAATCCTCCCTCACCGTCCTAGAAACATGGTCCAAATTATGGAGACTTCCACTCAATCCAAAGAAGTGTGAGTTCTCCTTTTTCTCTATAGATCCCCATCAAGCCACTTTCCAACCCCAACTGAACCTCTTGGGCTTCCCTCTTTTGTTCAATGCCACCCCTAAATTCCTTGGAGTAACCTTTGATCGGACTCTATCCTTTGGGGCCCATGTCCAATCCTTGTGTTTCAAATTCTATCCACGCCACAAAGCCCTTCGCTCAATTGCCACTGGTTCTTGGGGTCCCACAAAAGAATCTCTCTCCCTACTCTACAAAGCCTTTGTCCGTCCGGTGCTTACATATGCCTCTCCTGGATGGTTCCCATTCCTCTGCAACACTGCAACCAATCACCTGGCAGTTCTACACAGAGCTGCATGCAGAGTCATTACTGGTTGTTTCTCTTCCACCCCCTCATCACTACTCCTTCTCGAGGCCCAACTCCCTCCTCTAAAGCTGACTCTAGAGCATCAGACCCTCTACTCCTTTGAACGTGCTCTGCGCCTTCCCCCCGACTTCTCCAGCCTTAATGAATTGGCAATTAAAAACGTTCCCCGTCGACTAAAGAAGAAACCCTCCTGGAGATCATTCTGCTCTTCAGCCACACAACCACTCCCATCCCCACGCGAGTCTCTGATCACGTGCCCCCCTTTTCCACCATGGTCCACAACCCACTTCACCGTTTCTCCCTTCATTCCCGACTGCACAGGCAGCAGTACAGCCCGACTCCAAATTGCTTCAAGCAGACTATCCTCCCTACCCCCCTCTGATATCCAAGTATGGACTGACGGATCTGTCCCCTCCTTTTTTGGTCCTGGTGGCGCTGGAGTGTATGCAACATGCTCCAAATGCAACACGTCCCATTCCTTATCCTTTTCCTCCGGTCCAATTGCCTCCAGCTTCACAGCTGAAACCTTTGCCCTCAAGCAAGGTCTTGCTTGGTGTACTAGCCATTTGATGACCTGCAAATTCCAGTCAGTTCTTTTCCTTACCGACTCTCAATCATCCCTTTTTATCCTTTCTTCAGCCCCCTCTTATATCCTGCCTGAGTCCCTATGGAATGTTTGGTCCCTTGCCTCCTCCCTCTCCAACAATACCACTTTGAGCTTCCAATGGGTTCCCGGACACGCAGGTCTCCCCTGAAATGAAAAAGCTAATTTACTTGCCAAAACTGGTGCCTCTCTGCCCTCTGATGCGATTCCAAGCCCTCTCCCCCCAGTTATTGCCAAAGTCCGTTATTCCCAATACCGCAATTGGAGACGTCACATCTCCCACTCCCATCTGAACTTCCAAGTCCCCGAAGTCTCTTCGGAGGAACTTCTTCTTTCTCGCTCCATTGGCAGTGAGCTTTCTCGTCTTCGCTGCCATGGTCACAGTCTTCTTCTATCTTCTTATCTTCACAGGATCAGTCGAAAGGAGAATTCTGATTGCAGTGCCTGTGGACACCCTCTGCAGGACCTCAATCATCTCCTCCTCGACTGTCCTGCTTCTGAACCCCTTCGCAAATCTATCTTTGGCTCCTCTCTCTCTATTCTCGATCTTTAGTCCAGACCTTGGGGTGTGGTCCGACTGTTGGGTCTCCGCGGAGTTCCTCCGCGCCCCCATCCCTCGGAAGGGGTCGGGTAATACCACCACCACCACCAAATAGTGCAAATATATCAAACTGAATCAAAACCAATAAAACCTAGTTTAATTGGAAGACCTAAGCAGGAATAACTACTGTAGATGGAAAATTTGAGTAAAATGCACTTGCCCATAGTAAACCCGGCAGCTTACTGTAATGCTATCACAAAAAAGCAGGACAATGACATCAGAAAACCAAAACGTTTGTGATTATAAATTCTTCGTAAGATGCTTTGACTTGTCAGTTGCATTAACTTACAGTACCTTTTTCCGACTACATTTATACTTTCATTATTAACTTATCCGCAAATGAAACTAGATTGCAAAAGATTTCACGTACCTTCCGGTCGACCCATTCTCTTCATCGGTATGTTTGGTATCGACTGCAACAATAAAAAAAAAGAACTTTGACGAAACAAAAATTGGCGGCTAAATCATAACGAATGTAGTGAATTTCTCTGTAATTTGGCTACTAAGCGAGGCGCTGTAATGTGTATGCGACCATAGATACGACAAGAAAGAGGTCAGATTTAGGGTCCATTTAAACTTTAATATGAATTAATTTCGTCTTCGGTTTAAAGCGAGAAGCAATGTGTCCGACTGTACAGTGTTCAAACGTTTAGATTGTAATGACCCACAAAGTCTGAGCCCCAACCAACGGCGGGCCGACGCTTAATATTTACGACCCTAGTAAGATAGTCCTGCATAGTGCAACTTAACCGCATATCGACAAAAGTTCTTTTAATCTTTATTTCCACCTCCTCCGGTTTTAATTCGGCCAATGCCAGAGCGTCAAAAACAAGTTCTCCAAAAAACTTAACCGCATATCGACAAAAGTTCTTTTAATCTTTATTTCCACCTCCTCCGGTTTTAATTCGGCCAATGCCAGAGCGTCAAAAACAAGTTCTCCAAAAAACACTATTTTGATATATTAGAACATCAAACACGCAAACAATAGTGACAAAGTATCGCGTCATAAAAAATCTAGAGGTATTTCTTATCTCCTATATTTATGCCTATGACACTAGTTGGTTGGAACTGCCCAGATCTTTCCTGTAGATGAAAGTACGATGCAGCAAAAATTTAACACCCAAGGACCCCAGCTGGGCTGGAAAACCGGATCGACGACTTTTCTGCGCGACCGTTTCGGCGCTGCCCTTTTCTGCGCCAATAGTCTGTGCTTTGTACTAACGCTAACCCAAAGCCCTAACCCTAAATAAGTGAACTGTCAAAGAGCACCGATATGGCGCCGAAACGATCTGTGTAGAAAACGTACGGCAACGAAATAGGTGGCACCGAAATAGTCGCACCGAAAAGACGTGATCCCTGGAAAACCAGAAGAGAAAAGTCATTTTCACATCACTCAAATAGCGGACAGTGGAGCAAAGGATACCCCGTCATTACACGGGCGGCCACCGCTGATGGGTTACCTTTTGACCGGCTAGTTAGGCGGCCTCACTGTTCTGCCCCTAATGGAGCACGGCCACTATGAAACTGGGTAAGTGGGGAGTGGGTAAAGACCACTTAATGATTTACTTACAGCTTCCAGTAATTCTTTTCCTACAATATTCAGCAGCGTAGTGTCAGTGGCACCAGGCATTACAGTGTTGCATTGAACACCGTACCTGCAAAACACTATTCAAATTAAACAACTGTTCGACAGTGCCCTTTTTAAGAGCTGGAATTGGGGTGAGCAAAATGTCCTCGAACGTCACACTGACAGCAAAAACAAAAAAAACAAAAAAACGTGATAACCAAAAATGTCTTCAGTCGTTTTGAATCCTGATTTCGAGCTTGCTTCATGTACCGTGTAGTCCTAAAGAAAAATCGGTAATAGGCTTTCTAGGGTGGGCATTGAGCAATAGCATCACCCTAGAGGTGCTTGGAAAGGCCCTGGTCGTACATTTTCGTTGACCTTTAATTCCAACTGCAGTCAATTCGCACCTTTTTATGGTCTGTTGTATTTATACTTTGTAACCATTATAGCTTACATGTTCTCTAGACCTGTCCAAAAAAAGGCGAGTTTTGAAATGTGAGGAGGTCCGCGCGTTTTCCCGTAGCATTACCTCTAAAACCATTACATACCAATTTTCAATCGGATTCATCAACGTTTAAAGGTCGCGCAAAGCGATTTTTTTATTTTCAAGATTTACGAACTGATTTTTAGCAACCGTTAGAAGGCGCAACAGATAGCAAAAGTTTAAAACGGTGTTTGGACGCGTTTTAAATCAAGGACTGTGATTTAATGTTACTTGGCTCAATTATTTAGCAAATAAGGCACATCAATCAACATAACGACACTAACAATAGCAATAATGTTTGCCAAAATAGCAACTTAGCATCACTTGCAGGCCCACACACACAATGTAGTTATTATATAGCTCTGCGGGAAGTGCAATAGCGTACAGTACACGAATATATTACAGTAGCTGTGGTGACTAAAGAGTCTTGCCAGGCAAAAGATTACAGAGGTGAAAACTTTTACAAAACGTATGGTAGCTGTAGAACAGGGGTCGGCAATTTTCTGAACTGGTGGGCTACATCTAGTCCTAACAAGGTTCCAGCGGGTCGCCACCATTCCAGCGGACCAAAAAAGAAAGGTCTTCGCCAGAAATTCACACCTTTATTTAGCCGAATTGATGGCGAAGACCAAAAAAAGGGTCTTCACCAGAAAGTCAAGCCTTTTTTCGGACGAATTGATGAGGAGATGAGGATCATTTCAGCGGTTACTGCTGCATAACTATTATTGAAAAAGAAAAAAGGTCGCAAGCCGGATGACAATAAATTGATGACAATGGCCTGGTAAAATACCTGGTAAAATGATGACAAGCCGGATGACAATGGCCTGGTAAAATACCTCGGCGGGCCGGATCCGGCCCGCGGGCCGTAGGTTGCCGACCCTTGCTGTAGAATTAAAGTTGAAAAAAAAGGCGGCTCTCCAGGCAGGATTTATTACCGCACTAAATAATAGAAAAAACTGGAAACAGCTGTACACTTGTGCCATAAATGAGAGTTATTCTGTTTAGTATTACGTTGATAAACATCTTAAAGTGACATGTATGTACCAGCTACTATTCAGTGAAAACATTGACGGCCTATCACGAAAGAATATTGGTCGGTTTAACCTTTGTTCGTAGAGTTTCAGTGACTTTGATTAGCCTTGTAATTTATCAAGTATTCGTATTTCAATCAGTCAGAGTTATGCCCAACATTTCATTCGCCAGTGGCACTTCAAGAAGGAAGATAGTTAAGCGGACCAGAAATAAAACGAATTTTTTCTTGATTGGATATCCAAGTAAATCTATTTAAAGTGCAAATATATTACTGGCTGCAAGTTGCCCACTCTAAGGCAGGTTTTAAAGTGCTCTTGCACGAAAAAATATACCAAAGAAAAACAGGAGTACAGCATGGTCTCAAGCTGAATATGTAGTGGATTGCGTTCTGGAGTTTTAAAGAATGGCCGACATTAAAGCGATTACAAAAAACAATCGTGTTATGCGGATACAAAAAAAGTACAAGGAGTGGTGTGATTTGGCGAAAAGCAAGAGTCGGACTCGAGATGTCGGCGGAAAATGAGCGTTATTTATTTCGGAGCTTGCCAAACTCTGGGATATTGGTGCCAAAGATGCTGTTGCAACTATACGTGAAAATCGGTTGTTGACAGTTTCGGATTAGGAAGAAGATACTGCTTTTTATGCCGACCAACAAGGCATGCTGGAAGTAGTAATGTCAGGCAAAGACAAGATCTTTTTGCAAAGAAGTTGTTTTTGTTGTTGCGCTGTTGTTGTAGCGCATATTTATCCTTCTGCAACCGGGCAGTGTCAGACGCTAACTTATTGGACGATCCACGCACTTTTTATTACCTGGACTACTTCGTGATTGCAGGAATCCGCAACGGCTTAGGAGCTTTCGATGATCCAATGTTCCTGTGAATTTCTTTGAATTCTTGTCCACTGAATTTGCTGCTTGTTCGAAGCCACCAAGCAAGGATAATCATCGTTAAGCGTCTTATCCAAGGACGCAACAACGTGACCAGGGTGCGGGTTGAACCCAGATAATTCGATCTGGGTCGTTGTAAAAACGACGCCTTTACCCATTCGGCCACGCTGCCGACGTCAGGTGATTTTTATCGCGCTAGACACTTCGTGCGAACAGTAAAAGTTGTAAACAATGCATCGGAGCGGGGTGTGAAGCTCAATATTGACTGTGCCGCTATAATTACTGATAATGTTCTGCAAAAACACGATCTATTGCAAGCATTAGAAGCTCAACGAAAACAGTTTCCAGATTTCGCAAAAGCAACTCTTGAAAAAACGTTTTGTTAAAATGTTGTCAATAATTAATTTGTGAAATAATAAGGTATGATTGATCGACTGAGCAATTTGCACTGTAATTGTAGAGAAACAAACGATCACAATTTTTTGTTTGGCAATACGGTTCTTCTACACAATTTTTGAAATTTTGTTTATGCATACCACTGCATGATGTGTTTAGAAGATACCTTTGTAAATATTTTTTAGTGTTTGAACGCTTTATGCTTCACAGTTTCATCTGGCAGGGTGCCTAAGATGTCTGTGCCGCTTGCAGAACTCTTTTAAGTGTTTGGACCTTCTAAGCTACTATTTTGGCAAACATTATTGCTATTGTTAGTGTCGTTATGTTGATTGATGTGCCTCAGTGGCTAAATAATGAAGTCAAGTAACATTAAATCACATTCCTTGATTTAAAACATGTCTAAACATCGTTTTAAACTTTTGCTACCTGTTGCGCCTTCTAGCGGTTGCTAAAAATCAGTTCATAAATGTTGAAATAAAAAAATCGCTTTGCGCGACCTTTAAACGTTGATGAATCCGATTGAAAATTGGTATGTGATGGTTTTAGAGGTAATGCAACGGGAAAACGTGCAGACCTCCTCACATTTCAAAACTCGCCTTTTTTTGGACAGGTCTACTGTTCTTGCCCTTGGCCTCGGATTTTTTTTGTGTCCTTGGCCTTGACCTCGAGCCTAGTGTCCTCGACTCCACCTCTGGAAACTGTCTTACTCAGCAAACAAATACTCGCGTTTTCAGATTGTCTCGAACAATATGACTTTAATAATTACAAACACAAGTTTAATACCTTAATAATGGCATGTTTGATTAATATTTGAGCTTAGCATATCCCGCAATACAAGCAATGCAAGCTTTGAATGGCAGTTACTGAGATAAAGAGAAAGTGGCAAAGCTGCATAAAGCGTTAAATATGCATAATATAATTGACATGATAAGGGGTATAATATGCCAACGCAAACAAGTGTAATTTATGACAACGTGGCAGTTGGCTGGCCACTACACTAAATTTGGTTCTGATTGTAGTTTCAGACTTCTCATAGAAACATCAAAAATTGCCTTTACGTCATAATTGTTGTTTTTGATCTTGATTGACTGCTGTTGCTAAGCTTTAAAATTTTCTGACAAAGCTCTTTAGTACGTAGACTTAGTAAACAATAACATAGTTCTATGGGTTTGGATTAGTATGCGTCACGTTAAAACAACAACAAAAGATATCGTATTACGTTATTGTAGCATTTTTAACCCATTAACAACATCAAAACGATAACGAGCTTGGGAACTACTGTATATACGAATTTCGTAAAGGATACGAAGATTAGTTACTTTGAAGCCAGTAGCGTAGCCAGGGGCCAGGCGCGTCGATTCCCGGAGGGGTCGGGGGGTCCTGACCCCCCCAAAAATATGCATTGGGGGGTCCAAAGAGTAAAGGACCCCCCCAATATAAATTAACATGTTTGCTATTTGTCATGAATACTAGCAAATGGCATTTCTGTCTAAACAGATTTTTCTTGCTCAAAATCTTGAAACCTGCGTGGTACAGCGCTAGACCAAGATTTTATAAAAATAATCGCAATAGGAGTATGTTAATCACCTAGCCAATACATTGCACAATTTTTATTTGTGTTCGTCACAAACTCATCATTGTGACTATGTGTCTGTCAGTGAAGTCTAGATAGGAAAGTCCTCATTGTTGCAACAGGGCACTGAGGAGCGAGGACAGACTGAGACTCGCAGCATCAGAGCATAGTTACTCAATATTACAATGGTGCCATACGAGCGGGACTTAATGGACGATGTCATCAGGGATGATTCAGGATTTTTGATTGGAATGGTCCAAATCACTTTTAATAATGTCTTCAACCATTTTCGAAATGAGGCACTTCTTACGGAACAATGGTATCTTAAAATGGAAGATCAGAAGCAGTGGCCTGGTTTGGCACGGAGGACGTGAAGTAAATGTTGAAAAGTTAAAAGGTCTAAATTGGGAAAAAAGGTAAGCAATCTAGTGTAACTCAAACGTATCATAGACGGGGTCTGGGGGCCAAGCTTCCAGCCACTGGGCAATTTTTTGTAATTTTTTGAAAAAAAATAGCAAAGTTTATTTAAATGACATTGGATCACATTTCGCGCGTTTTTTGAGTAATTTGAAAAAAACAAACAGATTTTTACTATTTAGAAAGCCAATTGAAAAATTAAATTGTTTAATTATCTTTTTACTTTTAAATTAAGTCCAAAACACGTTTAAAGTCTTGCATTTTCGGGTGAAATTTTGTATGTGATTTGTCCTAGGTTGGCGGAAGTAAGGCACATTGTCTCCTGCGATCCTAGATAATAACCCACTCGAAGATTTTCCTAAAGAGATTTTTGTTTGTCATAAAAATAACCTGTTGTAGGAGTACATGTAACTACTTAGAGGTCCAGCCCCCTTTAATTTAAATTAAATTAATTGTTCAATGCACATTTTCGCAAGCTTACTTTTTTTTCAAAAGCATTTTGCCGCGTAAAAACAGGTGAGGTGGAGGTGAATTGTTATTGAAAGTTAATTGGTACAATAGATGGTTTTGGTATGTTTTTGCCCAGGCTAGATTTACATTTCGCGGAGCCCCAGGCACTTTGGTGATTTTCACTGTCAATATAGATGAAGACAAAAAAAAACTCTTAGGCCTACCATTTAAGCGCGAGACCCCCTGGCGCTGAGCCATTAGTAAATCCGATTGTGGTTATTGTATTACGTTCATAAAAAGGTTAGATAAGCGCGTGAGATTGCAATTTTTATGACACAACTCTTGATTTCACCCGAGCTATACACTTAAATTTGTCGGCAAAATTTTGAATTGAGGAGGCTCGGGCCCACCCATCGTCCATATTAATATTATAGGTAATTACTGTTGAACGCGTGCATTTTTGTAAGAAATGCTAAAAGCAAGTAAAACCGAAAAACAGTAGGCTTTGTTTCAATATTTTTATCATTGAGGGCATTTTAATTGGGGGGGTGCTGCCAGTGCCGTCGGTACGGGGGGTAGGGGGCCATGCCCCCTCTAACAACTGCTTGTGCCCCCCCCTCATTGTGTTTACTCAAAATACTGTTTTTGGAACATCACGTTAACGGAAAGACAGCAGACAATAATGGAAAAAAATAATTACATTCAAAGTTATTCTCTTTTGATATTTTGTCGATTCTTTGCGAAATTGCTGGCAAGCAACTGCTGTACATATATTTGAAGCAATAGTCTGTCTGATTAACATAAACCTGAAGAATCGTTACCGGTACTTCGTTAGTGATAATGACATGAAACAATACGTGAAAACATTTTTGTCAAAGACCAGCTGTTTTAATTTTTAGAGCACACTCAAGATTTTGAGGTTGCAGTTAGTGGCGCAACCAGGTTGAAGGGGCTTACGCCCCCAAAGCCAAGTAACTTAGAAAATTTATCCTCAAAATGCGAGCGTTTAAACGTATTTTAGACTTGAACTGAAGTAAGTGGGGCTGAAGGGGCTAAGCAATTTTATTCTTTAAAATGGCTTTTGAATTTTAGCAATTTATTTATTCATATGGCTTCAAAAAAAGCGAAATATGCTTAAATTGCGTTAAAATTGCTATTTTTGGCTGCAAAATTATAAAAATTGCCCAGCAGCTGGGGACTACACTCCCAGGCCCCGTCCACAGTCACTAAATATTTAGTGACTATGCCTCGTCTGTGAGACGCTTGAGTTGCATCAGTTTGTTTAGCACTGGGCCTAAATGACACAATTTTGTGCAAAGAAAAAAATTTTTGGTTCACCCGTTTTAGCAAAATCGTGGTTGCGATAGTGGTAACATTCATTGCTGTGGATAAAGTTTTCAGGCGATTAATGGTCGCAGACCAAACAAGCTAAGAAATGCTGCCGGCCTTATTGCTCTCTTTTTTTTAGACATGAAAACAGAATTTTTAAAATTGCGCATATTTAGAGCCGTTCAAGATCTGAAGATCAGTTTTTATATGCAAAAGCTCAGTTAATTTTAGTGCCCCCCACTTTCGGCTAGTGCCCCCTCACTTCGTTTGCGCTGGCAACGGCACTGTGGCCTGCCTCCCCCCCCCCTCTTGTCTACGCCTATGGGTGTCAACCCTTAAAGTAGTACGGACAGGCTTGGCGGAACGATTTTCAAAGTTTTCGAAGTCGTGACATTGGAATTAGGGTCCAAAAACCGCCCCAAAAGTTTAGCGTGAAAGAGGGAGGTCGCATTTAAAAATACCTCAAAAAATATTTCACTCGGTTATATTTCTAATACCATTAAGCAAAACATTATGCACCCTGGTCACGTTGTTGCGTCCTTGGATAAGACGTTTTACGATAATTATCTCTGCTTGGTGGCTTCGAACAAGCAGCAAATTTACGTGGGAAGAAGTCAAAACGTCAACAGGAAAGCTTGGAAAATGGTCAACTCCTAAGCGGGTGCGGATTCGTCCAAAACATAGCGCACCGTCGCTTTCTCGTGATAAGAGGATAAAGATGCACCAATCAATCAATCAATCAAGTGTTTAGCTCCATAGAGATTTATATACGGACTGAACAATTAATATAAATCTCTATGGAGCTAAAAACCTTTTCCAGTACATATTGCGTTGCAATAGATCCTTCTCATACTTTCTCAAACTGTTAGTGAAGCAGCCTAGTTGTTATGAATATCACTAATTTTTTTCACGCTGTTAGTGACATAATTTTCAATTTTATATAATGTTATTGCTCCATCATTTTAATGTTTTTGGTTATAATAGCGCAAGTTCGTAAGTTTTCACTGTTACCCATCTTTTGCTGTTATTTTTTTCTCATTTATCTTTTTGTAACTGCAAAGGCAGCACTGCCGAAAAAAAGTTTAGTGTTTGCTGCTCGGCAGATTGCAAATAATCTGTCGCCAATAGCTAAAAAATTGTAACTTCATTTTTTTGCCTTTTGCAAAATATCATTAGAAAGAACGTCTAATAATTTAGCTTGTGCCCTCCAGCGCTTTTTATGCTTATTTTTGTGCACGTTTCGCGCTGCTCAAAACAGGTCTTTCAAATCGAAGCTTAACCAAAAAAGGTCTTAAAATTGAGTCATCTTTGCAAAAACGCAAACATTTTTTTGTTTTTTTTTCTGAGATCCCCGTCTAAAGTCACAAATTTTAGCACCTCACCCATGAAAATTTTTCATTAAATACATTGAATAGTGAAGAAAAACCTTCTGTGAAAAAACCGGTTGACCGGGCCGGTCAGAAACCGGTTGACCAGCCGGTCGACCGGCCGGTCAACCGGCGATAATTTTGAAATTTACCGGTCGGGTCGAATCGAGAAAATCCTGACCGGTTCCATCTCTGCCCTAATTTTCTCATTGCTAGGTGATATGTGTGGCTGTCTTCTTTTAGTAGGCCGTGGGCACTCTTCAAAAATAATTTCAGTGAAAATCTGCAAAAAATGACGTCGAGATGTTTTGATGACGTAATCACTTAGACTAAAGCAATTTGTCTTCTGACTCAATTTATATGTTCATAAAAACAACTTATGAGCAAATTCGAGCTCCAAAAAAATTTTTTTTAATCAAAAAAACCAATGATGACGTCATTTTTCCGGTGTCGGTCTCAAACCTTGCCGGTCTCGGTCTCGAAGCCAACTTCGAGACCAAGACCGGTCTCGGTTTCGGTCTTGGTCTCGGAAAAGTTTTTCAGTCTCGTTCTTGGTCTTAGTCTCGGACGATTCGGTCTTGACTGCAGCTCTGGTATCAGTAATGAAGTGAGTTCGAAATGTTGAATTTTTTTTTGAATAGAAGTTAATATTCCTTTAGTTATCCAAGGTTTTTCTGCAAGTTTTCGTCATTTACGACTCATACGCTTAAGCGGGGGATGTTTATCGATTGTTTTTGCAATTATATTCACAAACTGGTCAAAGACATTATCAAAAACATTGCGGTTTGAAGGGAAGCTATTTGCAACAAGGTAGCCTAGTTCCTGCTGTAGTTCATCATAAAAAGCTTCCGCGCCAATTTTTTTATTTCTATAAAGCGAGGATTGTGTTTTGTCACGACTCGTTTGAATTTATTAATTTTGCATCTAATTGTTTATGGTGATCAGTTATTGAGGTTTGTATCAGAGGTGGAGTCCTCGAGGACGCCCTTGGTGTTAATGACACATTTTGAAGTCCTTGGCCTCGAAGGTCAAAATTCTTGGTCTTGGTCTCCAAGCCCCAAGTCCTCGAAAATTGACCTGTCCTCGGCTCGAGGACAGCACTGCTTTTTGAATTGTTGAAATTTTTTATGAAAACGCCAGAAACCTTGCGGGAAATTTGCGAAGACCTTTTTTTGTTTTCCTCAATTGGAGATCGCCTGAAAAAAAATTTTGAAGACGTTTTTCTTTTTTGTTTTATGAGAACACTTGCACCTGTATCCTTGGTTCTTGGCCTCGAGCATTTCTGTCGTTGGCCTCGAGAGTGTCTGTCCTCGGAAGAACTGTTTTTGGCCTCAGATTTTTTTGTGTCCTTGGCCTTGGCCTCGAGCCTTGTGTTCTCGACTCCACCTCTACTTTGTATTACAAAGGGCATTGCACTATGCTCTACATCGTTTGAGACAATGTGATCAGTCACCGTTGCTGACTTGTCCGTGATCCGAGTAGGTTTTATAATGAGGAAGAAAGCTCCAATACTGGATGTTACTTGTAGGTATTTTCAGCTTGGGGGGAAAACAGGCTGGTTCCGTTAATGCGTATGTTACCAAGAATGTAAAAGTCTTTTTTATTTTTATTTTTTATTTGATAATTTCTCCAGACAGTCCGAAAAATCAAAAACAAATTGGTTGATATCCTCACTCGGATGCCTATAGATAGAAGCAATTACTAACGCTTTTGCTGAATCGTTCTTCCAGATTTTTAACCTTATATGGATTCCCAGCCGGTAATCCAAGGACTTCGATTTGGGAGAATTTAAGTTTAGAGCAGTCGTAAATAGCTGTACCACTGGGTTTTTGTTAAGCTTTGCATTAAGAAAATTATAACCTTGTCGCTGAATGCTTTTCAAAAGCTGATTGATGCGAGATTCGGATAGGCAAAAAAACATCAGGTCTAAAATAGAGCGGTGCAACTAAGTCGTACAAGTCATCGTAGTTTTTTGAAGGAACCTAATATTGAGATGCATTAGAATTACGGAATTGATATCATTTTGTAGGTTCAAGGTTTTGTCGTAAATATCTATATACTCGCACTTGATGGCATTACTAGTCATGGAGTTAAATATTTGGTCGCACAATTCGCTAGATTGATTAAAGAGATCGGCAGTTTGACTCGTGCGCAGGGCTTCAAACAACTCCCGATCACAAAATAACTCTAGCGCCATTAACCGAGCAGAAAAGTTTGCTCACAAAACGATAGTAAAATAAAAACGATATAAAACTTAAAGAAAAGCACAGAAAGAAAACCAGCATGCATCAACTGCCAGTACCCAGTAAATATAAGACATCGATCTAGGATCATGCTCAAGAGCGTAGCCGGGGGGGGGGGGGGGGGCTAAAACTTGTCAACCAAAATGCAGAAGGAAAATACCACGTTTTTAGCACTTCCAAGACTGTTTTTTTTTGCACTGGTATGACTAAAAAGAGATTTAGAGCATCTTTTGAAACATGTATTCTGGGGGAAGGCTAATTTATCAAAAATAAAACCCATAAATCAATAAAAAGTTTGAA
The DNA here is from genome assembly GCA_963965965.1 of Trididemnum nubilum. Lineage (NCBI taxonomy): Eukaryota > Metazoa > Chordata > Ascidiacea > Aplousobranchia > Didemnidae > Trididemnum > Trididemnum nubilum. The sequence goes on from OZ014483.1 coordinate 14,599,531, forward strand.
AAATGGCCAAAAATAATCAATCCAATTTGATCGCTAATGTAAAAATGCTGAACATAGGCTTCATCAATAACTATATTATAAACTCAGGGATAGGGGGAGGCTATTCAGTATTAGTTAATTACCAATCGCATCTCTCAACTATTTTTCCATTAGCCCCCCCAAATTTTTTTCTTTATAAAATATAGACGAAACAAATTATTCCGTGTGAGTTTTATTGAACTATAGGATTTTATGATTTACCAACATGTAAACAAGAGAACTAAAATTTTATCAATAGCCACCTCCCACCTAGCCCATTTATGCAACAATTTAATTATGGTTGCACTGCCAATTTCTATGTTACGCTTTGAAAACATTAATTTTTGTCAAAATAGCCCCGAAACTACGTTATTTTAGCAAAAACCGCAAAATTATCAAGCGCTGGGGGCTTTGCCCCAAAACCCCCAAAACATCCACTCCATTGCAAATTTTTGGCTACGCTCCTGATCATGCTGGAGCCATTATACAGGGTGGGCCGTAAATAACGCACCAAAGCATACTAAACAATATTGATAATAATAACACACGTTTTTATTAAAGAAAGACTTAACAAATGAACAGAGAAACACGTACACGCTGGTACAATCACAAATGCTCAAAATGCTCGCCATTTGCGTTGATGCACAATTCCAGTGTTATTTAGTTCCAGTTTGGTGCGTTATTTACGGCCCACCCTGTATTATTGATATTGACAAGCGTAGGAACTAAAGCTTAGTCGAGGTGAAAATGAGGATTGATTCAAATCACATCCGGTTAATCTGCGGTTCCCATGGTTGTTAGCAACTTCCTGTGGTAAACTGTTCACAGAGCTTAAATTCATGAATATTTTTTGCACAGCCATAATGATCAAGCACTATAACATAATCAATTACGCCAATTATAGATAAACACAGCACATACATTTTGTTTAATTATTGATGTTATCTTGGGAATGTGAGAATTACCGATTTACACAATTACGGAGTTAGGACAAAACACTTCCCGATGATTATCTCTGCTTGGTGGCTTCGAACATGCAGCAAATTCGATAGACAAAAATTCGAAGAAATCCTCAGGGATGCTGGATCCCTGGAAACTCCTAAGCAGGTGCCGACCCCTCCATGCACGAAGTAGTCATTGCAATAAAGTGCGCAGATCGTCCAATAGTTGGCGTCTGACGCTGTCCGGTGACAGGAAGATAAATATGCGCTACAACAAAAACAATTAATGTAAGGCCAGCTCCATTTTTCTTTTGAGATTTATTGATCGTTATAATAATCTACTGTACCAGCAGTGTATATGCATAGTATAATAATAAATTACAACCGTCTCCTAAATGGAAAAAAGTGGAAATGAACCATTCCCTGGAACCACCCTTATGAGTTATCACATGTCTTTCACGATACGAGTCTACCCACAACATATAATCCCTCTAAATGGAAAAGTAAACGCTAAAATCTGTATTGGAGCCGTTACAAGAAAATTGCTCAGTGCTTTCTGCTACCTTTTTGAGCCAACAAATCTATAACTTCCAATGTTTATTTGAAGCACAGCAAGGTTTTTCAAAAATGATTCGCAGTGTTTTTAGAAATGTGTTCGAGAATGACCAAATGACTTTACTTTGAGTTAAAATATAGCAAAACGGCAATATTGAACTTTTATAAACTTACCTGGATTTTTGTGAAAATGCTTTTGGCGAATTTCGAGTCAGAAATATTCCTACAAACTTGCATGTGTTTGTCTCCATATTCCTTTGTTTAAGATTCGCAAATTTTATTCAAACCTTCTTTATTGAGGTCAACAAGAACCACACTTGCCCCTTCACTCGCAAATTTTCTCGAAATTGCTGAACCAATTTCTCCAGCAGCGCCTATACGCACGCAAAATATTGTTGCTCTTGTAGTATTAGGGGAAGGTCGGGTAAGTTGGGTAAGAGGGTAGGTTGCACAAACGTAATTAACTCGTGATTGGCTAATGGAATTATCACGTGATTTGACGCTTGGAAAGATAGAAGTGTCTTTTATCAGTTCCAATACTTTCAGGTTGCTTCTGTAAAAAACATGGCTGCAGTGGTCAATTATGTTCAAAATGTCGTTTTAGGCACTAAACCAATATTGTGAAAAATTATTCTCCGCCTGTTTGAAAGAGAGTCGTGAAAGGTCACTTTTAACTAAAGTATTTGAGAAAGACTAGGTACTACAAGGACCTAACAGGGTGTTTCGCTTACCTTTAAACTCAAACAGATTTAAATTGACAGCAGTCTAAACAATATGGCAGCCTTGAGGGTAAATCGGACGACTTTTGGTAGGGCATGTTGGACAGATGTACAATTTACCCGACTAACTTTGAATCTTAATCCTGCAAATACAGTAGTCTGCTGGTTGCCCTCGTGTCCACACAAAGTGGATTCCTGATTGAGTTATATTAGTATCCGGTTCATTAGAAGACTAGGCCTGCAGGCTCGAACCTTTGCTTAACTTACAGTTGCTAAGAAATAAAAAACAATTTGCAGTTGTGCTTACCTCGCTTCTAGCCTACAGTCTCGGTTATTATTGGCCTACTGATTAGCCTTAGGTCTTGCAAAATAGTGAAGGGCTCTTAAGGGTCTTCTTGTCAAGCGGTAACACAATTAAGTGTTCAGAGTTAGGGGGAGGAAAAAGGACATTATAAATAAGGCAAAAACTTGTCTATGATTTTAATACAGCAACCCTTGCTTGACTTCAACTTTTACATGCAGAGGCTATTTTTCTGATGGTAATTAAGAAGTGCTTGAAAAACTTGAGTTGAACTTTTCTAAGGACTTATCAAACCTTTAATTTAAGGGTAGGCTATCCAGGTCAAGTTACTAATCTGTTACATAAAAACATAGCTTTGGCTACACAGCAAATATTTTTCAAATTTTAAGGATACTTTCCAGGTTTTAAAGTTATACCTATCACTGTGTTGACTAATAGCGTAGCCAGTGTAGGACCTAATTGCTTCCTAAGACGAAACCACAGCAAAATAGGCCCACTGCAATGGTGTGGAATCAAAAACTTTTGTAAAATTTTACCTTTTGTAAAATTCCAGTAAAATTTTGACTGCAACTCCAGAAAAAGCAAGGCTGGAAGAGTTGGCAAAGAAGAGGAAGAAACAAACAAACACAAAATCCAGGCCTGCTTTGACGAAAAAAGTGAAAAAAGTAAAGGATAGCATGCCCAAGTCTAAGAATAATCCATGGCAAACAAAGAGTTAAACGCAGACTGAATTTGAGAGACGATAAAAGTAGTTCAGAAGACGAAGAAGAAGCTCTAGTTCTTTCCATGAGACATAACTTCAAAACGAATACATCGATGATAGTTGCGAAGAATTTGATACCGATTTATCTCTTCAGCCTCAAGGTGAAGTTTGGAAGTGTTGTTTCTGTGGGGAAAATTATGAAGACAGTCGTAGTGGCGAACAGTGGGTGCGCTGCACATGCTCCAGCGCTGCACACGGCCATCCGTTGCTTAAAAACAGTAACACCGGCTCTGCAATATACATTTACAATGAATGGGCACATGTGCTTTGTTGCGACTCTGAAAATAAAATGCTGTGTCCAAATTGCAGGTAGACTTTAAGCTTTGATAAATAGCCTATCCCATGAGGCTATATTATGTTGACTATTTTGGCTGGTTTTATTATGTTGGTGGTTGGACGATGGTGCTATTTTGCTGACAATGTTGGCTATTTTCAAGGTTGGCTGTGTTGTGTATTATCTGCACAGGTTTAGGCCTAATGACTGGGCTACACCAAAATTTTGGTTTGTAGGCTAGTCCTTATTGTGACAATTTTTTCTGATTTAAAGTTTTAAGTTTAAGTCATGACTAGGAGCCGTTCAAATATCATATGACGCGCTTTTTGTTCAAATATCATATGACGAAATTTTAACCCCTCCTCATTTAACAATTTTAAGACGTAGGCCTAATTATATCCATCCTTTTGCATTGCATTTAAAGCTTTTTCCAACCCCACCCTCTTCTGAAAGCGTCATATAATATTTGAGCATCCCTCCTACGCTACACCATAAAGTTTTAACCAAAAATGTTAACGGTGTACCGGTACTGTACTTTTTCCGAAGAAAGTTTCGTTATTTTTGATATTTTGTTAGCTCTGCCGATAAGTAGGCCTGCTATTTTGTTGCTCGCAATTTTCTCGGAGCAGAATTGAAGAATGGAGCAATGAGCATGCCACCTAAATTTCGTTATTATTCGTTTAAGCCTATGTAGTAGAGCGATTATAATGTCTTGGCTTTGGTTCCCACCCCCCAGGTCTTAGTGGAGTGATGCAGAATGATATTACGACTAAGTAACTTAGTCTACTAATGTAAGCTGTGGTTTAAATCTGGTTTAAATGTTTCACTGTGGTGTAAATTTCTTAAATTAAATGGCTACTGTTATGTATAGCAGGCCCGTAGCCAGAAATTTTTCTCAGGGAGGCTATGTCCAACGCACCCTACGCGGTTGACCAACATACCCTTATATGAGGGTTGTTTAGACAAATTAAGAGCACTTTTTGAATCGAATACTTTGGCTTGAAGGTAATGTTCAACACAAGATTTTTGGCTGTGGTTGAAGACCTAAATGCATGTAATTTTATTTCATACCAAAACGGTTTTAATATCTGCAAGCATTCTTGAGTAATGTGCAATTTACAGCTTCAGTGTCCAACTCACCCCACCTTCCCCTACATAATTATCTTTCCGTCACCGGACAGCGTCAGAGGTTAACTGTTGGATGATTCGCACACTTTTCATTGCAATGACTACTTTGTGTTTGGAGCAATTCGCATCTGCTTAGGAGTTGACAGTGCTCCAATGTTCCTTGGGTTTCTTCGATTTCTTGTCCATTGAAGTTGCTGCAAGCTCGAAGCCATCAACAAGGCCGTATTTACATTGCGCGGGGCCCCAGGTACTTTTGGTATTTTAGCTGCATTTTCCTGCCGAATACAAGTGAAGACCAAAAAAAAGATCTTACTATCCAAGCTAGAAGCGCGGGGTCTTTGGCACTGTGCCACAAGGTAAATCGGGCCCTGGCTACCAAGCAGGGATAGTAATAATTGTGAAGCTCCTTATCCACGGAAGCAACAACGTGACCAGGGTGAGGGTGGAACCCCGACCTTGCGATCAGGGTCGTCGTAAAAACGACGCCTTTACCTTTTCGGTCACGCTGCAGCCTAATGCGATATCTCAACTTTTCATCTGCTTTAACTTGGCCTTCAACAACAGTTATATAATCCCCCTAAACCCCATTCAGACGAACAATTGCAATTCACTTGTTGGTCAACCAGGCGGGTAGCTAGAAATTCGCAATGGGTGGGCTGTTTTGGGAGTCTTGGAGCAAAGACCCCAGCTCTCGAAAATTTTGCGTTTTTTGCAAAAATAACTTAATTTTAGGGCTATTTTAATTAAAACAATGCTTTTAAAACGTGGCATTGAAATTGGCAGTGCAAACATGATTAAACTGGTTGCATAAATGAGCTAGGTGGGAGGTAGCTAATGGTGAAATTTTGGTTCTCTTAATTGTTTACATGCCAGTAAATCATAAAATCCAACAGTTCAATAAAACTCACATGGAGCAGTCTGTTTCGTCCATATTTTATAAAGAAAAATTATTTCTGGGGGCTAATGGACAAAGATTTGAAAGAAGTGATTGGTATATTACTAATACGCTTTTACTGAGTTTATTATGATATAGTTGTTGATGAAATCTGTGTTCAGCATTTTTGCACTAACGACCAAATTGGATTGCTTATTTTGGCCATTTTTTATTGATTTGTGAGTTTCATTTTTGACGAATTAGCTCCCCCCACCCCCCTTAATATATGTTTCAAAAGATACTTTAAACACTTTTTAGTCCATTCTAGTGCAAAACACAGTCTCAGAAGAGCTAAAAACGTGGTATTTTTCTTATCCAGCATTTTAGACGACAGACCAATGGGGGGGAGGGGGGCTACAGCCCCCTCGGCTTCTCTACTATGGCCAACACAACTTTTTGCTGTTGTTTTTGTAGCGCATATTTATCTTCCTGTTACCGGACATTGCAGACGCTAAATATTGGACGATCCGCAAACTTTTCATTACAATGAGTCAATGACTACTTCTTGCTTGGAGGAATTCGCATCTGTTTCGGTGTTTCCGGTGATCCAATGTTCCTGTGAATTTCCTCGAATTCTTGTCCACTGAATTTGCTGCTTGTTCGAAGCCACCAAGCAGAGATAATCATCGTAAAGCGTCTTATCCAAGGACGCAACAACGTGACCAGGGTGCGAGTTGAACCCAGATCATGAGATCAGGATCGTCGCAAAAACGACGCCTTTACCCTCTCGGCCCATAAAAACATGTTTTAGACAAGATAGTTCACTATCACATACCAATTAGCCCAAAAAAAACTTTTGTCTCACCTGTCACAACTGCTATTTTTTCAGCTAATTTTGAAGCCATTGTGGTTTATTCTTCTACTAGCGGAAAAGAAAATTACACACGATAAGTTAGTGTTGCTATCTTGCACCGAAGAGAACGCGTTTGACGTTGCAATTTATTTACACGGCATTATCGGATTTCAAAGTTCACCAAAATGTGTTAAGCGACTGTTACGAAGAGACTATTCACCGGAAATTTCGATCTAGTTTTTTTTAGTTCTGACTCAAATCTAACCAAACTTAAATCCTTACTCTAAAACTAGCCCCCAATATAACCCTAACCCAAACTCGAACTTCAAATCTAATCTTGACCCTTCAAAAAAAGCAAATGAAAAATACGCAGATGTATATTTCTCATTTTCGTTTCAGGTTTTACTCTCTTTAGCTTAAAATTTTGCGGTGAAATAGTCACGCCCTTTTAAATTTCCGTCGCAGCTGCTGGCTTATTTCTATTATTGAGAATCGATTAAGGGCAGATATTCATCAATTACTTAGCGGCGGCGTTTGCTCAGTTGATAAAGCATAATGGTTAGTGATCTAATGGTTGCTGACAGCGTTTGACGCTGCAATTTATTTGCACGACATTATCGGATTTCAAAATTCTCCGGAAAGTGCTAAAGCGACTGTTTTTCCGCTTCGGGCACAGCTGGTAGTTTGGCAGCATAGTAGGGCAAATTAATGCAAAACGTTAGCTTCGTTAACCACTATTCCGTTAGCAAACTTCACACCTCCGTTAAAGTTAAATCGTTATTTTCAGCTTTAAATAACGGAAGTTAATCAAGGCCGTTAATTCGTTAACATTTTGAGTCTAATTCACATTTGCTATTATTCATTCACTTCTACAACACGTAATGACACTGTTGAGCTAATTGTAAGGAAAATTTAATGCTATGATATTGCTTTTGTGTTTTGGAAGTTACATTTTACAGTCTAATCTAATTTCAAGGTAAATATAGGTTCATATGCACTAACGAAGCTGCGATCGGAAAATGTTTGGAAGTTGAGAACAACGATAATCAATAGACCTACGAGGCTGCATCTATTTATTTGCCACAAAAAAGTGCTCCTTTCTTCGCTCTTTTTTCAATAAAACTCGTGCAAATACGCAACAAGTGTTACCAGTACAAACTGGTTTGTACCGGTACAATAAATAAATGATGCAAGAAATTAACGAAGTAAACCTTAACGGAAGTCAATTTAGTTCTTTAAAAAAGCAACTTTTTAACGAATTAACTAGTTACTGAAAAAGTTAGCTTCGTTATTAACCCTATTTTTACGGGGCGGCAAATTTGTCCCCCCTCTTAGTTGTTTTAATATAGCTCCTAAACCACAAAAAAGTTTTGCTTTGATGTAGCCTGACTTTGAATCAAATTTAATAACACATATTTTCAGAAAGTTTGGGCTCAGCCTGATAACCGGAAGTGACGTCACTTTTGCCTTTGTCAGAGTCACCTAAGGCAGTGGTTCCCAACCTTTTTCTAACCGTGGCCCATTTGCATTTTGAAAATTTTCCATGGCCCTACTCTCAAAGTATTGCTCTGCCAAAATCAGGTGATCTCCAAAAAAAGTGTTTGCTCCAGCGAACGCCATTTTCTTTGGATTTTCAGTCGATCTCAGCAAAAAGTCAACTCGCTATTCACCGCAACTTTCTGCAAGCTTTCTGACAATGTCAGGGAATAAACAGCTCATCGTGCAAATACGACTTTTACAAACCAAAATGCTCTGTGGCCCACTGCAAAATACTTCTGTGGCCCACAGGTTGAAAACCACTAGCCTAAGGAGTTTCATACAGTTTTGAGCACAATGCAAGATAATCAACGCGCTTATTCTGTTCATTGTACTACGTATTCATTATCGATGCTAATCTTTAGCTGGAATAAAATATTTCATTTACTGATAAATGTATTGCATCATCATTACGTCATTGGTGAGGTCATAATTCAAAACTATTGCTTTTTCGGCTGTTTCTCAAAATAAACTGCGTTTGCATAAAAAAAAAATTGTCATCAGCTGTTGAATGATATAATGAAAATAATACTGCAGTATTCTAAAATTCTGTGAGTTATACTATATCTTAGTCACAAAACATTAGAATATTAAAAATGGCATCATCTGCGCTGACTTTATCAGAGATGTCTTTGAAATAACAAAAGTCCAAACTGAAAATAATATTTAGAAAGATTTAGAAAAATTTGCATGCAGTTATAAGGATTTACTGGTTTTGATGACGTTATCATGGTTTTCGTGACGTCACAACCTTAAAATATTTGGTTTTAAAAATTTAACAAAAACTAGCTTCAACAAGCAAAAACTCTTACGTCTATCACTTACCAAACAGTTCTTAGATAGGAGGGCAAATTCCCCCCTGTAGAAATAGGGTGTGAAAATAGCCCGGTAAATATAGGGTTAACGCAGCAACGAATTTGTGCCCACCTATGCTTGGCAGGCGTTCATCAATCACTTAGCAGCGGCGTTAGCTCAGTTCAGAAGGCGTAGGGTTAATGATCGAATGGTTGCTGACTGTCGGTTCGATTCCCGAACTGGCAATGCGTCGTTGTGTCTTTGGGAAAGACACCGTCGGCAGCATAATCGAAGGGGTAAAGGCGTCGTTTCTACGATGCCCGTGATCGTATGATCTCGCTTTACGTGGTTGTATCCTTGGATAAGACGCTTTGGGATGATTATCTCTGCTTGGTGGCTTCGAACAAATAAGCTACAAATTCTGTGGACAAGAATTTGAAGAAATCCAAAGAAACATTGAATCACTGGAAATTCCTAAGCAAGTGTGGATTCCTTCAAGCACGAAGTAGTCATTCCAACGAAACGTGTGCGGATTTTTCAATATTTGGCTTTTGACGCTATCCGGTGACAAGATGATAAATATGTACTACTACAACAAAAACTTTAAGCTTATTTGTAATTCCCCATTGGGAACAAACATTGCATAAGCGTAGCCAGGATTTTTGATTTGGGGGGGCCCAAACCACAACTTACCTGCAATGACGTCATCAGAAATTTTAAAAAAAGGACCTTTTTGTGGGGCAAAGATATTGCAGAATGGAAGATCTGAAACCGTAGCCTGTTGGCACTTAACCAGAATTTCCGTAAAGGAAAAAATTTAATAGTTAGAAAGTGCAAATGTACAACTTAAGAGACGTGTTGAGTAACCTAGTGTACTCAAACGTATCACTGACGGGGGTCTGGGAGCGGAGCCCCCAGCCGCCGGTGGCTATAAGGATCTAGGGGCAAAGCCCCCAGCCGCTCGGCGATTTTTGTAAGTTTTTGGAAAAAATGCTGTTTTAATCGCATTGGATCACATTTCGCACCTGTTCAAAGCCATTAGAAAGAACTAGATTTTTAACATTTGAAAGCCAATCAAAAAGATTTAATTGTTCAATCCTCTTTCTACTTGCAGTTAAAGTCCAAAACACGTATAAAATCTTGCATTATGGAGAAAAATTTAAATTGTAAGTAATTTGGTCCATGTAGGGGGAAGTAAGGCACATTGCCTCCAGCAATACTTTAGCAGTAAATAATAATTCACTCGAAGATTTCCTTAGAGATTTTTGTTTTGTCACGAAGTTAACCAGTTATTGGAGCACATGTACGGCCAGGGGGCCCAGGCCTCCTCAACTGAAATTCAATAATTTGTTCAATGAGCATTTTCCCCAGCTTTTTTCAAGTGTTTTGTGCGTAAAAACTGGCAAGGTGGAGGTGAATTGTTATTGAAAAATGGTACAATAGGTGGTTACGCTTACTAAACATGTTGTTTCCGGGCCAGATTTACATTGCATTGGGCCTCTGGTACTTAGGGAATTTTTGCAACATCTTCCTGCCAAATATAAGTGAAGACCAAGAAAAGTCTCACTATCTGAGCGCGGGGCCCTGGTATTGTGCCGCATGGCAAATACCGGGCTGGTTGTTGCATTACATTCATAAAAAATTTAGATGAGGGCCTGAGGTAGCAACTTTTAGGACAAAAACTCTTGATTTCACCCTGGTTATACGTTTAAATTGGTTGGAAAGAACTAAATTAAGGGGGTGCGATTGGCCCCCCGGTCTTCAATATTATTTATTGTTAATTACTGTTGTACGCGCGTACTGTTGTACGCTACGATGCTAAAAGAAACTAAAAACGAAGAAACAAAGCTTTTTTGTCAAATTTTTGTCATTGGTGACATTTTGATTGAGGGGACCCGGGCCCCCTTAGCTACCTCCCTGGCTCCGCTTATGATTTTGAGATAAGATCGCGCCCTTAAGGTTTTTTCATAAAAAAACAAACATTTTTAAGCAAAATTAACATTTTTTTCTTCTAAAACGTGGAGGACTCGAGTCAAGTCACTTGACAGTTTTTTGAAACCTCCAAGAATTGCATGATATTATGACAAGGATAGATAGGTGGTCGTCATTATTATTACTTACTTTTGTACGTGTAAATCCTAAATTAAAGAAACTGCAATTCCGGACAAGGACGACATACTGGCTATGCTCTCATTATATTTATGATTGGTAGAATTTCAATTGGAAGGTTTGCGTTACGGCCTGTGTTATAACATTAAGTTCATTATAACGTTAAACGAGGGTCTGGGGTTGCAACTTATAGGACAAAACTCTTAGATTTCTCACAGGTTTTGCATACAAATTGTTAAAAATTTGAATTAAGGGGCCCCTGGCCCGGGACCCTTGGTTGTCAGTCAGGGGCCTCGAGGACTCCTTGGTTGTTGGTTAGAAGCCCCGGGGCCATCTGGTGGTTGGTTAGGGACCCCTGGTTGTCAGTTAGGGGCCTCGAGGACCCCCAGGTTGTCGGTTAGGGGCCCGGGGGCCATCTGGTTGTCGGTTAGGTGCACCAGAACCCCCTAGTCGGAAATTAGGGCCCATGGGGTCCCCTAGTTGTCAGTTAGGGGCCCCAGGGCCCCCCGGTTGTCGGTTAAGGGTCTCCGGTTGTTAGTTAAGAGCTCTAAGACCCCCTGGTCGTCAGGTAGTGGCTCCGGGGCCCCCGGGTTGTTAGCTAGAAGCCCCGGGGCCTCCTGGTTGTCGGTTCGAGACCCCCCTAGTTGTTAGTTAGGGCCCTGGGGGCCCCTGGTTGTTAGTTAGGGGCCCCGGGGCCCCTGGTTGCTAGTTAGGGGCTCCAGGGCCTCCTGGTCGTCAGTTAGCGGCTCCGGGGCCCCATGGTTGTTAGTTAGGGGCTCCAGGGCCTCCTGGTTGTTGGTTAGGGGCCCCAAGGCCCCCTAGTATTTAGTTAGGGCCCTGGGGGCTCCTGGTTGTCAGTTAGGGGCCTTGGGGCCCCCCGTTCGTTAGTTCGGGGATTTGGGGGCCCCTGATTGTCGGTTAGGGGCCTTGTGGTCCCCCGGTCGTTAGTTAGGGTACCTAAGGCCCCCTGGTTATCAGCTAGGGGCCCTGAGGCCCCTGGTTGTCGGTTAGGGACTCCGGGGCCCCCTAGTTGTTAATTAGGGGCCCCAGGGTTTCTTCGTCGTCATTAATATTATTGTTGGTTACTGTTATGTGCGTGATTACTAAAAAAAAACTGTAACTAAACATTGCTAGACTATGTTGTCATAATTTTAATCGGGGGAGCCCGGGCCCCCTGCCCCCCTGGCTACGCCTATGAAACAATGTACCCGTTTTGGTGGCCCAGCCCACCAAAAAATAGAAAAAAGGGAGATCTGCGTTAGTGCGGTTAGCCAGACGTACGTGGTGCCTGTTTATGTTCATACGCACGAATGAGTTAATCACTCATTATAAGTACCTTGAATCGCTGGCTAGTGAACAAAAAGATGTGCTTTTAATTACACTAGAGCAGGGGTCGAAATTAACTTTTTCAGCAACTTGCCCGTCGGGCAAGTAAAATCAAATGTTTGCGTGCCCGAGGAAATCCCAACTTGCCGGAAACAATTATAGGCGCAGGAAATTTTTAAGTTGCTAGATTTTGAAAAACATGATCAAAATACTTCGTAACAAAAGCGCTGAATTTGCATAATTCTCGTATCTTATTTTGAGAAAATCAAGCTTTGTGCGCGATTGTTATTTTAATCAATGTGACTTAACTATTTTCAATCTCGCAATGCGCAAAAATTGATTTTATTATGGTAATGATTTCGATTGTTACGTTACAGTGATTCCCGTAGCGTTTTTGCTACAAACGCTTTTTCAATCGCAATAATAGGAAATTACACCAGCTTGAAAACTGATAGCCAGGAGCGCCGAGAGCCGAACGTGGGCCTGGGGGCAGCTCAAATGTGACGGAATTGTGGTTTTGTAAAGTCCAAAATAGACGGAGAAAATGCTGTTGTTTGGTCCGAAAAATGATGTGAGCTCCAAAAAAATTTCAACGGTTTTTCCTTCCGAAAACAAGTGATATCCAAAAAAAAAGGTCTTCTCCGAAACTTCAACGGTTTTTTCGTCCGAAATCAAGCCGTTCACAGCGACTTCGATGGGCCTTTCACTTCTCAATGTCATTTGGATTCATGTGCCCCGGGGTCATTGTCCCCCCCAGCCCCCCCTCTCGTAGGCCCTGCTGATAGCAAAAGTTTGACGTTGCCTTCTGGTAGCAAAGGACAGTACTTGTGATATTTGAAAGAGCGGTCAATACGGCTGTTTCGATTTTCCAAACAGTTTTTCGTTAATTGCTGAATTCTTAAAATGAAGATCTGCTACGACTTGCCAACCGGAACCGTTTTGTGTTTTCTGCACGGCAGCAACGCGGAGTTTTATTACCAAATTCAATAACGAGTAGGAGAGCTTTGCGAAACTCTCCCAATCCTTCTCTCCTTGGACTAGCTTACTGGATTTAATGTTTTTTTGATGAAGTTTATTATTTTAATCAAAGAAGAAAGAGTCAGGAAGCGAAGTAGTCTGTAAATCGATGTGAAGACCAATTCACGGCCTTTCCTCAGCGTTATATGACTGTTCCCTCACAGTCAATACAACGGCAAGCGTGGGAAATTTTTCGCAAGCAAAAACGTAACATTTTGCGCCAAAAAAGTAGCCGAATGCATCTTAGTATCGAATGAATCTGCGTGCGAAGAAGAGTCAATTACGATGAACAATGTGCTTGAAATTAGACCAATTTTAATCGCGGTGAATGCGTTAAAACAAAGCGAAGCGCCAAAAAAGTTGCAGAGCGCATCAGAGTATCCAGCGAGTCTATGTGCGATTAAGAAGTGCTGATTGCGATTAATGATATGCAACTGTGCATGTTAACTAAGCGTTAATTGCAGTGATTGCGTTAAAACAATGCAAGCAGAGCTTTATTTGCACTATACTTCATTGCAACACATCGGTAATTTGCGTTTCTAAATAATCTTGGTTGCTATTGTTTACTTTAGAGCAGTAGCGTAGCCAGGGGGGCGGGGAGGGCTATAGCCCCCCCATTGGCCTGTGAAGTATGCAAAATCGCACGTTGTTGGTGCTTTTGAGCCCGATTTTTGGCTGAAAATTGAAAACAGCCCCCCCTTCAAAGGAAATTGGGTGCTGAAGTTGTGAAGTATATGTAGTGATGCGTTTGAATTTCCGATTTTGGCCAAAAATTCAGACTCAAATTCGGTGAAGACCTTTTTTTTCGGAGACCACCTGTTTTTGGGCTAAAAGAACGTTTGAATTTCCGATTTTCCGATCTTGGCCGAAAATTCAGACTCAGATTCGGTGAAGACCTTTTTTTTTTTTTTTTTTTTGGAGACCACCTGTTTTTGGGCTGAAAAATCGATGGAATTTCCGATGTTTCCGAGAAATTCTATGTGATTCTGATTCAAGAACAATGAAAATTCGGGTCAAGGTCGTTTGCACTTTTCTCACTCTTTCAAAAAAGCCCCCCCCCTTTCTTAAATCCCGGCTACGCGCCTGCTTCAGAGCCTACGCTGTATTTTATGCATAATGGATTTAACCACAGGTGGGCACTAGTCTGTTAATCGTTAATCCGTAAATAACGAAGCTAACTTTTTTATTAATGCGTTAATCCGTTAAAAAGTTTTTTCATGTTAACGGACTAAATTAACTTCCCCTAAGTTCTGTTAACGGACTAAATTAACTTCCGTTAAGTTCTGTTAACTTCCGTTAAGGTTTTTATCGTTAATATCTTGCACCATTCGTTCATCATACCGGTACAAACCAGTTTGCTCTGGTAACATATGTTGCGTATTAGCCCGAGTTTTATAGAGGCTCTTCTTTGTGACAAACAATAAGCTGCAGCCTCATAGATCTATTAATTATCGCTGTTTCAATTTCCAAAGATTTTTCGATAGCAGCTTCGTTAGTGCCTTTGAATTTAATTTTTATCTTGAAATTAGATTAGGCTGTAAAATGTAACTTTCAAAACACAAAAAAAACACCATAGCAATAAATATCTCCTTACAATCAGCTCAACAGCGTCAATACGCGTTCTAGAAGCGAGTGAATAAAACGAAATGTAAATTACACGCAACATGTTAACGAATTAACGGACTTTATTAACTTCCGTTAATTAAAGCTAAAAATAACGGATTAACGTTTACGAAGGTGTGAAGTTTGTTAACGGACTAATGGTTAACGAAGCTAACGTTTTGCATTAACTTGCCCACCTATGGATTTAACTAACACTTGACAACTGTGAATCTGTGATATTGAAGGACATCGTAGGTCTTAGATAGCATTGAAGTTGATCTTAAATTCTTCCATATTTGTTAAATTTAGTCAGATAAAATAAGTAAGTTTTTTTGATTGGTTTACAGAGCGGATTTTACTTGTGCACTGATTTTTGCGGGGCAGCAGCTGGGATGATCTGGTTCAGTAAATGTATGGGGTTGGAGTTAGGCCAGTAAGTGTTGGGTTATTTACTTAAAATTTATCCTCATTCTAAGAAATTATACGGTGAGTCACAATAATGTCAAAGAATCGTTTAGATTGTTTTGTTTTTTGCTTCGTTTTATTTTAATAAAATCCATAAAGCCATCGATAAAGACAAGCCTAACTTTTAGCGCAAAAGTATGGTCAAAACTAACAAATAATGTGACAGAATTATAGCTCTTTAAGTCTCAATTGCAATCGAATATCACCTTATTCTCCTATTATCGTAACCAGGGTTGGAAATATCGAATTGAAATCGATAATCGATATCGTTATTTTTTGGTTATCGAGTGCAAAAATTCTTTATTTCTTAGTTTCATTATCGAAGGTGCCTTTTCCATACTTTTTTGTTTGGTAAATCGATAATAATTAATCGATATTTTTTTCAAGTTAAGCAAAATTTTTTTGGAAACATGTGAATCATTTTTTCGTGTACTGCGGTTTTGTTGTGGAAGTAATCATAATTTTACTTCAATTAATGTTTGCATTAGTTCAAAATTTTGCATCGCGATCATTTTGACTCCATTCCAAGTTATGCAAACTCAATAATGCACTTGTAGCCACAGGTAGCAGTGCAGAGTGTTGCAGTAAGCCTCGTCAAGTAGTACTGTTAGGCGTCAATTCTTAAATTCTTTGCAATGTGCCGTCGTGCCGAGTAAAACTAGGTCAGATGATATTGTTAAGAACACATTGGAAAAGCAAAAAGCTCAAGTAATTATCATTGCTATTGATATTTGCAGTAATCTTATAGTACAGTCACAGTGCGGTGGTAGCTGGTAGGCTAGAGACTGCTTTAAGCGGCGTGGTGGCTTAGGCCTAGTGGTTAGAGCATTGGTCACACAGTCGGTAGACCTGAATTTGATTCCCTTGTCGAGCCATACCAAAACACTTTAAAAAATGGTATACACAGCTTCCTGCTTTGACGCTCAGCACTTGAAGGGATAGTGTGAAGCTTTACTGGCGTGGTAGACAGGTGGCAACGAAACGACTCTAAGACCCTATGGTCATTTTGCTGTTTCCTGGCCGAGGCAACTCTGTAAATAAATATGCAAAAATTGTAAGGCAATGGCACCTATAGCAGCTTACACCTAGGCCTGGAATATCAAGCCGGAAAGCCATGAATCAGAGGTGGAGTCGAGGACACAAGGCTCGAGGCCAAGCCCAAACACACAAAAAAATTCCGAGGCCAAGGCCAAGAACAGCCCTACCGAGGACAGACACTCTCGAGGCCAAGGACAGGAATGCTCGAGGCCAAGGACACAAGCGCAAGTGCTCTCCCCCCCAAAAAGAAGGTGTTCAGAAAAAATTTCAGGTGATCTAAAAAAAAAAGGTCTTCAGAAAAATATTTTAGGCGAACTCCAGAGGAAACCGTTTTCCAAAAAATGTTTCAGGTGCTCCACAAACTTTTAACCATTCAAAAAATAGTGCTGTCCTCGAGCTGAGGACAGGGCAATTTTCGAGGACTTGAGGCTTCGAGGCCAAGGCCAAGGACTTGACCTTCGAGGCCAAGGACAAGAACTTCAAAATGTGTCCTCGAGGACTCCACCTCTGCTATAAATACCAACTACTGAAGTTTTTGCGAGACTCGCTACCAGGTAGTCAGGTAGCCTACTGAGGTAGTAGTAGTAGTGAACCCAGATCTACAGACTGATGACTGCGAGGCAGATGCTAAACCACTGCTTATCTCAACATCAATATGGTAGAGGTGGCACGCACTTGTGTAGGCTATCCCATTTGGCCATAGGTGGGCACAAGTCAGTTAATCGTTAATAACGAAGCTAACTTTTTCATTAACTTGTTAATCCGTTAAAAAGTTTTTTCATGTTAACAGACCAAAGTAACTTCCGTTAAGTTCTGTTAACTTCCGTTAAGGTTTTTATCGTTGATATCTTGCAGCTTCGTTGTGCATTTGAATTTGTTTTTATCTTGAAATTAGATTAGGCTGTAAACTGTAACTTTCAAAACACTAAAAGACCACCAATGGCAATAAATATTTCCTTACAATCAGCTCAACAGCGTCAATACATGTTCTAGAAGCGAATGAATAAAACGAAATGTAAATTACTCGCAAAATGTTAACGGATTAATGGACTTTATTAACTTCCCTTAATTAAAGCTGAAAATAACGGATTAACGTTAACGGAGGTGTGAAGTTTGGTAACGGACTAGTGGTTAACGAAGCTAACGTTTCGCATTAACTTGCCCACCAATGCATTTGGCGGAGGCCTACTGGTATTTTACTAGCCATTATCAAATGCTATTGTTTGCCGAGTAGCCTACTGGTACGCTTAACATTCACATTTTCTATAAACCCTCAATGTTCTAGTACAAAGTTCTAATACAAACACTGCAGTGTATGATGCATGGTTAGTAGCAATTGAAATAGGCTATATAGCCAACTGCTAGTGAAACAAAATTTAAAGATAAAAATAGGTTTCTGATGACTTAATTATTTTTTCCGCAGAAGGAAAAGTGAGAATTTATGGATTAAACTGTCGAAGGTGTGCTGTCTTCTGATTGAGACATTCTTAATCTTGTCAAACTTGGGTTGCTCAGCTTCTTCAATTCTGTTACCTCCAGCTTTGTCTTCTTTCTATTCGTCGGTGGTACTGTTTCCTGATATTGTCTGCAAACCATATGGCAGAGTTGGCCTCACACTACTATGTTTTGTACACCTTACAATCGACGCTTAGTGTGAAAATCTTTTTTAATGTACTCATTTTATGACGAGACATTTTTGAATTTGGAATATTGCAATCAATTTTCCAAAACAAGATATTATACAGTATCTGCATTGAATATACATACATTAAATTAAATATACATGCATTGCATTGAATACATGCATTGAACTGAATATACATGCATTGAAGTGCAATGAAATGAATACATGTATTGAACTGACTATACATGCACTGAAGTGCAATGTCACTTGCATACAGATATTTACTTTTAGTCGTAATGTCAAAATAATGTTGACTTTCTTTTTTGACTCCATAAAAAGTTATCGATTACATTATCGTTTATCAATTATTCTTCACTTTTTTTTTTCATCATCGAAATTGCCTGTTCTTTACTATTTTTTTGAAGTATCAAATATCAATTATTCTTTACTTTTTTATTAGCCTATCGATTTCCATATCTGATCGTAACTTATCCAATCCAACATCTAACGTTCAAACCCCTCAAATAAGCATGCAGATCAGAGCTGGATTTACTTGTGCGGAGCAGTTAAAACTTTTGACTTTTTGCAGAGATCAAACCACCGAAGCTAAAAAGTCTTCGCCAGAACTTTTTTGCATTTTCCTGCCAAAGTAAGGCGAAGACCAAAAAAAGTCTTCGCGAAATTTTCGTTGCAACTACCAGCCAAGCGTGGGGCTCCTGGCACTGTGCCATATGGTGAATCCCGCCTTGGGGTAGATCACAAAACTATTGAACAGTACGGTGTCGATACTTCTTATCGTCCAGTAAACACAGCTCGGAAGTGGAAAAAATCAGCGCTTCCCGCATTCTTGCCAGGCATTAAAGGTTAAAGCCTCCACCCTGACAGCCTATGGCGGCAAGGGGTTCCGCCCCCAGTCTCCCAACTGTAATACGCTCGCATTGCAATCTGCTCAATTGAGACATTTTTCAAACGATTTTAAACTTTTGGTTCAAGCTTCCTTCCTCAGCGAAATTGTGGATGCGCAAGCTGCTGTCAGACTTCACTGTGGTGAACGATAATAATCGAGGAACTGGCATCCAGGCGCACATCCAGGATTTTGCTGAGGGTGGGGTGGAGGCTTGAACTCCAAGTTAAAATCTCTTTCTTCGAAAAATCGTCTCATTTAAATGAAGTGCTGAGCAAACTGTGCAACTAAGCGTATACAGACAGGGGTCTGGGGGCTTCGCCCATTGGCAAATTTTGTGATTTTGCAAAAAAATAGCCATTTATAACGCCATTTGGATCACATTTCGCACGATTTTGGAGCCATTTGAAATAATTAAATTGCTGAAAGCGGAAGTTATTTGCGAGAATTAAGTTTTCCAGCCCCTTCAGCCTTCTCCCATTTACAACTGAAGTCCCAAACACGTTTAAACGCTTTATTTGGGTTAAATTTTCTGAGTGACTTTGCTAAGGGAGAAGGGGGCTGAAGTCCCCTAACCTCCCCTTCTGGTTGCGCCACTGCTGGCATCGAACTCGAATCTACGATTGAAAAGTGACACATACTTTAACTGGTAGGAGGCATAAAGCAGCACGTTTTAATTTGGCGAAAATTCATATGAAGTTTTACAGATACGGAGTCAGATGCAATGCTGTATTGCCCGCCGCAGTGGAGTCGATAATGTGTGATCAAATAAGAGAAAAATAATTATTCGAAATGGTTAGAAGTAGACAATGACTTTATTCACCGTAATCATTAACGTTTTTTTTTTCGTTTCATAAATATTGAACGACTTAATCTTGTGGGGGATTCTACTTTTCTCATTTCCTTGCGGGGTAGATGTGAATGACGAACCGACATTCCAATTTTAAAGTTTTTTGGTCTCACCTAAATAGAGTTTGTTCCCAAGTTAATGTTTCATTAACTTTTATGCTACTTTGCCGATATGCATCAGGCACTCTGCGTTTGTCTATGACCACACAAACGCAAAGCACCCTTTTTTGGGTTCTGCTTGCGAGTCTTGTATCAGGCTGGTCCATCACAGAGAGAATTATACTGTAGACCATATGCGTAGCCAGGGGGCCCACCCCCTGCCCATAATCGAAATGCTACTAATGATAAAAATGTGACAAAAAAGCCTTGTTTCTTCAGTTTCATCTTCCTTTATCATCTTCGCGTACAACAGTACACGCGTCTGACAACAACAATTAACAAAAATATTGACAACCAGGGGGCCCGGGTCCCCTCAGAGTTCAATTTTTGCCAACCAATTTAAATGTACAACCCAGGTGAAGTTAAGCGTTTTTATCTTAAAAGTTGCTACCATAGGCCCTTATCTAACGTTTTTATGACCGTAATGCAATTGGCGGGGTCGGATTTACCATAGGACACAGTGCCAGGATCCCACGCTCAGATGGTAAGATTTTTTTGTCTCTTCACCTATGTTTGGCAGGACAATGTTGCGATAATCCCCATAGTACCAGGGGCACCGCGCAATGTAAATTCGGCCCGGAAATAACATGGTTAGCAGGCGTAACCATCTATTGTACCGTTTTTCAGTAACAATTCATCTCCACCTTGCCAGTTTTTACGCGACAAAATACCTTTGAAAAAAAAGCTAGGGGAAATGCTCATTGAACAAATTATTGAATATGAATTGAGGGAACCTGGGCCCGTTGGCCGTACATATACTCCTGTAATTGGTTAATTTCATGACAAAACAAACATCACTAAGGAAAATCTTCGAGTGGATGATCATTTACTGCTCTAATATTGCACGCGGCAATGCACCTTACTTCCCCCTACCTGGGCCAAATCAGTTACAAAATTTATCATCAACGTGCAAGATTTTTAACGTGTTTTGGACTTAAAATTGCAAGTAAATGGAGCAGGAGCGTATTTAGGGAGGGCATTGTGTCATGGGCCCCCCTTTAGGGTTGCCAATAAAGAAAGATTACTTAAGAATAGTACGCAAAATTGAGCTGTGTCCCCCTCCCTTTGGAATTTGGGAAGAAAAACGGACTGAATCTGAGCGAAGACCTTTTTTTGCTACATCTTTTTGGTCTTCATCTTCACCAGTTTGGAATTAAGATCGTTTTGCTCCGGTTTTTATCTCCTTTTCCAAATTCCTGGCTATGCGCCCACCTCCCCCCCCCCCTTTCGAAAATCCTGCGTACGCTACTGAAAAGGAGGATTGAACAATTTAATCTTTCCTAATTGGCTCTCAAATGCTAAAAATCTAATTTTTTCATATGGCTCTGAACACGTACGAAATGTAATCAAATGGCATTGAAATAGCTTTTTTTTCACAAAGTTACAAAAAATAGCCTAGCAGCTCGTCCCCAGACCCCCGTCTGTGATACGTTTCGGTTACTCTAGTTTACTCAACACGTATCCCAAGTTAGACATTTGCAGTTTTTAACTACTGGTTTACGCCTTCTTCCTATAGCAAACTCCTGTTTAAGTGCCAAACCAGGCCACTGCTTCCGATCTTCCATTCTATGAAATGTTTTTGCAATAAAAATTTTCTCTTTTAAAAATGTCGGATGACGTCATTGCATATGATTTGTGGTTTGCCCCCTCCCAATCAAAAATTCTGGTTACGCCTATGCGGTAGACCTCTTGGCGGAATCTTTCTTATTAAAATTTTTGGACCACTGATGACTGACATTAATGCATGTTTTGATAGGTCAAACCTCTCATACCAATAAAAAGATTCGGAAAATGCAAAGTTAAAGTGCCGGGTAAGTTACAGTGTGATACGGAAAGTCTAAGCATAATATATATTTTTTAAATTATTTATTCAATAAATTTGAGATTAATTCTCAAGATGAAGCTTTAAATGAGTCGAAACGGATTCTGTCTAGGGCATGCTAAATTCGGTAAATTGTCCTTTATGGGATTAAGGCATAGGTGGGCACTAGTCCGTTAATCGTTAATCCGTTATTAACGAAGCTAACTTTTTCATTAACTCGTTAATCCGTTAAAAAGTTTCTTCATGTTAACGGACTGAATTAACTTCCGTTAAGTCCTGTTAACGGACTAAAGTAACTTCCGTTAAGTTCTGTTAACTTCCGTTAAGGTTTTTATCGTTAATATCTTGCACCATTCATTCATCGGACCCGTACAAATCAGTTTGCTCTGGTAACACTTGTTCGTATTAGCACGAGTTTTATAGAAGAAAGCGAAGAAAGGAGCTCTTTTTTGTGACAAATAATAACCTGCAGCCTCATAGGTTCACTAATTATCGCTGTTCACAATTTCCGAAGGTTTTCCGCTCGCTGCTTCGTTGTGCATTTGAATTTATTTTTTTTCTTGAAATTAGATTAGACTGTAAAATGTAACTTTCAAAACACAAAAAGACTACCATAGCAATGAATATTTCCTTACAATCAGCTCAACAGCGTCAATACGTGTAATAGAAGAGAGTGAATAAAAAGAAACGTAAATTACACGCAAAATGTTAACGGAGTAACGGACTTTATTAACTTCCGTTAATTAAGGCTGAAAATAACGGATTAACGTTAACGGAGGTGTGAAGTTTGTTAACGGACTAATGGTTAACGAAGCTAACGTTTTGCATTAACTTGCCCACCTATGGATTAAGCTGCTTGTTCTCTTCATTCTCAGTTGTTGCGGTGGTATGTTTCTTAAGGAAAATTTATTTTAATTAACAGTAAAAATCCCTAAAATGAAAAAAATGTTTTTTTTATTTTTTGATGATTTTACCATGTATTCCGCTCTGATTGTTACTGTTATCAAGCACTCTGTTAGGTTTCCTTCAGACCACATCTCTTCTTTGTTTGAATGATTATAATTTGTCTGAAAATGACTTGAAAGTGCAAACTATTTAATTTATTAGTGATGCAGTTAAAAAAAAAAAGATATTAACTAACATAACCAGTAAAAGTTGATCGAAATAGATCAAGTTTCTCTCAATTAAATTGATCTATATTTTTGATGCAGAAGTAGCAAACATGCGCATATCTTTTGACTCGAATGAAAGTTCGAATGTCAACTGTGCAGTAGGGCGATGACATAAAGTTTTTGCAGAATTTTAAATTGCCTGTCATGTATGGCATTGGTTGTGTTTTTTGTTATGTATGAAGGATTTCATAACAATTTTTGAAAAATTTGCAAAAAGGTCCTCCATCAACCCATTTTTCTGATCCCATTTTGACCAAAAATTTGAATTTTCTGGTTTGTGGTGCACGACTGCCACAATTTGCGAGATTAAAAACATTTTAGGTGGATGGGCTTATGATTACACACAGTTTAAAAAAAAATTAAATGGAATCAAGCTGTAGGGTTAAAAGTTATGAGCAATAAAGTGTTAAACTTGTGAAATGCTGCTTCTAGTGGCAGAAACGCAAAAAAAAACTATGGTTCGCTTATTAGAGTGTAAAATTGATATCAGATTCTATTTTTTAAGGTGAGGAAACAATTAAGGCAAACATTTTAGTAAAATTTTACCATTGAAACGCAATATGCATGATTTGTGTTTAGATTGACAAACTTTTAACTTGCTCAGGCCTATAATAGTTTCAAATTCCAATTTTGAGTGGTAAAACTGCAAACCTTGAACTATTTTTGATTATGCCATTGCAGTCGTCTTCACAAAAGTTTACTGTAAAAAGAAAATCGTCATTAATTTGCACACAAAGGTACTCCAAATACATTCAAACTATCAATGATATTACGACAGATTGTTGTCAGTTTTGAACTATCGTAGTACTACCCGTTATTTTTTATCCTCACGATAACACATCTTGAATTATATCCAAAACCTCATTGTTGGTAGGTAATCTAATCGAAAGCATAAAGTTTTCTTTGTTGGAAAGCACAACGATTTCTAATTTGAAGTACGCAGATTAGCAAACCGAAGTAGATGCAACCGAAGTAGATTTAATATTCAAGAGAGGTCGAGCAACATCCTTTTAAATTCTTTCCCCTCTCTTAAAAATTCAGTCAGAATACGTTGCAGCGTGCAACCAAAAGCCAAAAAGAGAAGCTTAAACTTCGTCACTAGCAGAACTTTAAAACACTTGTTTTAGCATTTAGTGGCAAACAGCAGAGTTAAATTTTAGAACACAAAAGAATTAAAAAGTGACAACCGTTGCCATAAAGTTTCAAATTTCGCTCAGCGACTACGACGAGATTTGTTTCAAGGATGTCGGTGAATAGAACCACACTTCGAGAAAATTGAGTTAAAAAATAAGCTTAATTAAATGATGTCAAAAATTATGATTTTTTTAGCTTTTAGTGACGAAAGGATCACTTTCAAATGTATCCTACTCAAGGCCGTAGCCAAAGGGAAACCGGCTAGGCCAAACCTCTTCCTTAGAATGCTTTAGCCTTCTTGGCAGTGGCGCAACTCGTGTTTAAGCCAAAGAGGGCAAACTTCACCATATATTTGCTACTTTTTTCATTAATTTTGGTAGAGAAAATAATGGTTTTTACCGTAAATTTGATGCGCTTTTTTCTGCCAGATAACGGTGAAAAACAAAACGCACAGAGGTCTTCATTGAAAATTCAATGCTTTGTGTCATTTTTATTTTTAGGTAAAAACTTTTCCCGTCTTTGTTGTTTACTTTTTTCCAGAAATTTGTTGCACCTGGGGGCCAACGTCTAAGGGTGCCTCTGTGGAGCAAGACAAAAAAATAAACTTTTACCAAAAATTTGTAGAGTTTTTATTCTTCCACATCTCCTCGATAAAACTACGAATGTCTGTCAAATGTTGCAACCTC
The DNA here is from genome assembly GCA_963965965.1 of Trididemnum nubilum. Lineage (NCBI taxonomy): Eukaryota > Metazoa > Chordata > Ascidiacea > Aplousobranchia > Didemnidae > Trididemnum > Trididemnum nubilum. The sequence continues at coordinate 14,624,195 of OZ014483.1, forward strand.
CTCCTCTTTAATAATGTATTCTGAGGTTTGTCGCTAGCCACGTGTTTAAGCCCAAGAAGTTGTCTTTTTAAAGCAGTTGTTGAACTTGGCTTCTTGAAAGACAATTTTAAAGCATTTAGCAAGTCCACCATCAACACCAATTGCTTAGCTGCATAGGTGGGCAAGTTCATGCAAAACGTTAGCTTCGTTAACCGTTAATCCGTTAACAAACTTCACTCCTACGTTAACGTTAATCCGTTATTTTCAACTTTAATTAACGGAAGTTAATAAAGTCCGTTAATCCGTTAACATTTTGCGTGTAATTTACATTTCTTTTTATTCATTCGCTTCTAGAACACGTATTGACGCTGTTGAGCTGATTGTAAGGAGATATTTATTGCTATGGTGGTCTTTTAGTGTTTTGAAAGTTACTGTTACAGCACCGATCTGTTTTATTTGCCCCACTAAATTTTCGAACTCGGCTCTTTTATTTGGTTCTTATTTTGATGTGTTAGTCTGCGCGTCATTGTGTTTTTTAATTTTTGCACGTTTTGTTTCAACGCCTAATTTCCGGCACAACGCGCAGCTCTTTTGCTTTTTTGCCGAGTTCTAGCGTTTAGTCACTCATTTCATTTTGGGATTCGAAGCAAACGGACGTTTTATTTTTTGTAAGCTTAGTCACACGGCATCGTTACTTTTATTTTGTTTCCTGGGTTAATTTTCAAATATTTTACTGCCGTGCCGTGCCGTGTAGATCTTTAATTTATAACAATTTTTTCAATAAACCTCTATCTACTGGACTTCAACTGCTATTTGTGGAAACAGCACGGACGGTGACGGCCCCAGTCTCGAATCGCTGGGGCAACCTAAAAAAGACCTATCTTGACGCTATAGTTACAGAGGGCGTCTGTAACAGTTACATTTTACAGTCTAATCTAATTTCAAAATAAAAACAAGTTCAAATGCACAACGAAGCTGCAAGATATTAACAATAAAAACCTTAAGGGAAGTTAACAGAACTTAACGGAAGTTAATTTTGTCCGTTAACATGAAGAAACTTTTTAACGGATTAACGAGTTAGTGAAAAAGTTAGCTTCGTTATTAACGGATTAACGATTAACGGACTAGTGCCCATCTATGCTTAGCTGTTTACAATATTGCTACTGGTTGATTTAAATTTTGAAACAACTTCAAGCTTTTTATTAAGAACAATGCAGAAAGAAAATTAATAATAAGCTATAGACAGTATACGCAGTCTTATAGGCACAATCAAACCTTTAATTTACAGCCTTTGAAGACATACTGTTTCGGAATCGACATTTGTCTTTTTATTCCTCGTCAGTATAGCTAGGACTACAGGTATGAACATGAGCGTAGAAAGGTAAGGAATTGCAAATTATTCAGATCATAACATAATTTATTTCCCAAAATATTAAGTAATTAGATATTACAAGAAATAATTATAGTAGTTTAATTCAAAAAAATTTTCCAATAGCATGCCTTAGACAGCTGTTTACGCCCAATCTCAGGGATCATCAGTAAGGCTAGAAAGGCCTAACATCACTAGTGATAAAAATATTCAAAACATACATCTTTACTAATACTTCAATCCATGAATAAATCTTGACCGGTTATGTTTATAATACAGAAATCTTTATCCATCAAGAAGTCAATAGGCTAGCTAACTCTCTACTCTCCTCATAGCTCGCTTTAAATGCCTACGTCTCCAGTAGGCTGAAAGGCTCAAAACTAGTGCCGAAATTCAGACTAGAGCTAAACTAGGCTAACAATCTTTAGAAATGAAACACTATCTGCTCTCCTCGTAGCTCGCCTAAAATGGCTACGTCTCCAACAGGGCCGCGACGGCTCTAAACTAGAACCAATAAGATCTCAAAACAGTACGTATATCTTCAAAAGCTGTTAATCATAGGTTTGATTATTGTGCCTATAAGACTGTGTATACTGTCTATAGCTTATTATTAATTTTCTTAGTACATTGTTCTTAATAAATTGTTATTGCTGAGTCTCTGTACACCAGTAGCGTAGACAGGAGAGGGGGGCTCGAGCCCATTTTTAGTGCTTTAAGGCCGATTTTTGCACCAAAAATGAAAACAGCCCCCCCAACGGGATTTGGGAGCAGAAGTTGTGAAGAACTTGCCGTTATTCGGACCGGAATAGTGGAGTTTTTTGGTTCTGGAGCTCACCCAAAGTCGGTGAAGACTTTTTTTTTTTTTTTTTTTTTTGAAATCACCAGATTTCGGCCGGAAAAATCCTTTGAATTTCGGTGAAGAACCTTTTTTTTGGAGATCACCTGATTTCGGCTGGAAAAACCCTTTGAATTTCGGTGAAGACCTTTTTTTTGAGATCACCTAATTTTGACGGAAAAACCGCCTCAATCTAATTCAAGACTAATGAAAAATTGGGTGAAGTTCGTTTACAGTTCTATCAAACTTCCAAAAAAGCCCCCCCCCCCCCTTTACGAAATCCTGGCTACGCGACTACTGTACATACTACTGCGAGTCACTGGTTCTAGTTTAGAGCCGTCTCGGCCCTTGGAGACGTAGCCATTTTAGGCGAGCTACGAGGAAAGCAGAGGGTATTGATAGCGTTTCATTTCTATAGATTGTTAGCCTAGTTTAGCTCTAGTCTGAATTTTTGGCACTAGTTTTGAGCCTTTCATAGTCATTTAAGGCGAGCTATGAGGAGAGTAGAAAGTTAGGTAGCTAGCCCATCGTTCTTCTAAGAGATGTAAGGTAAGATTTGTACTTTAGTCGGTCAAGATTTGATTTATAGCATGTAGTTTTATTCGGGAAAGATTTTATTAATAGCTTTAGTTTATTGGGTAAAGATTTTTCAGTTAAGGTTTACTTATTCAAGTTAAAATTGACTGCTTGATGGGTAAAGATTTCTGTATCATAAACGTAACCGGTCAAGATTTATTCATGGATAGATAAATTGGTAAAGATGTATGTTTTGAATATTTTTATCACTAGTGATATTTGGCCTTGCTAGCCTTACTGATGATCCCTGAGATTGGGCGTAAACAGCTGTCTAAGGCATGCTATTGGAAAATTTTTTTGAATTAAACTACTATAATTATTTCATGTAATATCTGATTACTTAATATTTTGGGAAAAAAAATTATGTTATGATCTGAATAATTTGCAATTCCTTACCTTTCTACGCTCATGTTCATACCTGTAGTCTTAGCTATACTGACGAGGAATAAAAAGACAAATGTCGATTCCGAAACAGTATGTCTTCAAAGGCTGTAAATCAAAGGTTTGATTGTGCCTATAAGACTGCGTATACTGTCTATAGCTTATTACTAATTTCGAGCTTATATTTCAAAATCTCATTATTAAAACAGTAATGTTATCATCTATAGTGGCAACATTTTATGAAATACTTGCTATAAACAAATCCTTACCATAAAAAATAGAATTTAACATCAACTTCACACTACAATAAGCCAACTATAGTACTTTTTGCATTTTTGCCGCAAGAGGCAGGATTTCATAAGTTTAACACTTTATTGCTCATAACTTTTGACCCTACTGCTTGATTCCGTTCAATTTTTTTTAAACTGTGTATAATCATAAGGCCCATCCACCTAAAATGTTTTTAACCTTGCAAATTATTGCTGCCGTGCACCACAAACCAGAAAATCCAGATTTTTGGGCAAGTGGGGTCAGAAAAATAGGTTGGTGGAGGACCTTTTTGTAAAATTTTCAACTATTGTTATGAAATCCTTCATACATAACAAAAAACTCATCCAATGCTATAGCAGCCGAAATTTTTTTCTGCAGTCACTACCCTACTGTGCATGTCCAGAAATTACAGGTATGTTTGTGAGAAATCGGGAATTTAGGTTGCATAGCAACTAGAACATGCATTTTTTACTTGAGCTGGGTTCAGCACATTTAATGCAGATGCAGGTATCTTTATGGAAGTATTAAGGCGAATTTTAAGTGTTACCGCTAAATACTGCAGATATGTGTTTAATGGACTTTCTACTTGTGTTAATTTGTAGTTATGGTTGTGCAAGAATAGGAATTTCTGTAGCAATACAACGTTTATGCTAATTGTAATTGTGTTTATGGGCGTGCACTATGCATGGATCGAGGTCATGACTTATTGGTCAAATCGCGTAGAGAGAACTCCTTGGATCAAAACTTGAATCGCAAACTATTATTTCTATTATTCTTGTCACGAACATTTTTACTATCTAATCCTTACGAATCTCTTTTGCTTCATATGAAGCAAATATAATGCACTACTTAAAAGAAATAAAAATTTTACTTTGAGGTGGTCTTGCGAAATCGTCATGATGTGAAAAATTCAAGGATGGTTGTTCATATAATCAATTTAAACTGAGCTCGCGATGAGGCTTGCGACTGTCTTGCTCTTTTACGATTTGCTGAACTTTTGTCTCAACGTAGCATTTAGAACTAGAATGTTGGCATAAATGAACAATATTGGCAACATTTGGTGACCACAAGCCTTCTGTACATTGTAGATATAATGACAATAATATTGATATACAGTATTGGAAATGAAAAAGTTGATAGAGAATGTAACTGTTGGTTAGTTCCAATTTGACAGTCCGACAAAAAGATTGCTTTGGATCAATGCAAACCAAACGAGTAGTGGATGCATTTTCTTTGATTCAAACACCAAATTAGGCGTAATATCCCCCTGAAAATCAGCAATGTTGCATTTTTCTTGCAAAAAAGATATGAACAATACCAAAATTTCAAGAGCAAGAAGAGAGAGGAGAACAACATAATACTGAATTATTGTAGCAATCCAATAACTCGATTCTTTTCAAATCATAAGCAAGCAAAAAACAAAATTCATTTTAGGCAATGTTAGGAAGAGCATTGGTTTTCGTGTTACTACCAGAAGTGGTAATTTTAAAACATCGTTTTTTCTGCACGTAAAGAATCGGATTTGTTTGTTTCATTAAAACTTGTAGTTACTGAAAACAGGAACACTAATTATTACTCTACATCATCCACATAAACATTAAACCGTTTTAGAATTAATAAGCTACGATAATAAGAACAATGCTAAATCACCTGTTACTTCAAAGCAAGCGCTATGGACATAGGAACTTTCATCAGAAGCGAGATATGAACAAAGATCTGCCACTTCTAGAATAAATTGGGATTAGTTTGTTAAATGCTGATTTGCATAAGTTTATAGCCTCCATTTCATTGCCCTCCATCAACCAATTTGTATTGTCCCTGATATATATTTTCGCGCACGAATTTTACTACCATCCTCAAATCATAGCGCAATTTACCATCATCGTTAATCAATTAATATACACTAAAATACCATCATTTTTACGAAAACGAACCGCACCAAGCACGATTCCACAAATCGAGGGAGAGCTTTTTGAAATCTTATTTTGATGTTTCAAAACATATTTTGCAAGTTTCGAAGTATAATCTACTTGTGATTACACCAAGCAATTTTATTTTTCCATTTTTCTGCTCCGGATCTTGTTTTCGGTGCTTTCTTATCGCTGAGTAGTGCCTAGAAAGAGTCAAGTTTTGAAAGATCTTTAAATGAGAACGATGTTCTTTTGTGGCATAGAGACTCTTGTATTGTTTCGTAATTTAGCATTTTTTTTTCGTGATTTAGCATTATAACCAGGCACCGGAACTAAGAACTGGCCTGGAAAGAAGACAAGTAAAAACGCCTCTCCAATGTTCATTCAATTGGACCAGCTCATGAATTTAAAAACGTAGAAATAGTTTTGCATATACAATCTTATACTTGCCACAAAAACTAACATAATACAAAGATAAATTAAAGATAATTAGAAATAAAATTGACCATCTAAGAACCAAAACGTTTTCCAGAAAGAACTCAGCAGAGCAATTTAATGGTCGAAACGCGTTCAATAAATTGCTATGTTTAGTTTTATTCTGGCAATTGTTTTGTTTTTAGATGAAGCAGAAACTCCGACTGTTATGCTTCAAAATTGACTATACCTTCAGGCTTCCCCAATCTTCCCATTGGTATTAAGGATGCAAGCTACAAACAGGCAAAAATAAGTAAAAAATATTTCACAAAGCTGTGAAATTTTGCACGAGCATATGGAACTTTTTCAACGGTTTTTGTTAAAGTAATTATTTCCGTTGGCAAAATAAATTAGTAATTTGTCGGTCTTTTTTCAAATGTTATTGATGACTTATGATTTGGTAAATGTTCAGTACAGTTGAAGCTAGAGGTGTGTTTTGCAATTGCTTAACTTCAAGTTATATAATTAGGCTCAAAATAAATTTGATTTGGATTCCAAACAAATTACAGTATAATATGACCTACCGGCATTACATCTAAATAAAATCACTCACTATTATACAGTGCATTGTACTGTGCGGTCAAGCATGGAATTTACGAGCGTTTTAGGGGGCATTGTACCATGCTCTAAATCTTTTGCATGTCTTAGCCGACTTTCTTCGTCGATGAACTGTGGAAAAAAAGATTTTCCACTCCTTCCCCCTTTGTTAATGCAATTATGACGCTCTTGGTAAACTAAGCCGATAGAAGCTATCGATAACCTTTTTTATAGGTCACCTAGTTTTTAGAGATTTCGAGAAAATTTGGTCTAAACGCAGCTAAATTCTTCTGAAGCCATCTCAAAATGTAGTAGTTCTGGTATGAAGACCTTTTTTTTTTCTTTTTGGTCTTCACCATAAACCCAGGTAATATCGCAGTATTCTTGAGGAGAAAAAATCATTTTGATGAAATTCCTTTCACTTTCAGCCTAAAGTACAGCGAATCTAAGCCAAACACTTGTTTTCTTCTGTTTTTAGTTTTACCCATTTCTTTGGAAAATCCTGCCTACGTCGCAGATGCGGATCTTTTGCATTGACTTACCGCATCCCGATTCTCTTCAGTTGTATTTTCAGTCGCCATGTTGGTGAAGATGGGACCAGGTGCGACAGCATTGCACCGAATCCCGTATCTAGAACGAAAAAAAAGTTTTCTGTATTGTTCGTAGATCTTAATAGAGTCAAACAAAGAAACAAATTGCTTAGAATAATGTCATTATAATAAACACACACAAATGCAGTACAATTCGATCTAAATTATTAATAACGGGAAGGTAGCGAAAGGACCTTGCGATCATCCTGTTCGCCAACTAACCAAAAATACCATTGCATTCTATATTTCGACACTTTAATATTTGATTGAGCGTTGTTTACTTTGCCAACGATTATTGCATTACTTATTACTGCATTAGTTTTGATGTTCACCAGCAATTATGGGCGTATATTTTGCATATACAGCTTGCCTGGTCGCCCTCTGCCAGTAGTTTTGGAAGAGATTAAATCCAACATCATTACTTAGCCTTCATCTACATTCTACTGCTTAGTACAAAGAAAACTTTTTTAAGCATCGATCAAAGTATTTTTCAACATTTGCCAATGAAGTAATAGCCATTAGATTAATTCAGCGACTTTTTTAGCTACTTATACTAACTTTTTTGTTGTATGAATCAATACCTTAACAATGGCTCTTAGAATTTTTTGCCCAACTAAAATAAAACTAAATTGAAGTAAGTAACTAGGATCGAATAATGCTGTCAGCAGAATTAAACTCACTGTCCGAATTCCATTCCTATCGTCTTCGTGAATGCAATGATCCCAGCTTTGGAAGCGGAGTAGCTGGATGCCAAGGGATATCCATTCTAATGTAAAATATCTAACCATAAGTGAAAGTCAAAATTGTCGGCAGCGTGACAGAGAAGGTAAAAGCATTGTTTTTACAACGATCTTGATCGCTTGATCTGGGCTCAAGTCCGCACCCTGGTCACGTTGTTGCGTTCTTGGATAGGACTCTTTACGATGATTAGTTCTGCTTGGTGACTTCAAAGAAGCAGCAAAATTTCTTGAAGAATTCGAAGAAATTCACAGGATCATTGGATCAGTGGAAACTCCTAAAGAGGTGCGGATCCCTCCGAGCACAAAGTATCGTTATATCGCAATGAAAAATGTGCGGAGCTTCCAATAGTTAGCGATGACTATAAGACGATCATCCAATAGTTAGAGGTAACAGGATGAAAAATATGCAATACAACAGCAAAAAAACAAAATTTAAATGGAATACTACACGCGTTATAATACAACGGTCATGCTGGCATCTTAATCTAGCGGATATGCTGGCTTGTCGATTTTGTAGCCTACCATTTAATTATCTGCACGGGGTCTCTCGTGGGCGCCATCTTTTCCTGTTTCTGTTGTTTGATGGGTTGCTATGACTCCAATGACTGTTGCAAGCTACTCTATGTAGCACAGCAGTCATTTGAGAGCTGATAAGCCTATACGTAGCTTTAAGCGTAGCTGACGAAAGGTGATATTCCTTGAAACAGCAGCTACAGTAGGCTGTTATATTTTGTGGGTATAGGCTATCATGGAAGACATGTGATGTAACTTATGGCGTGGTTCGTTTATTTTTCGACTTCTTTTCAACAAAAAATAGACTACTGCATTTTGCAACTTCAGCCAAAATAACTAAACAAAGCCAGATATACTCTTATAGATTTTGTACATTTGTACGGTCGGGGGGGCACGGGGTAACCAGATGTTTAGCTATAGTAGTCTTATTCTGCAATATTGTCCCCAATTGCTTCTGGGGCTGTATATTTTTATGTCGATGATAATAATAATGCAGTAATATATTCGGCAGTATAACTGCGACCTCGATTATACTTCCGCTGGACTCGATGACATTGAGCTGTCGCACGCAGAAGTATAAACTTTGGTCAATAATGTGCTCGATAGCTGAAATAATATTATACCATCGTACGTTATTTTAGGTCTAAACTGAGTTACCGCATTACAGGACCCAGCCTAATACAATACTTATGTTCTTATGGCTATAAATCTTCTCCCCAAATTTTTGAATTTAATGGATGAGGATGATGGATGAGGGTGGGGAGAGGACGTTAAATTTTAAAATCGTTGAAGCTCAGGCGAAAATTCAAGATCAAACGTCATTCAAGTTGCAATGATGAAAATAGCAATATATGTTAAGCGATTATATTAAAATTCACAAAGCAGTTTGCAAGTATACTGAAAAATCCGTCAGAAAAGTTTTTAAATTGATTTTTAAACTAAAAAAAATCAAGAACTTACTAGTCCGGCTTTACTCGAAATGCTGATAATCGAAGCGCTTTTCATTCCATTTTCGGTTTTTAAAGTTGCCACAAATGCTTGTGTCATCACAAAGACTGACTGGAAACAAAGCATCAAAAATTGTTAGTGGAGGAACAAATCAACCAAGGTTTACGTAAGTTACGTTTGTGCCAATAGTCAATTAACTGCAAACAAATTTGAATAATTTTCATGGACAAACACTAAATGCTTTTCATTTATGTTTTGAAATTTAAATTTGTTGCAAACTACACAGTATTCGCTGGAAACTATTAACTATCCAATAGATCAGGGCTGATACGTTGTGATCACGGAAATCTCGTATTTTCCGTCGGCCACTAAACTTTTCTCCGCTTGTAAGCTTAAAAGTTTGTAAGCTAATTTGCCACTTTGCTCAGTAACAAAGTGATGTAGCTAATCCATAGCTGTTTTTTGCAGCCAGCAACATTCCAATGTCAACATCTAAATTTTGTAGTTTTTAGAAAGTACAGTATTAAAGTGACGCAATGTTAGAATGTAAGTATATTGTGGAAGGACAGTCACTCAAACTTATCAGTATCCAAAATGCTAGATATTTTAACTCAGCAAAAAGGTAAAACCTTTGAAATATACTCATGCTGTTTTAATTTTTTTTTTTTGATATCTAATTCTAATAACATAACAGCAGTGCTGTTAACATTTTACTTTTACGATACCCGTTCTATCGTTCACTCGATTCACGCGTGCAATTTGATCAATGTATTTTGCTTTTTTGCATTTGCGTTTTACAATGATGAGAAGCGTACGGTATAGTGTTGAACACAGCGGTTTTTGATAATTTGACGAAGCTTACCTTTAAATTAACTCGAATGATTTTATCAAAATCTTCTTCTTTCGTTTCAAGAAACGGACGAAGTTGAATGATTCCGGCGCAATTTACCAGCACGTTTGAGTGGTCTTGATATTTCTCCTACAAATATTGATTTGGATTTTGACATAAACCCGACCTCATTATGAGTGTGCTAATGAAGATGTAATCTGGTTTAGAACTCCGTATATTAGCGAGATACGTTGAACCTAGCATCTTTTTGTACAAAGAAATCTTTAGGTTGTTTAGTTGTTTCACTATCTGTGGTATCTGCCAAGCTGGAGCCAATTGTGCAAAAGTAATTATTGATTTGAAATCAGTGGCGTACGCAGGATTTTTCAATGCGTTGGGGGGGTTCAAAAGTGACATCAAAAATTTGTTCGCGATCTATACTTTGGCGAATAAATAACTTAGTGCAATGTCACAACATGGAATCAGAGTCACACAGTGTGTAGTCCAAATAAAACTTTTCAAACAAAAACCAATTAAGCATTAGGCATATATCTATAGGTAACATCATCAGGTTTGCAACTAAACGATCAAGAAAAAACTGCTTAAAAAAAAAGCAACAAAAAAGCATATAATTATAAACAGTGCAAAGTTGCCAGGCACGTAGCCAGAAATTCGCAATGGGGGGCTGAGGGCAAAGCCTCCAGTTGCCGAAGGCACGGAGGCCTGGGGGCGAAGCCCCAGGGCCCGTATGCAGAGATCTCACTAGTAGCACGATCTAGATAGTCGTTCTACTTGCTAATAGTCGCACAAGAAGTAGCATGAACTCTAGTCGTATTCAGAGTCGTATTCAGAGATCGTGCTAACATCTATACTAACTCTAGTGAGACTACCTAGTGCGATCTTTAAACTGTAGTAACCTTTGCATTGCTTTACAATCGAACCACTACTTTAAAGTGAAACTCCAACAGGATTTTGTGCGTAAAAACTCGTTACTTGCACTAGAAACCGCAAAAGAAAGGAGAAAGGCGTCAAAAAATGTTAACTCGACATGTGCAATCGTGAGTTATTTTGATTAGAAGCGTTAGACTGGGATCCAAGGATGGCAGTACGGTACGGTACGTTCAGAATTTGCGTACTACGTACCTCGCACCTTGAACCGTACCGTACTAACGTCCCGTACCCGTACCATTACAAAAAAAGCGTACCGTACTTCTTAGCAAAAATTGAGGCGTACCGTACCGTACCTCCGTACCGTACCGTACTGCCATCCTTGCAGTGGCGAATCCAGAAAATTTGTTGGGGGGATGATAAAATTTATAGGCACAAATTGTATTTAATCAAAAATTTAAATGGTGATGATTTCTGTTCTTGACCTCGCGCAAACTTTGTTCGGCATGTTTTTGATCAGGCGGGTAGCCAAAATTTTGCAATTGAGGACTGTTAAAGAGATTTGGGGGTGTGGGGACGAAGCCCCCATCTGTCACAGGCTGGGGGGTCTAGGGGCAAAGCCCCCAGCCGCCGGAGGCACAGCGCTCGAAAATTTTGTATTTTTTCAGGAAAAATATCTTAATTTTAGGCCCATTTTGATAGAAATTAATGCTATTAAAACGTGGCATAGAAATTAGCAGTGCGAAAACATGATTATACTAGTTGCATATATGGGCCATGTGGGAGGATAGCTATTGCTAGAATTTCACTTCTCTTATTTACAAGCTGATAAATCGTAAAATACAATACCGGTAGTTCAATAAAACTCTGAAGGAGTAATCTGTTTCGTCTATATTTTATAGAGAAAGATATAATTTGGGGGGCTAAAGGAAAGAAGTTTGAGAGAAGTGATTGGTAATTAACTACAGTAATACCAAAAAGTCCCTTTCCCACATTCCTGAACTTATATATTTTTTGATAATTCCCATGTTAAGCATTTTTCAATAAGCGATCACAATTCAATACCAATTTTTGGCTATTTTTCAAATTTTTTTCTGATTTATAAGTTTTGTTTTTGACAAATTAGCCCCCTAAATAAACATTTCAAGCAGTGGCGGATTTAGGGGGGGGGGTGAGGGGGATGCATCCCCCCCACCAGACTAAAAGTTACGATTTTGGCCGAAAAATCAGCCTCTATTTTGAATAATTCGGCTCCATTTCGGGATGCATCCCCCCCACCGACCTAAACGTAACGAATCCGGCCGCAAAATCAGTCTCAATTCTGGTGAAGACCTTTTTTTTTTTTTGGAGACCACCTGATTTTGGGCGAAAAAAACGTTTGAAGTTCCGATTTCGGCCGAAAAATCACTCTCAACTTTGGTGAAGACCTTTTTTTTTTTTTTTTTTTGGAGACCACCTGATTTTGGGCGAAAAAAACGTTTGAATTTCCGTTTTCGGCCGAAAACCACTCTCAACTTTGGTGAAGACATCCGAATTTTTGAGGTTTTGGCTTCAAATCCCCCCCACCAAAATTTTCTGGATCCGCCACTGATTTCAAGTTATGCTTTAAATCATTTTTTGAGTTTATTCCAGTGTAAAATACAGTCTCAGAAGTGCTAAAAACGTGGTATTTCCTTTATTCTGCATTTTGGTCGGCAGGCCAATGAGGGGGAGGCTATAGCTCCTCGCCCCTCCCCCTGGCTACGCTACTGTTTTTGATCCATCCCATCCAAAAAACGTTATATATAATAATTTTTTAATTTAATCAATGCAATTCAAGTTAATAAAATAAAATACTTTTCGTCTTTCCTGCTTCAAAAATCGCATTTATTAAACTTTCGCCAAGTTTATTAAACAATTATCTGCATCTCCACAGAATGCGTACAAACTATCTGCATCAGACTTTAACATTCCTATTGCCAAAGGTCTATTCTGTTCTAGTGTTCATTCAACATATCGTAACTATACCATTGCAACAAAACTACATTCCGGAAGACATTTTATTTGATGTTCTGTCAAATCGACATATTTTTTATGCGAAACCGCACTACGGAATTGCCTGAGTTTTGAGCGCAAACGCGCTATAATTAAACTCTCGTTGTGTTCCTATGCCTTCATCGCTAAAAAGTGCATGTTGTGAATTTTGCTAATTTGGCGCTCATATGTCATATCCCCTTTTCCACGGCTACCAGTGCTCCTGAAGGAATTAATACCAATAAACTACTGGTTTAATCTTAACAATTGTTTACATTAAGAAGTATAAGAACTACACAACGATCATAAAGAACAATGCACATATGAGAATATAATGTGATAAGTTATAGACAGTATGCAAAGTCTTAGCGGTACCGCTATAGCGAAAATTATGTTTTCGTTTGCAGACTTTAAATTCTCAACCTCAAAATTTAGATTGTCAACGGAAGTGAATAAATTTCTACAACACATTTTAGTTTCAATTAATTTTTACTGATGTCCAGATGTTCTGTATCACTTAACTTATAACTGTCTTTCGTTTAACCAAAATTATTCAACAGTTAACTAACTTGCATTACAGTTCCTTTATATGTAAGACTGCTGCTTGCTGACTGTGTAGAATCGAGAAAATTCTAACATGGCATTCGAACAATTGTTATTAATGGATTTTCTGGTCATTTTAGGATGACGCGCGTTACGGTTCAATTGCTTTCATCAATTTGTCACAGAGGCGAAGCCGAAAACACGAAGGAAAATTTCATAGCCTCCTCCAGTTTTAGTCGACGCTTGCACGATGAAATGGGAAATGGCCTATACTATTGTATGCCATGAGCTAAAGTATCGCAGTCAGTTATTTCCGTTCAAATTTTTCTTCAACATATAACATGCCACGATAGCCCTAGCATCTATGGACAATAGTTATGACATCACAATTGGTCATGCTTGTGACTGTTGTGAGTGTGACTTGTGACATTAAATGCAATTTTAACAACAAATTACCAGGCTATAATAATCATTACTTGAGAATAGCCTAGACTATATGCACGTCGGGCACGGTCGCACAAATCTTCATTGACGGCCGCACTTTGCACATAAAACGTTTAGTAGGCAAATTCTGAAATTCAAACCGCGTACCAACGTACCGTACCCGTACCATCACACAAAAGGCGTACCGTACCAACGTAGCGTACCCGTACCATTACAAAAAAAGCGTACCGTACCAGCGTACCGTACTTCTTGGCAAAAATTGAGGCGTACCGTACCGTACCTACGTACCGTACCGTACCGTACTGCCATCCTTGCTGGGATCACACGATCAGGTTTTTTGTACAATTTGTTTGCATAAAGAATTTTGGACCTATCACATCTAGACGCTATTTTCTTGAAAAACTTCTTGCCAGACGGAAGCATCTGGTTTTTTCGGCAAAAAAATTGTTGAAGGTGTCACATGTATTTTTTCGCTGTAAAAGCATTTGAGCGGTTGTTAAGGAATTTCTCTGAAATTTGCCGCAGCGCCGGTTGTAGTCAGTGACGTGCGGTGAGGCTTTTGGTTGGTGAGGCACAATTTTTTTTCACACTCATGTTCGCAAAAAATTATTTAAGACAATAAATGACAAGCAAATAATTGTTTTTATAGCTATTCAGGGCCGCCGAGAGGGGGGGTAGGGGGTGAATGACCCCGGGGCCCATGGACTTTAGGGGGTCCATGGGCTTCAAGAAGGCCGTCGGGTTCAGCGGGCCCATGAGCTCGAGAGGGGGCCCTTCGAAATGACACTGAGAAATCAGCATGTGAAGTCTGAAGACCTTTTTTTTCGGAAAACACCTAATTTCGATCGGAAAAACCATTAGAATTTCGGTAAAAACCTTTTTTGTTTTTTTTGGAGATCACATCATTTTTCGGACCAAACTGACCGGAAATCCGTCATATTTGAGCTGGCCCCGGGCCCACTTTTGGTCCCCGGCGGCGCTGTAACCATTAAACAAAAACCAAATTTTTCGATAATTAATTATTCGTTTAATTTTTACTGTTCACTTAAAACCAAATCAATTCTTGAAGTTTCGAAAATCCATGAAGGTAGCCTAGCCTATTATTTGGCTTTGAATGTGGACATAATTGAAGTTTTCGTGCTTGCTAAGTCTTCTTGGCAAATTCTCTTAGTCACAAAAACCCGATTTCAGTCCCAACATTATTATTAGCTAAAAACATGAAAGCACCAGTGGCGGATCTAGAAAATTTTGGTGGGGGGGATGATAAAATTCATGAGCACAAATTGAGTATGATCTCAAAATTTTGCATGTTTATGATTAATGTTCTTGACCTTGCGCAAACTTGTTGGGGATATTTTTGATCCGTCCCATCCCAAAAACGTTACCAGTATATAAACTATTTTAAAAAATTTAACCAATGACATAAAACTAGTTTCATGTCATTGATTTAACCAATTCAATTCAAATCAATAACATAAAACGCTCTTTTCGTTTTTCCTGCGTCAAAAATCGTATTTATTAAACTTTCGCCAGCATCTACACAGAACAGGCGAGTTGCCAGAAATTCGCAATAAGGAAGCTGCTTTGGGGGTCTGGGGGCGGAGCCCCCAGCGATCGAAAATTTTGCATCTTTTTGCAAAAATAACTAAATTTTAGGGCTATTTTGATAAAAAATAATGCTTTTAAACCGTGGCATAGCAATTGGCATGCAAACATAATTAAACCGGTTGCATAAATTGGCTATGTGAGAAGTGGCTAGAGGTAAAAATTTTTCTTGTTTACATGCTGGTAGATTATAAAATCCTAGAGTTTAATAAAACTCACACGGAGTAATCTATTTCGACTATATTTTAAAGCGAAAAATAATTGGAGGGGGGCTCATGGAAAGATATTTGAGAGAGGTGATTAGTAATTAACCAATACTGAATAGATTCCCCCCCTGTTCGTGAGTTTATAATATTTTTGTTGATAAAAACTATGTTAAGCATTTGCAATGAGCTATAGTAAATTTGATTGCTTATTTTTGGCCATTTTTCAAAGTTTTTATTGATTTGTGAGTTTTATTTTTGACAAACTAGCCCCCATTAATATATGGTTCAAAAGATGTTTTAAATCACGTTTTAGTCCATTCTAGTCCAAAAACCAGTCTCAGAAGTGCTAAAAACGTGTCATTTTTCTTATTCTGCATTTTGGCCGACAGGCCAATGGGTGGGGGGGCAAAAGCCTCCCCCCTTCGCCCTCCCTTGGCTGCGCTACTTACACAGAATGAGTAAAAACTACCTGCATCGGACTTTGATATTTCTATTGTCAAATGTCTATTTTGTTCAAGTGTTCATTCAGCATACCGTAACTAACAATGTAATAAAACTACATTCCAGAAGACATTTTACTTGATGTTCTATCAAATCGACACACTTTTTGTGCGAAACCGTACTACTGTATTGCGCAGGCACGTAGCCAGAAATTCGCATTTGGGGGGGTGTGTTGGGGGGTGGTGGAGCATCCAGCCGCCGTAGGCCAATGGGGGTCTGGAGGCGGAGCCCCCAGTGCTCGAAAATTTGGCATTTTTTTGCAAAAATAACTTCATTTTAGGGCTATTTTGATTAAAAAATAATGCTTTTAAAACGTGGCTTAGAAATTGGCCGCGCAAACATGATTAAACTGTTTGCATAAATGGGCTATTTGGGCGGTGGCTATTGGTAAAATATTAGTTCTCTTGTTAAGATGCTGGTAAATTATAAAATCGAATAGTTCAATAAAACTCACACAGAGTAATCTATTTCGTGTACAGTTTATAGAGAAAAATAATTTTGGGGGGGGCTAATGAAAAGAGATTTGAGAGAAATGATTGGTAATGAACTAATACTGAATAGCTCCCCCCCCCTATTCCTTAGTTTATAGTATATTTGTTGATGACACCTATGTTTAGCATTTTTACACTTGCGATCAAATTTGATTGCTTATTTTTTACCATTTTTCAAAGTTTTCGTTTATTTGTTGGTTTTATTTTGACAAATTAGCCCCCTTCTCCCTGAACATATGTTTTAAAAGATGTTTTAAATCACTATATAGTCCACTCCAGTGCATAAAACAGTCTTCAAAGTGCTAAAAACGTAGTGTTTTTTTCATTCTGCATTTTGGTCGACATATCAATAGGGGGGCTACAGCCCCCCCCGCCCCCCCCCCCCCCCGCTCATGGCTACGCTACTGGTATTGCGTGAGGTTTGAGCAAAAATGCACCATAATTGAACTCCTGTTGTGTTATGCCTTTATCGTTGAAAAGTGCGGGTTGTGAATTTTGCTAGTTTGGCGCTTTCAAACCAATCGGACCTGTAAAAAACTAATTTTTGCTTTGTAAAAAGTTCGCTGTAAAAAGAACTTTTTCCTCCCCCCGCCCTACCCCACCCCCCAATGGCTTCAGAAATTATATCGCAGTCACCCGGCTTATCGAGTATTCACTGATTGCTTTTTCTAAAATGTTTAATGTTATGCATATGCACGATATGTTTAGGCTGGTGGGGGGGGGATGCATCCCCCCCCCTAAATCCGCCACTGGAAAGCACAAATGAAGATTTTTATAGCGCAACCACTCTTTCTTGAGTACGGTTCTACTCTTTTTAAATTAAGGGGTTCTTTCGTAATGATGTCTCGAGCAAATCTTTTAAATTGGTTTTCTTTTAGCTATATTCAATTCAATTCAGATTATTTGTTCACTTGAGTTCAATTTCCAGAAACTTAACACCAATGAAAAAATATATTCACACGCACAAATAGAATGATTTCACTGGTGGACATTTAAATAAAAAATTTATGTTGTTTGGATAGCAATAGGTGTTTCTGGATAATTTGATGGTGCTGATTCCGAATCTGCAGTTAGAATTTTTCTATCACGTAAGGATTTTTCACAAAGTATGAAAACACTTTTTAAGCAAAATAGCGATATTTAACATAAATACGAGTACACGGACATGCAGCTAGCTCGTTTAGCATTGGCATAATCATCAAGAAAGTTACACATCTTTGTCACAAGCCATAAATTTTCTTTTTCTTGCTTTGCGTCCAAGTTCATTGTGTACTAGGCAATCTCGTTTCAGTGACCAACAATAGTCAGCCATCATCGAGCAATCCCATCGTCCCTGGTACCGTGTTTCCACTGTTTTAATGTCCTGGTGAAATCGCTCACCTTGTTCCTCGCTCATGTGGCCTAAATTTGCAGGAAAAAATCAAGATGGGAATGCAAATAATGTACTTTAACACGCATTCGGCAACCTAGTGTTTGGAAATTGGTTAGCATTTGTTCCACAATCGTTTGGTAATTTGGACTCTTTTTGTTACCAAGAAAATTAGACACATCTTTAAACGACTGCCATGCGTTTTTCTCCGTATCGTTCATCTTTGTTATGAAGAGTTCATCATTAATCAACATCCTGATTTGTGGACCAATAAAGACACCTTCTTTGACTTTTTCTGCACTCAAATGGGGAAATTTTTCAGATATGTATTTGAAGCATAGGCCTTGTTTATCCAGGGCTTTAACAAACTGTTTTATTAGGCCCAATTTGATATGCAGAGGTGGGAGTATTACTTTGGAAGATTCTACAAGGGCAGGATTGGTTATTTTCTTTTGACCAAGTGTTCTTGATACCCTTGTTGGCCATCACGTTTGACCCAGTGATTCTTTTTATCTCTGCTATCCCATTCGCATAACAAACAAGGAAACTTGGTATATCCAGACTGCTGGCCTTGCAGCATATTTAATACTTTTATATCAACACATACTTTCCATGCATGATCGTGATACTTCAATTTGGTCAACAAAATTTCCATATTTTCGTAGAATTCTTTCATATGAATGGAATGAGCTAGAGGTATGGATGCAAAAGTGTTTCCGTTATGGAGCAACACTGCTATTAGGCTTCGTTTAGATGAATCAATAAACAAGCGCCAGTCGCTTGGTTCATAAGTAGTGCCTATTTTTTCAGTAAGACCTTTGATATCAACACAATAAACCAGATCATCTTCTTTGGTGAAAAATGGAAGATATTCTTTTTCACGATGCTTGTACCAAGAGAATGTGACCTCAGAATCCAGCATATTCCGAGATTTTAGCCTAGAACCAAGAAGAACAGCAGAAACTTTGGGCAAATCCAGGTCTCGTACCAAATCATTTAGTTCCTCTTGACTGAAAAGTCTTGGTCTTTCACCTTCAAAGCATTCATATTCTGATTGGCACTCAGAAGACGACAAATCAGAACTGGTAGTTGAATCTTCAACGTCTATCAAAACTGGAGGAGGAGTTGGTACAGGAACATCTGGCTGGTGAAGAATAGGACGAATAGCGGACGGTAAATTAGGGTACTGAATGTTATGCTGATTCTTCATGTAAAACCCAGAAACATTACAGCTACAAAAGTAGCAATCATTGCCGTGGCCTTTAGGCTCTCTCCACACCATTGGGACACCGAATGACATAGATTTCTGCTTTCCTTTGCTCCAACGTCTCAGTGATTCAACACAACTTCGACAAATCTTGTGTGGAGCCCATGTTTTATCTTGGTCCCCAAGCTTAATTCCAAAGTAGGCATAGTAAACATTTTAAACAAAATTTGTGATGTTTTGGCGTTGAGATTTTACAACATATTCTCCACAAATATAACAAAAAATATTAGGATCATTCGTACAGCCTCTTGATCGTGATGACATAGTATTTACTGTACTGTTCACACAGCAGCCTAAAATTTTTAACTAACTTTATACCACTAGCAATTTTGTTCTTTTTCCTAAACAGAAAGGTTTGCTTTAAGAGTATGAAGTCTACTTTTAGTATCCTCACGAACTGAAGTATTATATCAGATGCAAAGCTTTGCGAATGACTGCAGTATAATGTCCACAAAACTGTATGATCTGACAAGTAGCTTACTCAGCTTTTTACTGTGCGTGTCTACAACTACCAGCAGTTAGTCTATGTACATTACAAATGACGTGGTGCATATAGAGTTTAAAGCATAGTAGCCAATTAGTAACTGATTTGGGAGTATTGCTAGCAGACTCAATTAATACTTTTGATCATTTTCTACTCCCATACTGAAACGGTCAATAAATCGACTTAGTTCAAGTACTCATGCATAGTAATGGCTATCTATTTTTTTTCCAACTCTGTTTGCTGATGCTACCTGGGTACAACTGCTCAAGCCTTTGATGCAGTGTGATATCACAATAGCCAACAAATAGCAGACAATGCAGCACAGTATTGAAATGCATGTATGATTAGAGAAATTTATCCAAATAAATCGTAAATTGCGAAAAATCCTGACGTGATAGAGCAAAACGGTTTTCAGATTTGGAATCAGCGCCCCAAAGTTATCCCGAAATCGTCTTCAAAATTAAAACAACAAAAATCATGTCCACCAGTGTTATTAATGCCAATAAAGGAAATAAATGTGGGCTAATTTACTGTAACACTTAACAGAAATAATTGTTGATGAAGGCGTAGAAATTAATAGGCAATTGCAAAGTTTACCAGTACTGTAGTTTGAATCACTTACTATCAAGCAAACAGGATAGCGAAAGACCTGTTTCTGGTCATCGAGTCAAGCTGCCCTTAAAACTAATTTATTATTGCAATTATTATAAGTTTTTTGAGGGTGTAGCTTTTTTTTAACCATTTTTAAAACAAACAAGAAACAATAGTAAGGATTCAACCAAAAATAGCAGTTAGCATAAGAAAAGAGCACACTAAGGCTTATCTCAACTTTATCAAGACTGTAACTACTTCAGTAATTACTTAGCATGGACAATTTTATTTGTTTGTTCAATGAGTATTTTCGTAATTCTTCAAAAGTTGGTGAAATATTATTCCATATTTTTACTCCAATGCACGAGCACGATCGTTGCCCGTTTCGAATTTTAGCTCGTTCCAAATAAAAATTGTCTGCAGTAATCGATCTCGTTTTATAATCATGAAGTTTGCTAGCATATTTGAAATAATTATCGAAATTTTCAGATTACCTGGAGTGATAACAAGAGTACATAAATTTAGCAATTTCTATAACTTCAAGTTCAGATAAAAAACTTAGTTTAGAAAGTCTCTCAGCTTGGAGACTAAATTTTCTTCCATTTTAGTTCATCTTCTCTTATTTAATTGTTTTTATTCGGCCAGAAAAATAACTTGATCAATTTCGCAATGAACGAAAGACTACAAAAAAACTGCTTAAACTTTTTCTCATTCTATGACGTCACAGGTGAGGCGTGCCGCAAAATCAGATTTAAAAGCATTATGCGTTGTCCGCAATTTGTTTGAGAAAAAAGGCATGCTTTTAGTTTGTTTATTAAAATTTGCTTCGCTGAAGTGAGGCACAATTGACAATGCTTCACTTCGCATATTCGAAGCGATGGTCAATGCACGCCGTAGTGATAGCAATAATACACCGAATAGTTTGGGCGTTTTAATGCGAAAGACATAACATAAAAGCAGTGAATAGGCTGCACAAAAAAAGTAAATATGACAAAAATTAATCAAGCTTTTGATAAATATTTTGATTTGTGTAAAACCATTTTATTTTAATTATATACTTTATTTTCTTTTTTTTTGCACAATTCTACAGGTAAGCCACGGCCTCACCTGCCTCCCCAGACCGCACGTCCCTGGTTGTAGTATTTTACGCTTGGTCGATTCATTGTAATTTCTCGTTCGCCAAAATGCTACGAAAAAATGGAAAATGTCAAAATAACTTTGCTTGTGTGGAACTCTTTAGCGTATAGCGTAGCTTTTTTCATGCTATATCATCTATCACCAATAAAATTTGCATAATATTGCATGATTGATCAAATAATATTAAACCAGGTATGTTCTTTTCGGTACTTGCGGTCGCAGAGGGCTCAATAATTGGATGTTAGGGCAAATTGAAAGTTTATTATTTTTAAATAAGAATAAGAGCGTTTTTGTTTGGTTTGTCACAAAATAAGCGAGAAATAGCTGAAAACTATCTACTGAAATTTATCTTAACTGCTGAAAAATGCAACAAGTTCTTTTTGGCATTGGACACGTCAAATTTTAACAAAAAAAGTATTAAAATCATCAAAAACGTATCACTAATCGCATAAATTCGGCACCAGCGAATACTGGGCCGGAAACTTTTTTGCGATCAGAAGAAAATTTTCAATATTTTGATTGAAATCACAAGCGCTGCCTTTCTTCGATTTCGTTAATTAAAAGTTCAATTTCATGAGTTGACCACGATGGAAAGTTAATTAACTATACTGCAGTTCTGGTTGATAACTTTTCAGAATGAATTTGGAAAAGGCCAAGCACAAGTTTGAAGTACGAAAAATTGGGTAATCGATACGCGAAAGTAAACAAAACAGCGGGCAACACATTTACGTCTTTGAAGAAATACGAGAAAACAGCAGGCACGATGTTAAAATATGTCATTGTCGATTAAAACAAATGAGGTAAAATTTCTTTTAGCACTTTCGCTAGGTAATAGATAATTCTTTTTCTGCCCTGACATCGGCACATTTTTTTGTATTCTGCGGCTCAATGTTTTCAAAGGCATGGCTAGAAGCTCAATTTTCTTCGTTTAGAACGGCGGCCCTTGAAAACTTGCTGGGAAAGTAGAGCTCGATTCTATTTCTCCGCAAGAAGTCAGCAAAACTATCTAGCGTCTGATTTTCCTTTTCACTTGGGCTATTCAATGTAATTGACGACAGGTGCCCGCAATAGTGAGTCATGGACTTGCACGACGTTTCATACGATTGATGCCAGACAATTGTGCAAAAAACCTGATCGTGTGATCCCGGCCTAAGAGTTAACAGGTAACTACAAAAAATCCCGATTATGTTTTGATATGCAGTAATTTAATGCTGCAGATTTCAATAACCAAAACAAAATACATAATTTGACAACTCCGGCACTAAAAAGCGAACTTTCAAAAATGCGTCGGAAAAAAATTTATTGCGGTATTACATGACTTGTATATGGCGATACGGTCTAATGGTCGCATTCACAAGAACTTCTTTTTGATTGCGCTTGATGAGAGCAAATGTTGCAAGCATTTCCCGTAAAATCATAAATTCTGAAACTTTTTATTATTTCAATTTGCAGTGCAAAATTAATGGTTCAGACAAAAATATCCACTTTATTGTATTAAAATTACAGTGAACGGGAAAATAAGAATAAAATTATGATGTTTTGGACAGAAAATAAGCGTTGGTTTCGTTGTTTTTCGTTAGAAAATAGCAGCTAGTGAGACTTCTAGACTGGTCTTGACCGCTCCAGCAAATTTGGCCTAATTTTCTAGTCTGACTAGTAGTCTCACTAGCTGTAGTGAGATTTGTGAATACGAACTCTTGCTAGCTAGTCAGACTAGCTAGTCTCACTAGTAGTGAGACTTGTAGCACAACTTCTAGAGCGATCTCTGAATACGAAGTCGTTCTAGTGGTCAAACTAGTAGTCAGACTACTTCTAGATCGTGCTACTAGTGAGATCTCTGCATACGGGCCCAGGCACTTGAAAATTTTGCATTTTTTTCAAAAATAACATAATTTTAGGGCTATTTTGATAAAAAATAATGCTTTTAAAACGTGCAAACCTGATTAAATTGTTTGCATAAATGGGCTAGGTGGGAGGTGGCTAATGGCAAAATTTAGCTCTCTTGTTTACATGCTGGTAAATCATAAAATCCTATAGTCCAAGAACACTCACACAATCTATTCTGCCTATATTTTATATAGAAAAATAATTGAGAAGGGGGCTAATGGAAAAATTTTTGAGACAAGTGATTTGTAATTAACTAATATTGAATAGTCCCTTCTCCCCTATTCCTAAGTTTATAATATGTTTGTAGTTGAAACCTATGTTTAGCATTTGTACACTAGCGATCTAATTTGTTTGCTTGTTTCTGGCCATTTTTCAAAGTTTTTATTGATTTGTGAGTTTTATTTTTTTCAAATTAGGCCCCCTCCCCTAAATTTATGTTTTAAAAGATGCCCTAAATCACTTTTTAGTCCATTTCAGTGCAAAAACCAGTCTCAGAAGTGCTAAAAACGCTGTCTTTTTTTTTTAATTCTGCATTTTGTTTGACAGGTTAATGGGAGGCTATTTTAGCCCCCACGCTTACGCTACAAAAAGTTGCTCAGACTCATTACAGGACATTCCAGATTTTCAGTATTACACTTAGTCACTTTCAATGTTGCATTAAGTAGCAAAAAAAAATATTTACTATAATTAAATATTAAGTATTAAGATGAGAGTAAAGAAGAAGCTTGTTTGTTTTTCTCAATAAGACGATATTTCGAATGATATACGTCGGATCAACCACCCCCAAGTGTACGCCTGTGCGCACAAGTGAGCTTTGTGGGCGGTGGCTAAAGGTAACATTTCAGTCCTCCAATTTACAAGCCGGTAAATCATGGAGCCATAACTTGAAAAAATCACAAGCATTTATATTCTGTAGTTTATGGAGTGAGACAGTTGGGGATGTGGGGGGGGGCTAACGGAAGAGATCTGAGCGGATTGATAATTAACTAATCCTGATTAATTAAATAATACTGAAACCTTATCTCCATATTTTTGATGAAGCCAATGTTAAGCATTTTTAGCGGGTAAATTTGCTAAATTTGGCAATTTTTTGAAGTTGTTACTGATTTGTAAGTTTCATCTTTGACAAATTAACCCCCCCTCAAGAAACTTAATGTTTCAAAAGAGGCTTTAAATCATATTGGAGTCAACGTCATTGCCAAAAAAAAACAGGCTCAGAAGTGCTAAAAATGAGATATTTTTTTATAGTGCATTTTGGTCGACCGACCGATGGGGGGGGAGGAGTTTGAACCCCCCTGCGTACGCCCTTGTTTGCAATAGTTTCAGAGTCATCGGTAATGGGATCATTAACTTTAAGAGTTATTGGGGGTTCACGGGTTGATTTATGCGGCAATACCGAACGTTTCCCACGTTCTTTGCAAGTTTTTTTGTTGTAACCAACTTCAGAGTAACAGTAAATCCTTTTGAACAAGAACTAAATTTTTGTAAGCGTGCTCGAGTAACGCCAAAAGAAACTCTTTTCTACTGTATTACCAGTAATGAAGTGAGTTCAAAATATTCAATTTCTTTTCTAATAGAAGTTAGTACTCCTTTAGTTAATCCAAGGTTTTCCGGCAAGTTTTCGTCGTTTACGACTCATGCGATTGAGCGGGGCATGTTAATCGATTGTTTTTGAAATTATATTCACAAACTGGTCAGACAGCATCAAAAATAATGCAGTTTAAAGGGAAGTTATTTGCAACAAGGTAGCCTATAGTTGCTGGTAAGGTTCATTAGAAAAGGCTTAGATGCATTTTTTTTTATTTCTATAGAGCGGGAATGGTGTTTTATTCCGACTCAGTTATTGAGCTTTGTATTACGAAGGGCATTACTGTATGCTCTATACATGGTTTGTGATAATGTGGTCAATCACCATTGCAGACTTGTTTGTGACCCGAGTAGGTTTTGTAATGAGGAAAAAAGCTCTATTACTGGTTATTGCTTGTAGGTATTTTTCAGCTTGGGGCAGAGTTTTTACTCGTGCCGGGCTTTTCGCGTCGGGTTCAGGCCTAAACTTAACAAAAATTTTGGGCTTAATTCGGGCCTGAAACGTGCTTTTTGCCTTAAGTGCACAAAAATATAATCAAAATAACTTAGCAACATTGCTAAATTTTGCAGACTTACGTTAACTTTCGTTTTTTTTTGTGTATGATTTGGGCTTCAAATTAGCTTTTGGGTTCGGGCTTATAGTTTCTGTTTCGGACCTAAACTAGTCGGCCCGTTTACAATTCTGGCTTTAGGGCGTTATTAATGTTTTATGTCACCAAGCATGGAAACATTTTTTTTAATGATAATTTCTCGAGACAGTCCGAAAAATCACAAACAAATCGTTTGATATCCTCTCTCAGGTGCCTATAAATAGAGGCAATTGCTAACGCCTGTGTTGAATCGTTCTTTCAGATTTTTAGCCTTACAGATTCCATGCCGGTTAATCCAAGGTCATCGATTTGGAAGAACTTAGGTTTAGAGCAAATGTAAATTGCTGCACACCGGCTTCTTAGGTTTTGCATTTATAACCTTGTAGCTAAATACTTTTCAAAGGCTGATTGATGCAAGATTCGGACAGACTAAAAATATCAGGTCAAAATGAAAGCGAGACAACTAAGTCGTAGAAGTCGTCATATTTTTTTTTTTTTTTTTTTGAAGGTATCTAATATTGAGATGCATTAGAATCGTGGAATTGCTATCATTTTGTAAATTTAGGGTTTTCTAGTAAATATCCATATATTCGCAATAATATTCTGATATTCATGACATTACTGATCATATTCGAGATTTGCAATGCTCATTCGAGATTTGCAATGCTCATTCGAGATTTGCAATGCTCCTTCGAGATTTGCAATGCTAGTGGAAGGAGCTGAATAAACTCAGCAGCTGCGTTTGCGTTGGTTGTCTACTGCGAAAGAAATTTTCAAACAAAGATTTTTCTATTACTACAGATTTGTAATTCGGGAATTTGCTGGTAAGCAAGATGTGTGAAGATATTGCATTAGGTCAAAAACTTGACAGTATATTAAACTCAATTGTAGTTTTAACGGAAAAAGTTAACAACTTTGACTCTAAATTGTCAGCACTTGGTACACGCTTAGACAAAATTGAAAATACTCTCAGCGATAAAATTAATAAAATGGAAAATCAAATGCTAGAAAAAGCAGACAAAAGTGAATTAGAAGAGCTACGATTAAGATTACTTCGTGTTTTGGAAGACTCAAAGAAAGACCAAAAAGCCTCAGCAGTCATGAAAGAATCGTACGAAAAGAGGTTAAACATCTTGATTCATGGTGTACAAGAAAGCCCAGTAAACGCGTGGGAGAGGCCTGATGAGACTTTAGCACATGTGTATGATTTCATGAAAGCGGGTCTTCAAATCAAGGATCCAACTGAGATCGCTCTGGCCGATTGTCATCGATTACCGCAAGGTACAACATTTAATCATAGAAAAGAAAAATTGACTAGGCCAATAATTATTAAATTGATAAACGCTATGGACAAACGTCGAATATTTACAAATTTACACAACCTTAAACCATATAATCAACAAAGGCGTTTATCTCAACAAAGTGCTGTTTACGTAACAGAGCATCTTCCTAAACAATTTCAGGAGGAACGTAAACAGCTTTTGCCTCGTTTTAAAGAAGCCAAAAGACTATCCAAAAAACATTCTGGAAGACAGAAGACGGACACTACGCGCTGTATATTGATAACATCAAGGTGAAATTACACTAATCAATTGTTAAATGAGTACTGGGAACTGATGATTTCTTTAAAAGCCAACCCATTTTATGTGATATACCGTGTTAGTTTTTTCTAAATTTTGTTTAATTATAACCAATCTTGCATCGTTGAATATTTGATTTGGTTGATTATTTGTTGACCCATTTAACTCTGCCTGCTTTAGATACGTCATTTGGTGAGCTGCGCGTATCGCAAACAAAGTCTATACGGTAATAACAACGACCTTTTACACTTTTAAGAGCGTAAAAGCTCTCATAGCGAGTTGTTTCTTGTTTCGCCCCGCATACCGCGTAGTCCACCTTTATAGTAATCAGTATGTTTATGTTTGCGGTGAATTGATTTTGTTAAAAGTTTTCTATACTAGCCTATAGTATAACGATGTATCATTGTATGCAAATGAAATACTAAGGTGATCAAGCATAGAATCGAACTGGCAGGACAAGAACTCATTTAAACCGCAGAATTTAAGCAAGCACTCATATAAACTGCATTAGTTGGGTCAAGCTCGAAAAAAAATTTAAAAAAAAATTTTTTTTTTTGCGTTTATGAAACGAACTTTATGTCTCGCCTTATTGGCGCTCATTTGCATACAAACTCCCAATTCTTATATAATTCTTTATATGTTTTTTTGTTGTTGTGATGTAGACTTCCAATTGCAGACCGTCTTGCTTGGTTGCAGTAACTTCTGTGTTTTAGATGACTGCGATTGCTAATGGCGATTTATTGTGTCAAGCAGGCACCCTTAATGATAAAACAGCTTTCGATGTTGATAATATTTCTAACTTTTTGTCTCAATCATCTCAATCTAATATAAAAAATTGCGAAATTTTTGATCTGAGCGAACAAAAATATGACTTCAATGATAAAAGCTCACACTTATTTCTGCACGTCAACATCTCTTCTCTACAAGCTCATATGGACGAACTAAATGAATTACTACTAAATATTATAAACCCTCCCTCCATTATCTTTATCTCCGAAACCCGCATTTACAAAACCCCATTAATCAATGTGAATATTGCTGACTATACTTTTGTCCATCTTCCTTCACCTACTAAGGCTGGTGGTATTGGTGCATACGTGTCAAGGTCTTTGAAATTTTCTGAAAATGAAAGTTTACGCTTGCAAATTCAAGGATGCGAAGACCTTTGGTTTGATGTCGAAATTCCTGGCCTAAAAAGTAAATATGTATTCGCTGTAATTTATCGTCATCCCCGCAACAGTATTAATTCTTTTATTGAAGCTCTTGACGAAAACATGCAACGACTAAATAACAAAAAGGTTAAAGCTCTAATTATGGGGGACATCAATATCGACTTAAATTCGAGTGAATACACTTCTTCTCAAAGTGAATATTTGAATGTGCTAAAAAGCAATGGATTCTCCAATTTGATCACTAAACCAACGCGAGTAACTGCAACATCACAAACTACAATTGACCATATTTTATCCAACGATTATGATTCTGCTCTAGCGCCTGGTGTTTTTTCCTACAAGTTAGCTGACCATTATCCAATTGTTTGCAAAATTTCTACCCCCGTCGATAAATCAAATAACCGTGATGGCATGTTTATGTTTCGAAATAATCAAGCTGTTGATGGTACAAAATTCCGCGATGATTTGGAAGCTGCCCTTATACCCTTAACGTATGATCGTATGCAAACTACTATAACTCCTCAATTACTTGAAAATAGCTTCAAACAACTCGTTTACTTAATTACTGCGATAATCGAAAAGCATGCGCCTCTACAAACAGCTTCCCGAAAACAAAAACGCATTTACAAGAAACCATGGATTAATAGCGAACTGCTAAAAATGATTAAGCGTAAACAAAATTTGTACAAAACCCATTTCGTTAATGGAAACGAATCTGATAAACAATACTTTAAAAAGTTTGCCAACAAACTAACACGTATGAAAACCCAAGCCAAAAGAGCGTATTACCATGCTACCATTTTTGAGAGAAAAAATAATCCAAAGCAACTGTGGAATTTTATCAATAATATAATTCATACAAAACGGTCATCAACAAATCTCCCATTTAAATTAACACTGGACGGTAATGAAACGGATGAACCAGGTGAAATTTCAGAATGTTTTAATGAATACTTTGTACAAATTGGAGAATTAATTGCCAAAAAGGCTAAATTAGTAAATGAAACTAACTTTAAAACCTTCTTAAACAATTCCATAACTCAATCTATTGTATTAGATCCTCCTCAACCCATTGAAATTTATAACATTATTAACTCGTTGAATATCAATAAAGCATGTGGATACGATAATATTTCTTCTTTCTTTTTACGAATGGGAGGGGAAATTTTAGCACCTATCTTGTCCCTATGTTTTAGCCGTGCTTTTGATTTGGGAATATTTCCATCCATTTTCAAAATTGCAAAAGTAGTGCCAATTTTTAAATCTGGAAATAAACAAATAGTCAAAAATTATCGTCCTATCTCACTTCTCCCGACTTTATCTAAAATCCTTGAAAAATTTCTCAAAACTAGACTGATAAAATTTTTTGACAAGTATCAGGTGCTTTACGAATTTCAGTATGGATTTCGGGAAAAACATAGTGTGTTACACGCTTTACTTGACGTTAACGTATTTGCTTTAGATGCAATTCAAAGCAAACAGCAAACTGCCTTGCTTACTAATGGACGTTCGTAAAGCATTTGACACTGTCTCTCATAATATTCTGCTTCAAAAATTGTATCATTATGGAATTCGTGGCACTGCATATAAGCTTCTTGAAAGTTATCTCTCGTTTCGAAACCAATTTGTATCCGTGCAAAACCACCACTCCTCTTTAAAACCAATTAATATTGGAGTTCCTCAAGGATCCATACTAGGGCCTCTTTTATTTCTTATATATGTAAATGACATTCCAAATTCTGTATCATGCAATTCTCGCCTCTTCGCCGATGATACTTGTCTTCTCGTAAGTAGCCCTTCACTAACTATTCTGGAGAATGAATGTAACAAAGAAATGAATAAACTGCTAATATGGTTTAGAGCTAACGAACTTCAGATAAACCCCGAAAAGTCTGCAATAATTGTGATTCCCTCTAAATTAAATGCACAAACAGCAAATCTGAGTATATTTTATGACGAATGCCCGATTAATTGTTTTGAAACCTCAAAATATCTTGGTGTAAACCTTGATAACAAACTTAATTTCAAATCCCATATATGCATTATCGAAAACAAAGTGGCCAGATCTGTCGGCATCTTAAGCAAACTTAGTTACCTATTTCCTTCTTCTGCACTTCTTTTACTATATTGCTCTCTTATTCACCCTCATCTTTTATTTAGTCTCCCATTGTGGGGAAACGCCAATCAACAGTCAATCTTACCTCAATAGACTACAACGTTTGCAAAACAAAGCAATAAGAATTATTACAGACTCCAAGTTAAGAATGTCTTCTAACCCTCAATATTACAAACTAGGAATATTGAAACTGCCTGAGCTTTACACTTTGGAAATAGCTAAACTTATGCACCAATATTCCCACCATAACCTTCCTCAACCATTTTCTACGTTCTTCACCCCTATTTCCTCAGTACATGAGCGATTTACTAGAGCAAAAACTGAAAACAAACTTTACATTCCAAAATTTTCTACCGCGCGTTCCCAAAAATCTTTTAAATATCAAGGAGCTAAAATATGGAACTCGATCCCAACTGAAATTAAACAACTTACATTCCACAAATTTAACATTGAGTACAAAAAGAAATTACTTGAAAGCTATTGTTAACTTGCCACATTTATATTATCATTATAATGCATTAGCAAGCAATTTTCTCAAAAATAATGTCGCTTCAAGCGACTGCAATTTTAGGGTGGCTGCTTGACTCGAAGACCTGAAATACTGGTCACTTCGCAGTCTCCTGTCAAGATTGTAGTACCTAGTTTATTTAAGTTATCTTGTTGTTTTTTGTTGTTTTGTTTTGATTATTCATGCATATTTGGTTTTCTGCAACTTGACAAATAAATTAATTCTGTCTGTCTGTCTGTCTGTCTGTCTGTCTGTCATAGAATTGTCGCACAATTAACTAAGTTGATTAAAGAGGTCGACAGCTTGACTCGTGTGCAGGGCTTCTGACAACTTCCCATCACTCGATATCTCAAGCGCCATTAACCGAGCAGAAAAGGCTGCTCAAGAAACGACAGTAAAATAAACACATTATAAAACTCATAGAAAAGCCCAGAAAGAAAAGCCATCATGCGTTAACTGTCTGTAGCCAATAAATATAAAACATAGATATAGGATCATGAAAAGTAATTCAAATCACATCCGGTTAACGTGCGGTTTCCACGTTTATTTGCAACCTCGTGTGGTAAACTGTTCAAAGAGCATAATTCATAAATATTTTTGTACAGCCATAATGATAACGCAGTATAGTATAATTAATTACCCCAATTATATAAACACAGAACATGCAAAACTTTTAAAATTATATTGGTATAATCTGGGGAATGTAAGAATTACCGATTTACACAATTACCGAGTTACAATAAGACGCTTTGCGATGATTATTTCTGCTTGGTGATTCCTCCAATCACGAAGCGCTAGTTAAGGTGAATTTACACAGTATCCGTTTTTCGTACGTTTTTGTCCGTTTTTTTACGTTTTTGCTTCTCCTTGAAAAAGTATGAGCTTTTTCATCCGCATTTTTATAAGCCCATATACGCACTAAGTAGACTGTTATATATACATAAAAATTTTGCTCAAAAATTTTGTGTATGAACCATAAGAGCGATATTTCGAAATAGAGCTGTACCCCTTTACAAAAAATTTTTTTGGAAAACTTTTGTTCAGTATGTGACTGTCTGGATAGTGCGGATATGGACACATAAAAATGCGGATGAAAAAGCGCATACTTTGTCAAGGAGAAGCAAAAACGTAAAAAAACGGACGAAAACGTACGAAAAACGGATACTGTGTAAATTCACCTTTATTGTAATGAAAAGTGTACGGATCGTCCAATAGGTGACCGGTGTCCGGTGACAGTAAGATAAATATTTACTACAGCAACAACAACAATGTAAAGCCAGCTCCATTTTTTTGGTAATTTATCAATCACTATAACAATCTACTGAACCAGCAGTATACAATATAATAATAAATTACAACCGTCTTCTAAATGGAAAAAAGTCGAAATGAACCACCTCTATGAGTTACACCACATGTCTGCTATGATACGAGTCTACCCACCAAAATAAAATCTCTCTAAATGGAAAAGTAAACGCTAAAGTCAGTCTTAAGAGACATTATGAGAAAATTGCTCAATGCTTTCTGCTAGCTTTTTGAGCCAACAAATCTATAACTTCCAATGTTTATTTGAAGCACAGCTAGGCTTTTTAAAAATGATTCGCAGTGTTTTTAGAAATGTGTTCGAGAATGGCCAAATGACTTTACTTGTGCTAAAATATAGCAAAACGGCAATGCTGAATTGTTGTAAACTTACCTGGATTTTCGTGAAAAGGCTTTTAGCGAAGTTCGAGTCGGAAACATCCCCGCAAACTTGCATGTGTTTGTCTCCATATTCCTTTGTTAAAGATTCGCAAACCTCACTCAAACCTTCTTTATTGAGATCCACAAGAACCACACTTGCCCCTTCACTCGCAAATTTTCTCGAAATTGCTGAACCAATTCCTCCAGCAGCGCCTAGACGCATGAAAAATATCGTTGTTGTTGTACTGCGTATTTATCTTCCCGTCACTGGGCAGCATTAAAAGAAGAGTGCGGGCAAAGTCAATGGGGGTATTAAAAGTTAGGACAACCGCATCATACTAAATTAGCGTCGACCCCATTCTTCAGGACTTCGCCGTTTCAGAAATATTGTACTTCAAACACAAGGTAACATTGTCCAGGATTTTTAGCGCAACTTTACAAATTTTATTGGCAACACTGACATTGATCAACGTCGCCATAGCTACGATCTGAATTCAAACGAAAGTCAATTGCATCCAGCGCCGATTAGGCTGAACTGAATCGAGTACTTTCGCTGCGTAATAAATCAATTTAATCCAATCAGCAGCACAGAACCAAGTAGTAACAACTACCGGTAACGGTACTAAACAGGTATTGCAATACAGCATAGTATGGCATTGTATAACCCCAACTCTAAACTCGAACTGTCTGACCAGGGGTATACTTAAAAGGGATTGCCAACTACCATTGTTAATTGTTCTCGTCACGCATGAGTAATGCTCAAATTTTCGGTCAGATTTCTGATCAAAATGCATTGTTTCTTAGAAGCGAGGTGCAGTAGGTCGGATTATTTTTGTTCTATTTGTGGTGGTGGATAGCCTAGGACCAGGGCCTCAGAGAGAAAACTTATCAGAGGGTACGAAGGTCAATACCGGGCTCCCAAATCTTATTAAGCCCCCAAGCCTTATCGGGGCCCATGGCGTTAAATCATTTTTTGCCCGATGGGTGTAGATCTTCATTTAAAAGTGAGGGGATAACAATATTTGCATACAGTTAGGGCCTATGAAAAACACAACTAGACATAAAATTGGTTTCAATCCAGCTAGGGGGTTCGGGGGAGCGCTGTGAGCTCCTCCAGTGGGGTCCATCCTTCAGGGCAGAGCCCCAGAAGCTTCAGCATTTTTTATGTTTTTCGAGGGTAAAATACAGCATTTGATCAACATCCAAGCGTCACACTTGCTTAGATTGACAAGCAGAAAACGTGATATACACGAAAAAAAGTATGTGAAGTGGAAGATAATGACATTGACACAATGTGATACAATATAATGACTTAAATACTGCAAATCCAAATATTTTACGGAAAAAAGTTTTAAGAAGTCATCTGCAATCATAGACTTCACAAACCCAAATACCCATTAAACTCGTACGCATAGAGTGAGTTACTTCATTATAGTAGTGTAGTATGTCAACTTTGACTCCGCTCACTGAGGTTGAAAATGCTTTTGGATCTCTGGATATGTGGGCCCTCGTATATTGTTATACTGTAGAATTAGGGATCTCAAGTCAGAGAAATGTAACAAAACGTTAATTTCGGTGCAAGTGTGTGGCTTTTGATACATTTTCCTCTTTTTTTAATCAAATCGGCCACTAGTGGATGCGCTAAAGGCCCATTTCATTTTAGTTAATACCACACAACAGTGAATTTTAAAGATTATGTCTTATTCAAATGGAATAACAGAAATTAATCAGTTAAAATAGGCAAAAATCCAAATTACAATATACTTTAACTTAACAAATAATTTTTTAGTAATAATTTTTATCGTCAAATGCATGAGCTTTACTATACGGTGTCTTCTCTCGGTATCACATTCTCATCTAAATGGCTAAAATTCGTTGCTGAGAGAATTTCAAATTTACGGAAGTTATAAAATAAAACAGTGTCAAATTGACGTGAAAACGGATGTGAAAGTTTTGCAATTTCAAGTTTGTGTTGTGAGAATATAAAATTTATGAAATACATCATCGAACTACGACAAAGGCATTTGAGAAAACTTTTGGTTGTTGTTCTAATCGCGCTTTTGCAATTTTACTACAAAATTTACTGGTTCTTGTAAAAAAAGTGTAGGCCTACTTGAAAATAAAGTTCTACAGACACTACCCAAAGTCTTAGAAGCACACTCAAACCTATGACTAATAGCCTAAGACATACTGTTTCGGAATCGACATTCGTCTTTTGTTCCTCGTCAGTATAGCTAGGACTACAGGTATCAACATGAGCGTAGAAAGGCAAACTATCGCAAATTAATCAGATTATAACAGAATACAAGAAGTTTACAATATTTTATTAATCATAGGTTTGATTGTGCTTCTAAGACTCTTTTTTATTGCGAATAATGGTCGATGACCCTTTCGTTGAAGCCATCAATGCTTTTCGATCATTTCTTTCTTTGAAATTTTTTTGAAAGCCTTGACGACTTTTAAAGAAGGGCGACCATTTGAACTGTTGCAACAACCCTTGCCGCAAACAATGCTCTATTCGATTTCGTTTGTTGAAGAAAAAAGGTTTTGTGGACTGCAGTCCAGTCGGCTGAATAGCTCGCGATAGAAAAAGAAAAAATGTCTCGATTGAGTTGACGTCACGAAGATATGTGAATTAAGCTGGCGAGCTGGACTGCAACTTTCGCTGTCTCAAGTCGGCACAAAAATGTATTTAACGCGTGTTACAAAAATTGTTTCCTTGGCATTACGAAAGCAAAGCATTCAATTGGCTCATCAAATGAGGCAATCGTATAAACTTTTCAATAAAAATTGAATATAAAAGTAAAAATATTTTCAATTTTTTGTTGCAATGCCAATGACAGAAAACACAAAATTATTTGGGGGGGCTGCAGTCCCGCAGTCTCCATAGACGAGCCGCCCCTGGCTGTGCAGTTTGTTTAAAAGAAGTATTACAAATCATTAAATGTGAAATCTATCCATAAATCGCACAATTACCAAATATTGCTTCGATGCTCGAACTGCATATCACGTTGTGTCCCCGAGAAAGACAGTTAAAGCTATGTTTCAATCAGGGCCAAATTGTCTACTCGTCTAGATTGACAGAGATTATATTACAGTCCCCAAAGTGTCTTGTGTGCAATTGCATGATAAGTCTACACAGGGGGCCTGATTCACACGTCCAATAAAACACCATATTACACACGCATAGTAGAAACGGGTAGAGCAGAGATTGCCATCACGAAATGTACATTAGGGTGGGGCGAAAAAATTAAATTTGTACTTGAGATTCGTAATAGCGCAAAAAACTTATCTTTTGGTCGGAAAAGACGTTTTGTGAAGTCTGAAAGATTTTTGTTAATGTTTAGGTCTGCCCCAAGACAATTAAAACAAAAGTGAATTTACTGCATGGTGGGCTGTGCCAAATCAATGAAGATTGGTTTGGTAGTTTGACTGACTGCGCTTATGCATGACTGGTTTAGTGGTCTTAATGAAGTCAATTGTTTAAAATTAATACTGTACACAGTTGGATACAGCAGTTTCTTCACTAATAGGAATAAAAAGTCCTGCCAATCATGTTATTGTAGGGTCAGAAACCGAACGACTATCAAAGCAGATAGACTATCTCTCTATACTCTATGGTTGTTACTGGTCAGTTACCACTTGTTAGTGGGCAGCTAAAATGGATCACAGTAGCCAGAAGATCAGAAAATTGAGTTATAAGTCAGCAGACTCAGCAAGGAGAAAAATCCATAGCAATTTAATTGTCTGAATACGAGTTTAGTTGACGATTACTATATACCATTTATAGCGATGTACTAAAAAGGATAGTGGCAATCTGCCAAACGTGTATATATATGCCAGAAATATTTTTGGCTTGTCCTTGACTGATTTAAAAGCGAAAGACTTTGGAACTAACGCTAGTGATATCTCAACTCCAGTATTGCTTCAGTGGCTATTTGTTTTACTGGTGAAGTATATTTTGCATATAAATAAGCAGAGATTTGCAATTATGAGCACCTCCAGCCAATAAGCCAATTAGGCTACACGATCTACTAACCGTCGTCCTGTGTTTGGTTTGCCCCAAAATTTAACTGAAATGAACTTGTCGGCAAATCGTGATGTTATGAAGCACTACACATATGTCCGTCTAGAACACAGTAACAAAATGAATAGTAAAGAACAGCCCAGCGTTGCCGAAGTAGCTACTATTGTAGCAAAAAAACTTGAAGCAATATGGCAGAAACTCAGAAAGCATCTATTCCAACCGTATCCAGAACAAGAATTCTTCAACAGGTGAAGAACTATCACGATAAACACAGAAATTAACTGAAACCTAACAAAACTAGGCAAAATAACGTCAAATACAAAGCAAGGATTGCGAAATTTCAGCATGAAGCAGAGAGTCTATTTGACAATTGTGCTTGCAAATGCAAAGAGAAAGCACTCTGCAGCTGCCCGACGGAGCAGAAAGTTTCCAAATTTGAAAATGCAGTTTTGGTAGACCAACGATCGTCGTGAAAACTGATAATTGGAAGCATTGACAAGAAAAAACAGCTCAGTTGCAGAAAAGAAACAACAAAAGCAACTAGACATCATTATCTTGCGAACAGGAACAAAGTACAGTACTGAGTTTGAACCATTGAAATACAACTTCCTGCCTACGATAGTGCTCTCAGCACTGATTCACAATATTCATACAATATTGCTACCGCTGTCACATCTGGTCATTGCTCATTAAGTCTTTCTGATCACAGTCCTGAAAAATTAAGTCATGCAAGATGGCTTACAACTGCTCATCATATTTTGCGTTTATATATTTCTAAAGCATCACCTTCCAACAACCTTTTGATTTTAGTAAACTATATTGCAAAAGTCTACATTCCAATGTGGTTTAAAATCAAAAATAAAACTTCTGTCACTGAAGAAGGTAAGCCAGGCCATATTTTAACATTATAACTGGGGGGGAAATTGCCCCCCCCCAGTGAACTTTTTGGCCCCCCCAGTGAAAATTTTCAGAGCTTATGTTAATGACTTTGTTTAGGTGAACAGTACACCGGCAGAGCTTGTCAAATTAAAATATTTTCGGTATATGGTAAAGATATAAGAATTAATGCGTGCTCAATATAAGAATTAAGGAGGATAAAAAAATAGACAATGGGCCTCCACAAAATTGTGTTTGCATAATGCATACGTTGCATGGTCTTTAATAGAGAACGCCTTGCTTGTAATAGAAACAGTAGTTAAAGTGTTAGACCATGAGCAGCAAGAGAAAAGTTCCTGCTGGTATAAAAGCAATATCAGAATTTTTCAGTCCAGTGCCACCAAAGGTCAACAGACGAGGACAGCAGAGTTTGCAAGAAGAAAATGTGTCAACCTCGGAGAAAAGTGCAACGAGCGTGCCAGAAAATACATCAAGTTTAGAGGGCAATAATAATGCTGCACCAATTTCGCTCGAGAACGTAACTGCTGTCTCGGAAGAAAGAGCAACAACTGATTCCTCTATTGGCTTGGAAGAAAATGCAATCAATTCACAAGATACTGCAGCAATTGCAGAAACTAGCAGTACGGATAGAAGGGAAAACACAAGCTGTGGTGGAAACTCTGAGGCAACTGAGTGGTAATAAGTCCATGAAACTTACTCAACAATGGCTACAATCTCGTCACGAATGCTTGAAGTTCTACAACGACGCACAGGGTCAAAGAAAACGATTGTTTGTAAAATGTCTTATATGTGAAGAATTTGAATTTGAAGCTAAAAAGTATTCAAGAAATGGTGTGGTTCCACTTGCTAGGGGGTGTCGTGCTGATTCAAAAAAGAAATTAATGGATGTTGTGGATCATCTTTTATATCAACCACATAAAACGTTGTCGGATTATAAGCAATTAAACCGTCAATGGAAGTCACAATCAACTTCTCACCCACAGATACACTATTTGACGAAACAGCGTGTGGAAACGGTTGAAATGCTTATCAGATTGTCGATTGATGTATACAATGACAGTCTTCTTCTGACCCCTACTGCCTTTTCTTGGCCAGGACGATCATAGGCTAGTTTGCACAGTGACCAACTAATTTCGTCTTTCAGAGAAAATGACTTTGATCAACAGTTTGAAGAGTTCAAACCACCAGGCTCTGTTTTACACTACAGAGACCCTGTGATATATGCTGAAATGCTTAAAATCGAAGGAGAGCTTCAGAGTAAAGTTACTTCGAATCTGGTAAACGCAGCAGTTGTTTGGGCCATTCAGGTAAATGGCAGTTTGAGCCGGACAATGAGAGACAACAAGTTTGTGAGTGCTCGTATTATTGATAAGGATCTCAACATGAAAACAGTTTTTTTGTCTGTAGATGTCCCCAAGCTAGAGGTGCTGAGGGTCTTCTGGAAATAGTGAAAGCCATAATAAATTCATTTGGACTTGACAAATAGAAACTTGTGGGTGTAATGGCGAGTCAGCAAATACTGGACGTAGAAACGGATTTTGGAAGTTGTTGCGTACTTACCTTGATCGTGATATTTTTTCCTTTTGGTGTGTAGCTCATCGATCAGATCTCGCTGTAGAAGACATGGAGCATGCTGTTCCCGAACTCCAGCTGTGGAAAGAGAACGTATTGGGGGTGGCAAGTTACTTCAGAACAAGCAAAAATCATAAACCTACTCTTCTTACACTGTTTCCTGACGCACATGAATTTCCAGCGTATTTTTGAAGTTCGCTTTGCTGAGCATTTGGTTAATGTAATCGAAGCAGTGCTGCATAATCGAGATGGTTGCATTGAAGTTTGGAAACAAATTTCTGCTGAAGGAACTCGACATGAAAAAGCAGAGGCTAGTGGTTTTTTGCGTAAGTGGACTACCGGATCGAATCAAATCTGGCTCACTGCCTTGATGGGTGATGTTGCTAAAGTTTTTAAAAACTTGCAAAAGAATTTTCAAAGTGATGACCTTATATTAACCGATGTAATCACTTGCCGTGACACCGCTATACGAAAGCTTGACCTTATGTCGAATGCCCCTTGCCCAGGAGGATGTGAAGAAAAATATCTTGAAGACGAAAAAAGGGCAATGCAAGAGTCCGAAAATGATGATGAAGTGGAACCAACTCCAAGTCGCACCCGTTTCAATGCTTTTGTTTCTTTTTTCAGAAGTAGAGAGGCCATTCGCGTGGAAGTGGTCATGGCAGCTAAGAATTACATGACTCAGTGAATGAATATTGAACAAGAGGAGCTCATTCAGAAATGCATTACTTTGCTTTCTGCAAAAACTATGAACGATTTTGTTTCTCACGGACTGGCAATTGTGAGAATGTTATTTCCAGGAGAAGTTGAACAGTTTTCGGATGATGTGTGCAATTATTTGCCGATGATACACGATGTTGGATTCTTACCCGAAAACACGGACTTTGGCACAATGCTATCATGGCGACTAAGAAAGCTATGTCTCGTTACTCGCAACAGCGTGACTTTAAATAAGTGTCTGATGGCTCTACTTGTTATGGTACCGCACTCCATGCAAACCGAAAAAATGATTTCTGTGTACAATAAGATTGTTACCCCCAACCGACAAAGCATGCACTTGGATACAGTAAAGTCAAGGATGCTCAATGCTCTTAATGGTATTGGCACAGCTCAGTACGACCCAAGGGAAGCAGTTGGAGAGTTTTTAAAGAGAAAAGACCGCCGACAGAGAGAGCCTGCTTGTGATTTGTACAAAAAACGTGAATATGTTGCTAAATTTTTTCGCTAATTTTACAGAAAAGTACTAGTTTTGACAAGCGGTGTGATGAGATAATTGTGAAATGTCAATCGTATTCAAGCAAACACTAAAACGTGATCCGTATATAGCACCTTTCGGCTCATGACTGTCATCAAAGCATAGACATGGATGTTTTTGAAAGGTTAATGCTGTTGAGTATGACTATACTCTTTGCAGCTTTGTATAAGGGTTCACATTTACACATTCGATTCACTATATTCTAGACTTTATTTTCGGGAGAATTAAATCAATCAGGTTGTTGTTTCAGCTAACAATCCTTATTTATTATTACGTATTTATTTATATCAGCCTATCCATATAATTCTTTTGGAGATCATGGAATATCAGTTATTAGCTACCCTCCTTTGCGTTGTTATTGCAACTATGGTGATAATATACTTGCACAAAAACATTACAGTAAATCTATATACTTGATAGTAATATCTAAAGCAAAAAGCCAATTAATAAGCAATTCAATTACTATTAACTTTAATTTTTTGAAAGATTCTACAGTATGTATCTTTCTGAATTGGATAATTAGGCAAGTTTTCTTTCATTCTTTGCAAACATGGTACTACGAACTTTTACTGCAGAGTGCAGACACCTTAAGCTTAGTTTATGGTGTGGAGTTTATCTGTTGCTCTCCATAAGTTTGCTAGGTTGTCATTGTGCTGATATCTAATTTCTGCTGTACCATTTCAGAGTATTAGTCTTTTAAGTGGATAAGCACTAACAGCTATACAGAATATTTCATTGCAAGTCTCTTTTGAAATTTATGAAGAATACGAGTTTGTGGATTTATAGTTTTTAGAAATACCAGAACAATTGGCAAGTACAGTAGAATTATTTTTTATCTATTAAAGTTAGCCTAAGAATCATAATTGGGATACCTTCACGATTACAATACTAGATGGCGTATTGGTGGATTGGGGTATGTCTCTGAAATGGTAGACTCTGGTTTAATTCCGGGTCTGGTCAAGAACGAAAGACTTTGAAATATAGTATTCGCTGTTACACTACTTGGTGCTCAGCATTTTAGTATAACCTTGGACAGTCTCTTCAAGCGATTTACTACCAGATTCTAGTGTAATTTTGGCAGGTCCTCTAATCAAACCACCCTAACTACCGATATATGGTTGGTCCTCTCCCTTGGAATTACAGAGTGAAGCTTGAAGTGAAATCTGAGGTACTTGAACAAACTCAGATTCAATAAAAATACCTAAGATGTGTTGCAGTGGTGGTCTGATAGTCATCCTCTGAAGTGACATCGTCGTAGACGACGGGTGGGGCTTTAATCTTATACCTGTAGTATGAAATTGCCCCCCCAGTGAAAAGTCGTTAAAATATGCTCTGGTCAACGCTATTTCTTAGCTGCAATAATTTTGCTCGAAGGTTGGCGTGCGTTGTTGAACCTTCATTGTCAGTGCATTTACACACTTTGCAGAAGGTTTATTGAATTCCGTGTTGTGACGTGCATCTTCATTATTTAGCAACCATACGGATTGTCATTAATATTACCAACTTTTGTACATAAGTAATAGTTGTGGTAATAGTTTAGTGAGTTTAGAGTTGTAAACCAGCCGACTAGTTCAAGCCCGAACCCGGCCCGAACCAGAAAATATATGCCCGAACCCGCCCCAAATCGAACACTAATTGGAAGCCCAAATCATGCACCAAAAAAGCCGAAAGTTAAGTTACAGTAGGTCTGAAAAATTTAGCATTGTTGCCAAGTTATTTTGATTATATTTTAGGGCACCTAAGACAAAAAACACGTCTCAGGCCCGAATGAAACCCAAAATTGTGTCAACTTTAGGCTCGA
Source organism: Trididemnum nubilum (assembly GCA_963965965.1). Classification (NCBI taxonomy): domain Eukaryota; kingdom Metazoa; phylum Chordata; class Ascidiacea; order Aplousobranchia; family Didemnidae; genus Trididemnum; species Trididemnum nubilum. The sequence goes on from OZ014483.1 coordinate 14,666,357, forward strand.
ACTCGACCGGAAAAGCCCGGTCCGACTTACAACGTTGAATGAGTTAGTCTACATAGTGTTTGGTTTAGTTAGTCTAGTGGTAAATTACTTCGTTAGTTTCAAGGCTTCCACTTTACATTATGCATTTTTAGTTGGATTGTATTCATTGTAACTAAGAAAAATATTATTTCACATGGCTAAAGGAAAGAGCATATTCACGAACAAGATGGAAGAAAAACATTCATGTTTTAGAAAAGGCAGGAATGATTACGAGGCAGAAGGCCTAGTATGCATATCAAGAACCTATATATGTGTGTTGTGCACGAAGTGTAACATCACTATCATGCCACTGGTAGAAACTTCTTGTGTGGTGCCGTAGCCGAGGGGGAGCAGGGGGCCCGCCCCCCCATTGAAATGCCACCAATGACAAAAAGTCTATTGTTTCTTCAGGTTCAGTTTCTTGCAGCATCTTCGCGTGCAACTGTACTCGCGTATAACAGTATTTAACAATAACATTGACAACCAGGGAGGCCCCCTCAATTTAATTTTTCCAACCAATTTACATATATAACCTGAATGAAATTAAGTGTTTTTGTCCTAAAACTTGCAACGTCAGGCCCTCAACTAACCTTTTTTATGAACATAATGCAATAACCAGGGCCGGATTTACCAAATGGCACAGTGCCAGGAGCCCTGCTCTTAGACGGTAGGACATTTGTTTGGTCTTCACCTATATTTGGCGGGAAGATGTTGCGAAAATCCCCAAAGTAACAGGGGCCCCACGCCATGTAAATCCGTTACAAGCAATAACATGCTGGTAGGTCTAATGATCTATTGTACCATTTTTCAATGACAATTTCTTCCACCTTGCTAGTTTTTACGTGAAAAATTACTATCAAAAAAAATAACTAGCGGAAATGCTCATTAACACAAATTATAAAGTTTGAATGGAGGAGGATGGGCCTCCCTGGTCGTACATATACTCCTATAACTGCTAACTTTTATGGAAAAACGAATATCTCCAAGGACAATCTTTGAGTGGATTATTATTTACTGCTGAAATATTGCAGGAGGCAATGTGCCTTACTTCCTTTGGCCAAATCACTTACAAAATTTAGCATTAAATTGTAAGATCTTAAACGTGTTTTGGACTTTAATTGTAAGTAAAAGGGAGGATTAAACAATTTAATTTTTTGATTGACTTTCATATGTTAAAAATCTAGTACTTTCAAATGGCTTTGAACACGTGCGAAATGTGATCCAATGGCATTAAAATAGCTTTTTTTTTTCTCAAAAAATTACAAAAAATCGCTCAGCGGCCCCACAACCCTGTCTGGGATACATTTTAGTTACACAAGTTTACTTGACGCGTCTCCTGCTTGAAACATTTTTACTATTTAACTTTGGATTTAAGCCCTCTCCCTTCAGTAAGATCTTGGTTAAGTGCCAAAATTAGGCCACGGCTTCTGATCTTTCACTTTACGATAGGCTATCTTTGTCCCACAAACAGTTATTCCTTTGAAAAGTTCTGTTGACGTTATTGCTAGTAATTTGTGGTTTGGGCCCACCCAATCAAAAATCCTGGCTATGCCTATGTGTGTTGCTTAGCCAATTTTATTGGTCAAATTTCGATGTGACAAAATGTGGAAGCGCATACATTTGGTGTTATGAAAAGTAGCCATACACTGTCAGGAATTTTGCTTTTGCAAATATGGTAACCCTACTCTATGTTATTTCATAATAAAGAGAAAATCTGTTTGAACTCCTTTTAGCTTTTTGATTGACGTTACTTGATTATTTCGATAACTTTTTGAGATCTTTAAACATTGAGAGCGAATGACCTCCAAGCTGTTAAAATGAACTAAAAAGAGCGCAATAGGCGAAAGAAGAAGATGATTTTTGGTAAATAGTTGTTTGACTTTAAACATTACCCCTATGTAACAAAACGTTAATTTCGGTGCAAGTGTATGGCTTTTGATACATTTTCCTCTTTTTTTAATCAAATCGGCCACTAGTGGATGCCCTTAAGGTTGTGTAGCAAAAATTGCGACCAATTACCAGTACTGAGTAGGCTGACTGATAACTTTGCTATAGGCAAGTTTGATTACGGTGTTATTGTGCGATACCAAAACTTAGTGCGGAAACCTGCACTCTTCTAGGCCCCTAGAACCCGGGCTCTGCTAGGCCCAGGTACAAAGTACCCCCTGAACCCCCCCTCTCGCAGGCCCTGCCTAGGACAAGGGTTGCCAAACGTCCTTGAATCTCAAGAATCGTCCTTGAATTTGCCTTAAAATCTCGCTGAATTCTTGATCTTTGAAAAATGGACAAATGTCTTTGAAAATTGTCTGGCGTCCTTAAAGTCCTTGAACCTACAAAGTAATACAGTCAAACCAATCTTGTTGGTTTTTATATATCGGCCAATGAACCTAAAAATCAAAACAAAGCCTTGCACCACTTACCTACATCTCACTATGTACATTAGGGTGGAGTGAAAAGTAGGAAAAAAATGTAAAAGTTATATTCTTATAGTCTAATAGAAACAAAAAGTTGTCTTTGACCCTAAAAATCCCCCAGAAGAAAAATTAGCGGCATTAGTTAGCATTTAGGTCTGCCCCCACATTCTTTTGTTTTTCCCATAATTGGCTATAGTCACCCATTCGCTGGAAATACTGTATTACGTAATACTAGTACAAAACCGTCAACAAGAAAGATTTTATTCAAAACTACTAACATTGGTGAGTAAAAGAAACAAATGCTGTTACACGGTGTGTTCGCAATCCCGTAGATTTGTTGCCAATTACAACGAAAGTTTGAGAAGAAATTAGCAATTGAAGTCCTTTTTAGTGTCAATTTTTTGGCATTTCGCTCCGCGACATGAGCTTGTTTTTTATAATGCCTTATCTGCGTTCATAGCCACAAACTACCCTTGATACTTTACTGACCAACTGTACCGCTCGTTTAACCGCCTGAGATTGGCATGGAAATTTGGGAAGAGATAAAGATGTCAGATCACTGTTCGCTATATAGAGCATCAGATCTTGCTCGCTGATGTTTTTAGTCAAAGGAGTCTCCATCAAATTGTTTTCTGCCAATCAATCAAGTCAATGTATATTGGTCAGCTTGAAAGTTTACTTTTGGCACCTTGAACAATCGTACAGAGCAATTTTGAGACCGGCGCTTTCGAGCAGCTAAAATTCTGTGCAACGCTATTGTCAAATGCTTGCTCTGTCATCAACTAGCATTGCAAGAAGCAAATTTTCTTTATGTGCGAAGTAAGCATTTTTCTGAATCACAGCATCAACTTGCTTTCTTATCTCTGCCTCTAAGTAGTGACTTCTTTGTATCAGTTGATGAAAGTGCTTACCCCAGAGCATATTTTAACGACTTTTCACTGGGGGGGCAATTTCATACTACAGGTATAAGATTAAAGCCCCACCCGTCGTCTACGACGATGTCACTTCAGAGGATGACTATCAGACCACCACTGCAACACATCTTAGGTATTTTTATTGAATCTGAGTTTGTTCAAGTACCTCAGATTTCACTTCAAGCTTCACTCTGTAATTCCAAGGGAGAGGACCAACCATATATCGGTAGTTAGGGTGGTTTGATTAGAGGACCTGCCAAAATTACACTAGAATCTGGTAGTAAATCGCTTGAAGAGACTGTCCAAGGTTATACTAAAATGCTGAGCACCAAGTAGTGTAACAGCGAATACTATATTTCAAAGTCTTTCGTTCTTGACCAGACCCGGAATTAAACCAGAGTCTACCATTTCAGAGACATACCCCAATCCACCAATACGCCATCTAGTATTGTAATCGTGAAGGTATCCCAATTATGATTCTTAGGCTAACTTTAATAGATAAAAAATAATTCTACTGTACTTGCCAATTGTTCTGGTATTTCTAAAAACTATAAATCCACAAACTCGTATTCTTCATAAATTTCAAAAGAGACTTGCAATGAAATATTCTGTATAGCTGTTAGTGCTTATCCACTTAAAAGACTAATACTCTGAAATGGTACAGCAGAAATTAGATATCAGCACAATGACAACCTAGCAAACTTATGGAGAGCAACAGATAAACTCCACACCATAAACTAAGCTTAAGGTGTCTGCACTCTGCAGTAAAAGTTCGTAGTACCATGTTTGCAAAGAATGAAAGAAAACTTGCCTAATTATCCAATTCAGAAAGATACATACTGTAGAATCTTTCAAAAAATTAAAGTTAATAGTAATTGAATTGCTTATTAATTGGCTTTTTGCTTTAGATATTACTATCAAGTATATAGATTTACTGTAATGTTTTTGTGCAAGTATATTATCACCATAGTTGCAATAACAACGCAAAGGAGGGTAGCTAATAACTGATATTCCATGATCTCCAAAAGAATTATATGGATAGGCTGATATAAATAAATACGTAATAATAAATAAGGATTGTTAGCTGAAACAACAACCTGATTGATTTAATTCTCCCGAAAATAAAGTCTAGAATATAGTGAATCGAATGTGTAAATGTGAACCCTTATACAAAGCTGCAAAGAGTATAGTCATACTCAACAGCATTAACCTTTCAAAAACATCCATGTCTATGCTTTGATGACAGTCATGAGCCGAAAGGTGCTATATACGGATCACGTTTTAGTGTTTGCTTGAATACGATTGACATTTCACAATTATCTCATCACACCGCTTGTCAAAACTAGTACTTTTCTGTAAAATTAGCGAAAAAATTTAGCAACATATTCACGTTTTTTGTACAAATCACAAGCAGGCTCTCTCTGTCGGCGGTCTTTTCTCTTTAAAAACTCTCCAACTGCTTCCCTTGGGTCGTACTGAGCTGTGCCAATACCATTAAGAGCATTGAGCATCCTTGACTTTACTGTATCCAAGTGCATGCTTTGTCGGTTGGGGGTAACAATCTTATTGTACACAGAAATCATTTTTTCGGTTTGCATGGAGTGCGGTACCATAACAAGTAGAGCCATCAGACACTTATTTAAAGTCACGCTGTTGCGAGTAACGAGACATAGCTTTCTTAGTCGCCATGATAGCATTGTGCCAAAGTCCGTGTTTTCGGGTAAGAATCCAACATCGTGTATCATCGGCAAATAATTGCACACATCATCCGAAAACTGTTCAACTTCTCCTGGAAATAACATTCTCACAATTGCCAGTCCGTGAGAAACAAAATCGTTCATAGTTTTTGCAGAAAGCAAAGTAATGCATTTCTGAATGAGCTCCTCTTGTTCAATATTCATTCACTGAGTCATGTAATTCTTAGCTGCCATGACCACTTCCACGCGAATGGCCTCTCTACTTCTGAAAAAAGAAACAAAAGCATTGAAACGGGTGCGACTTGGAGTTGGTTCCACTTCATCATCATTTTCGGACTCTTGCATTGCCCTTTTTTCGTCTTCAAGATATTTTTCTTCACATCCTCCTGGGCAAGGGGCATTCGACATAAGGTCAAGCTTTCGTATAGCGGTGTCACGGCAAGTGATTACATCGGTTAATATAAGGTCATCACTTTGAAAATTCTTTTGCAAGTTTTTAAAAACTTTAGCAACATCACCCATCAAGGCAGTGAGCCAGATTTGATTCGATCCGGTAGTCCACTTACGCAAAAAACCACTAGCCTCTGCTTTTTCATGTCGAGTTCCTTCAGCAGAAATTTGTTTCCAAACTTCAATGCAACCATCTCGATTATGCAGCACTGCTTCGATTACATTAACCAAATGCTCAGCAAAGCGAACTTCAAAAATACGCTGGAAATTCATGTGCGTCAGGAAACAGTGTAAGAAGAGTAGGTTTATGATTTTTGCTTGTTCTGAAGTAACTTGCCACCCCCAATACGTTCTCTTTCCACAGCTGGAGTTCGGGAACAGCATGCTCCATGTCTTCTACAGCGAGATCTGATCGATGAGCTACACACCAAAAGGAAAAAATATCACGATCAAGGTAAGTACGCAACAACTTCCAAAATCCGTTTCTACGTCCAGTATTTGCTGACTCGCCATTACACCCACAAGTTTCTATTTGTCAAGTCCAAATGAATTTATTATGGCTTTCACTATTTCCAGAAGACCCTCAGCACCTCTAGCTTGGGGACATCTACAGACAAAAAAACTGTTTTCATGTTGAGATCCTTATCAATAATACGAGCACTCACAAACTTGTTGTCTCTCATTGTCCGGCTCAAACTGCCATTTACCTGAATGGCCCAAACAACTGCTGCGTTTACCAGATTCGAAGTAACTTTACTCTGAAGCTCTCCTTCGATTTTAAGCATTTCAGCATATATCACAGGGTCTCTGTAGTGTAAAACAGAGCCTGGTGGTTTGAACTCTTCAAACTGTTGATCAAAGTCATTTTCTCTGAAAGACGAAATTAGTTGGTCACTGTGCAAACTAGCCTATGATCGTCCTGGCCAAGAAAAGGCAGTAGGGGTCAGAAGAAGACTGTCATTGTATACATCAATCGACAATCTGATAAGCATTTCAACCGTTTCCACACGCTGTTTCGTCAAATAGTGTATCTGTGGGTGAGAAGTTGATTGTGACTTCCATTGACGGTTTAATTGCTTATAATCCGACAACGTTTTATGTGGTTGATATAAAAGATGATCCACAACATCCATTAATTTCTTTTTTGAATCAGCACGACACCCCCTAGCAAGTGGAACCACACCATTTCTTGAATACTTTTTAGCTTCAAATTCAAATTCTTCACATATAAGACATTTTACAAACAATCGTTTTCTTTGACCCTGTGCGTCGTTGTAGAACTTCAAGCATTCGTGACGAGATTGTAGCCATTGTTGAGTAAGTTTCATGGACTTATTACCACTCAGTTGCCTCAGAGTTTCCACCACAGCTTGTGTTTTCCCTTCTATCCGTACTGCTAGTTTCTGCAATTGCTGCAGTATCTTGTGAATTGATTGCATTTTCTTCCAAGCCAATAGAGGAATCAGTTGTTGCTCTTTCTTCCGAGACAGCAGTTACGTTCTCGAGCGAAATTGGTGCAGCATTATTATTGCCCTCTAAACTTGATGTATTTTCTGGCACGCTCGTTGCACTTTTCTCCGAGGTTGACACATTTTCTTCTTGCAAACTCTGCTGTCCTCGTCTGTTGACCTTTGGTGGCACTGGACTGAAAAATTCTGATATTGCTTTTATACCAGCAGGAACTTTTCTCTTGCTGCTCATGGTCTAACACTTTAACTACTGTTTCTATTACAAGCAAGGCGTTCTCTATTAAAGACCATGCAACGTATGCATTATGCAAACACAATTTTGTGGAGGCCCATTGTCTATTTTTTTATCCTCCTTAATTCTTATATTGAGCACGCATTAATTCTTATATCTTTACCATATACCGAAAATATTTTAATTTGACAAGCTCTGCCGGTGTACTGTTCACCTAAACAAAGTCATTAACATAAGCTCTGAAAATTTTCACTGGGGGGGCCAAAAAGTTCACTGGGGGGGGGCAATTTCCCCCCCAGTTATAATGTTAAAATATGGCCTGGCGTTGATTACTCCCAATAAATTTTTCGTCTTTGGAAGACATGCACAATGTTTAAAGTTTAACATAATTTACAGGATTAAAAAATTCCGGACATTTGAGCATTTTTTAAAATTCCTTCCGGACGCAAAATTTGGTTCTAAATTCGGACATGTCCGGAATTTTCCGGACGGTACGGCAACCCTAACATAGAGCGATCTTTAAAATTCCAGCGACTTTATTACATCAGCCAAACTTAACACTATCCACGGCCAAAAATAAGCATGCATTTTACAACTATTCTTATTCTGAGAACGCTATTTAGCGTTGTGACCCAACGGCCGACATATTAGATATTGTACTATCCATTATTCAGCACAAAAGCTTTCTAAATAAAATTGTTCAAAAACTTTGAAAAGCAAGTAGAAGGTTTTTCAACGTCATCAACTACAGTTTAGTAAAAATATTCGGCCATACAGCTTAAATCTAACAAAGCCATTAAGCTCAAGTACTTCAACGTGTTAAATGTTGCAGTAATCCCATAGGTTTTACTCTTCTACTTTCTGTGATACCAATTCATTGTGAGAATTTAACGTACAGTTTGAAGGTCCATTTAAGGGCTAATTGTTGAATATGGCATTGCTAAGTTTGGCATGTTTTATCTTTTTCTTATATTAGCCTACCGGTTCTGTTTGATTATGTCTAGCTGGAGTACTTTGTAATAAAATTTTGAAATTTTAAGGAGCCCATTTGGCATGGTTTTCTCAATGTGGCCAATTTAATTTGTTATCTTTAATCTTTGATTCATATTAATGTATCCAATAGATTTAGTTTGTTTAGCTTTTGTAGTTAATGGGGGAGGTGGAGCATCCCTACAGTTGGAGCATCCCTAAAGTATGAGATCCTCGTTTTTTTTTTGTCTAGCTTAAGTGGTTAAAGCTTTTGAAGGACCCGTTGAAGGAGGACTCTCTAATTGTGGCACTTCAAATTAGAGATATGTTATTTATCTATTCTGATTTTATCTTTGTTTTATATTTACCTATTCAAAAAGTTTTCTATGCCTAGCTTGAATGGTTGAAAAGTTTGAATTCTGAAGGACCCCCATTTTGGTACCATAAACTTTTTGTCAAATTTTATCTTTCTTTCATATTTGCTTGAGTATCCTGAAATTGTGATGTGTCTAGCTTACACAAGTAAAAAATGTGAATTTTGGCATCCTCATTTGAGGGGGACCCCCATTGTGGTACTCCCAAATTTTGTCAAATTTTATCCTATCATATTTGCCTGTTCTGAAAAATTTCATCAGTCCAGGGTGAATGGTTCAGTTTTGAATTTTGGCGTCCTTGTTCGAGGGGGATCCCTTCATTTTGGTACCCCCAAGTTTTGTCAAATTTTATTTTATCTTCATTTTGTCTATTCTAAAAATTTCATCAGTCCAGCATAAATGGTTAAATTTTGAGTTTTGGTGTCCTTGTTTGAAGAGGATTCCTTCATTTTGGTACCCCCAAATTTTGTCAAAGTTTATCTTTTCTTGATATTTGCATATCCTGAAAATTTCTTGTGTCTAGCATGTGTGGTTAGAAAGTTTGATTTTTGGCGGCCCCATTTAAGGGGGACCCCCCATTTTGGTACTCCAAGTTGTTTCAGATTTTATGTTTCTTTTAAATTTACTTACCTTAAAAACTTTATGTGTCCAGCTTTAACGGTTAAAAAGCTGGAATTTTGGAGGTCCCCGTTTGTGGGTAACCCCAATTTCGGAACCCGTAATTTTTGTTAGGTTTAGTTTATTTTTGATATCTACCCACTCCGGAAATTTGATTTATCTAGTTTTAATAGTTTAAAAGTTCAGAATTTCGGCGGCCCCATTTGAGGAGGGAACCCCTCACTTTGATACCCCCAAATCTTGTCGAATTTGACCTTTTTGTAATATTTGTCTATTCTGAAAATTTCATGTGTCTGGCATAAGCGGTTAAAAAGTTTGAATTTTTTCGGCCCGTTTGAGGGAGACCCCCATTTTGGTACCCCCAAATTTTATCAAAATTTATCTTTCCTTTATATTTACTTACCCTAAAAATTTCATGTACCTAGCTTAAAAGGGTAAAAAGTTTGGATTTTCGAGGGTCCGTTTGGGGGAAACCCCCCATTGTGGCTCCTCAATTTTTGTTTATTTTTAATATCTCCCATTCCGAAAATTTGATTCATGCAGCTCCAACGGTTTAAAAGTTCAAAATTTTGGAGGACTCTTTTGAGGGGAATTCCCCCATCCTGGCACCCCCAATTTCAGTCGGGCACTATTCCTCCCTGATATTTTCAATCGCTCAAACTTCGAATACAGTGCGGCCAGCGGTTTAAAAGCAGATAGCCGGAATAGAACAATAGAAAAGAAAAAAAAAGGTAAAAATAAAGAAGAAAAATAGTATTCAAGTTGAGTTAAATAAACATAACCAAAAGAAAGGCAGTTGATAGTGTGCTCAAAAATCACAAACCATTTTTCATCAAGGTTGGTAATTACCGAGATATATCGGTTTAAAATTGTCCACTTTCTGCCTACTTTTGGCCTGTAAAATTGTGGCCACGTAAGCGGGTGCCCCCAAACTTAGTTTACATAAAGCATTTATAAGCACCCACATTGTGTCCACATTTCAGCTTTGCACGTCAAGTGGTTTTGGAATTATAAGCAATTTAATCACTTTTCAAGCCAAAAACTACCGTTTTTTTATGTTTTTTTTGAGTCTCAATTCACGATCACGTGACCTAGGATCCCCAAAGTTGGCACACAAGACGCTTTCATTAATTGTTATGCTAAGTGTAAATTTCAATTTTCTAGGTTTTACCGTTTGTTAGTTATAAGCAAATCAATCCTCATCTACCAAAAATCGCGAACAAAACCAATGGTATTACGCGCTCGCACGAAGTCCCAATTAAACTAGTCAGCTTCAATGCAGCTGCGAATTGCAATGAACCTATACTATGATCTGATGATGGAATGCCCAAACTGTTAGCACAATGTTCATGACCGAATTACCCAATTAATTTGTCCGCAGATGGTTAGCTGCTAAACACATCCTAATATTTATAGTCAATTAGTCATCACTATCATTATATAAATTTTTCAGTAAATGCCATGAGCGAAATCTAGTTGAGATTGGTATGGAAGTATGGAGGATTGTCTTCCATTCCATTCCTGAAATCTTCCATTCCATTCCATTCTGGCATATTCCATTCCATTCTGGCATCTTCCATTTCCATACAGAAATTTCCGCTCCATTCTATCTTCCACTCTATTTAATACCAAGCCTGCGAGTCTGAAGCGATTCGCACTAGCTAAGAGGAGTTTTAAATATGCTTGTGGGTTTCTTGGATTTACATTGCAAGGAGCTCCTGGCACTTTTGGAATTTTCGCAGCATTTTTCGGCCAATACAGAAGACCAAAGAAAGGGTCTTCGCCTGAAGTTCGCTGTATGTATCTTCCAGCCGAAAAAGGTGAAGACCATAGCCGTAGGAGGCGGGGGGGCGGTCGCCCCCCCATTTGGTTCAAAACGTCGAAAATTCGGGCAAATAGTTTCTTTGTTTGGGCACACCAGTGGCGAAAAACCGTCTCAATTTCAGTGAAGACTTTTTTTTTGAGAACATCTCAATTTCGACGGAGAAACCGAGTGATTTTTCGTGCAAAACTCAATGCATCAAGTCATTTTTCGGAAAAAAGTTTGGTGCCGCCCCAAATCATTTTGAGCTCCTACGCCCATGGTGAAGACCAAGAAAAAAGATCTTACTATCCATGTCAGAAGCGCGGTTTCTCTGGCCTTGTGCCATATGGTAAATCCGGCCTGGTCACCAAGCAGGGATAATCATCGTGAAGTGTCTTATCCACGGAAGCAACAACGTGACCAGGGTGAGGGTTGAACCTAGATAATGCAATCAGGGTCCTTGTAAAAACGAAGTCTTTATCTTTTCGGTCACGCTGCTCTCTACTACAGTATCCCAACTTTTTATCTTTTTCAACTTGGCCTTCAACAACAGTTATATAATTCAGACAAAGAATTGCAATTCAGTTGTTGGCCAATGCAACTTTTGTAGATAACATTGTTCTACATCACATACCAATCAACCAAAAAAAAAAACAAACTTTGTCTCACCTGTCACAACTGCTATTTTTTCAGCTAATTTTGAAGTCATTGTGGCTTTCTCTTCGACCAGCGTAACTGAAAATTTACACACAATAAGTTGGTGTTGCTATCTTGCACGGAATAAAATGCGCTTGAGTTTGCTATTTGTTTACGCGGCCACAACGATGGCACGTATTCATTCATTAATCACTTAGCGGCGGCGTTAGCTCAGTTGACCTAGCGCATAATTAGTGATCGAACGACTGCTGACTGCGTTTGACGTTGCAATTTATTTACACTGCGTTGTCGGATTTCAAAATTCACGGGAATGTTTTTAGCGACTGTTTTTACGCTTCGGGCGCAAGTGCTAAGCTCATTGAAGATCGACCACAACAGGTATTCATCAATCACTTAGCGGCGGCGATATCTCAGTTAGACAGTTAATAAAGCGTAGGGTTAGTGATAGGAAGATTGCCGACTCCCGCTTCGATTCCCGAACTGGCAATGCGCCGCTTTGGGAAAGAAACTGTTGGCAGCATGGCCGAGGGAGTAAGGGCGTCGTTTTTATGACGACCCTAATCACATAATTAGGGTTTGCGTTGTTGTGCCCTTGGATAAATCATGCACTTTACGATTTCTGCTTGGTGACTTCGAAAAGAATTCGAAGAAATCCACAGTAACATTGGATCTTTAGAATTCGAAGAAATCCACAGTAACAAACTCTTTAGCAAGCGCGGATTTCATTAAACATCGTTTAGCATAGGTGGGCACAAGTCCGTTAATCGTTAATAACGAAGCTATCTTTTTCATTAACTCGTTAATCCGTTAAAAAGTTTTTTCATGTTAACGGACTAAATTAACTTCCGTTTAGTTCTGTTAACGGGCTAAATAAACTTCCGTTAAGTTCTGTTAACTTCCGTTAAGGTTTTTATCATAGGTGGGCAAGTTAATGCAAAACGTTAGCTTCGTTAACCACCAGTCCGTTAACAAACTTCACACCTCCGTTAACGTTAATCCGTAATTTTCAGCTTTAATTAACGGAACTACGGAAGTTAATAAAGTCCGTTAATCCGTTAATATTTTGCGTGTAATTTACATTTCTTTTTATTCACTCGCTTCTAGAACACGTATTGACGCTGTTGAGCTGATTGTAAGGAAATATTCATTGCTATGGTTGTCTTTATGTGTTTTGTAAGTTACATTTTACAGTCTAATCTAATTTCAAGAAAAAAAATAAATTCAAATGCACAACGAAGCAGCGAGCGGAAAATCTTTGGAAATTGTGAACAGCGATAATTAATAGACCTTGGAGGCTGCAGGTTATTATTTGTCACAAAGAAGAGCTCCTTTCTTCGCTTTCTTCTATAAAACTCGTGCTAATACGAGCAGGTGTTACCAGTGCAAACTGATTTGTACCGGTCCGATGAATGAATGGTGCAAGATATTAACGATAAAAACCTTAACGGAAGTTAACAGAACTTAACGGAAGTTACTTTAGTCCGTTAACAGGACTTAACGGAAGTTAATTTGGTCCGTTACCATGAAGAAACTTTTTACCGGATTAACGAGTTAATAAAAAAGTTAGCTTCGTTAATTACGGATTAACGATTAACGGACTTGTGCCCACCTATGGTTTTTATTGTTAATATCTTGCATCATTTATTTATTGTACCGGTACAAACCAGTTTGCAGTGGTAACACTTGCTGCGTATTAGTACGAGTTTTATAGAAGAAAGCGAAGAAAGGAGCACTTTTTTGTGGCAAATAATAACCTGCATACTCATAAGTCTAACTATTGCTGTTCACAATTTCCGAAGGTTTTCCAATCGCAGCTTCGTTAGTGCATTTCAACTTAATTTTATCTTGGAACTAAATTAGACTGTAAAATGTAACTTCCACAACACAAAAAGACCACCACAGCAATAAATATTTCCTTACAATCTGCTCAACAGCATCAATACGTGTTCTAGAAGCGAGTGAATAAAAGGAAATGTAAATTACACGCAAAATGTTAACGAATTAATGGACTTTATTAACTTCCGTTAATTAAAGCTGAAAATAACGGATTAACGTTAACGGAGGTGTGAAGTTTGTTAACGGACCAGCGGTTAACGAAGCTAACGTTTTGCATTAACTTGCCCATCTATGCCGCTTAGTCATCACAATGAAAAGTGCGCGGATCGTCCAATAGTTAGCGTCTGACGCTGCCCGGTGACAAAAGGATGAATATGTTCAACTACAACAACTTTATGCTTATCTCTAATTTCCCTTTGGGACCGTTTTAGTGGCCTAGCCCAACAAAAGACAGAAGCAAAAAAGGGTGCTCTCGTAGGTGCGGTTAGGCAAAAGTACGCGGTGCGTGGTTCAGATTCATGCGCACAAATAAATTCATCAGTCATTGGAACGACCGACGCTCGCGTCTGTTTTTACTCGGCCATTTTTCAACTAACGAGTGCGAAATTTCAGACTTTTGCTTATAACTCGAGAACGGTTTCGTCTAGCTACATGAAATTTTGGCAGCAGTTTGAGATTAATGAATTGTATGTTTGTACCAAATTTCAAGGCAATAAGTCACGTGACTTCGGTTTTAGAACCCGAAAACCGCCCCGCAAGTTTGGCGTAAAAAGCGGTCTCAGTCAAAAACGGCTTAAGTACGGCAAAAAGTATTTCATAGAGTTGTATGTCTCAAGATACCCTTTCATCCCAACCAATCCACTTTTGGCCGCGATGAGGTTTATTTCTTTTTTCCTTTTTTTTCTTCCTAATTTTTGTACGCTCTTTTTCTCCTAAACCACAAAACATGGAAATCTAATTTTTGTGTAAAGTTGTTGAGCTACAAATGCAATTTTTTCTCCCGAAATTTTTTGGGGCAACTCCAACGGGGACCCCCCGAATGGACCCCCCAAAAATCAATTTTTTGAACGGCTCAAGGTAGAGTTTTACTTTTTTTTGATATCAGTAGATATTTAACAGACAAATATTTTGACATAGTTTGGGGGTGCCACCCCCCCCGGGACCCCCAAATAGACTCCCCAAAAATCAATTTTTGAACGACTCAAGATAGGGTGCCAGTGTTTTATGATATCAGGAGATATTTAACTGACAAATATTTTGACTCTACTTTTCTGGAAGTTCCATAATCAGATATTTTTGAATAATTGCTGATTTTACGGTAAACAAAAAGTACTTTTGAGCGTCACAGCATTAGCTATGCGACGGTCGTTCACTGGGTTTGCTGGCAAACACCCATCTAGTTATAAGTAGCACATATCGCTAACTAGTTGAACAAAAAGATGGACTTTTAATTGCAGAGGTACAGGTACACACTTTAACCGGTCAGTGATCGAAAAGATAGAGCTTTCATTATTGAAACAATAAACTCGGGTTCGATCAGAGGCGTTGCTAGGGATGGTGGTACCCGGGGCGGGATTACGTGGTGTCACCCTTTTTCGGTCCAAAAATAGGTGAAAACCAAAAAAAAAGGTCTTCGCCGTAAAACTAGTGGGTTATTGGTCCAAATGAAGTTGGACACCAAACAAAATGAAAAAGAAAGGTCTTCACTTCAAATCAGTGGGGTTATGGTTTTACATCACGATATGGTTTCACCCCAAATAATGTCACCCGGGTCAAGCCGCTTCCCCCCCCTTTCTAGCGACGCCACCGGGTTCGATTCCCAGCTGCTTTGAACCAATAAGTCCAAAATTGGCGTCAACAGTATTCCTGCTCGACGTTCAGTAATGAAGGAACAGTACAAAGGTGCCATGATGTATGGTGGCAGGTACCTTGATGTAAGATTAGCCTGCAAGATTCCTTTGCTGTCTCCTGGGTGGAGTTACTTAGAGAATGAAGCTGAGCAATTTTAAATAAATTGTTTGGTTTGTTCTTCAAATAATTTCTTAACTGCATTTTTGTCACAACCAAAGACACACGCAAAATCATTACAACTTTTCGATTTCGGGACATGACCAAAAAGCGGAAATCGTGCTAAAAGGCGGTTGGGGTTAACCCTAACCTAATCCTACCTTAACCCGCCTTTTAGCACGATTTCCGCTTTTTCCTACTTTTCCGCCTTTTAGTGATGTCCTCAATTTCGCCCGAAGAAACAACATCAGTTAAACAACAAACATCTAATGAAAAATACAATACCGGTAAAGCATTAAACAATTAAGAAATTTTTATTTAGAAAACTTCTGCAAATCACAATTAACATACAAATAATGCAGAACAAGTTTAGATGTCTTCAGTTTAAATTTTCAGACTTAATTTTGTTGAAACAGCAATTGCACGTGGCACAGAACCAAAAAGGGAGGAGTTGAAAGACTGATACCTCAATCTCCACTATCGTTGTTAAATCCGTATGCTGGATCGCATCCAATTATGGATCAAATCCACCTGTAAATACAATTCTATTATGACAATAAAAATCATCAATTGAATTTTCGAATTTGTTGAAATACATAAAGAGATATTTCAAATTTATTTTTAAGTCAGACCTTTTCCAATCAGAAAGGCTTAGTCATAACAACAAGTAACCAGTTTCTTGGTTGTTTTCGAAAAGTCTATAATCGACAAGAGTTAAGCAGATACGACATTTCCTTTAAAACGTTAAATCAAAAGTGTTAGCTTTTTCAAAGCCTATAAGTGTAAACAGGTTTAGCAAGCTCAACCAATTTAAGCCTTTGGTTTGTGACTGAGTAAAAGAGTAAGGCTTGAGTAAGAAAAAAAAAAAAAAAAACAGCGTGCAAAAACGCTATTAATATCGCAAACCTGTTACTTCAAGGCAAGCGCAATTGACGTAGGAGCTTTCGTCTGAGGCAAGAAATGAACAGGCGTTTGCAACTTCTAAAAATAACAGAACTTTTTTTAAACCCAACTATTCCACACAAATACATGTCAAAAATTATCATAACTGAGCCGATTACATCCGCAAAATAGTGCAAATATATCAAACTGATTCAAAACCAATAAAACCTAGTCTAATTGGAAGACCTATGCAGGAATAACTACTGTATATGGAAAATTTGAGTAAAATGCAATTACCAATCGTAAACCCGGCAGCTTACTGTAATGCTATCACAAAAAAGCAGGACAATGACACCAGAAAACCAAAACGTTTGTGATTATAAATTCTTCGTAAGATGCTTTGACTTGTCAGTTGCATTAACTTACAGTACCTTTTTCCGACTACATTTATACTTTCATTATCAACTTATTCGCAAATGAAACTAGATTGCAAAAGATTTCACGCACCTTCCGGTCGACCCATTCTCTTCATCGGTATGTTTGGTATCGACTGCAACAATAACAAAAAATGAACTTTGACGAAACAAAAACAGGCGGTTAAATTATAACGGAAGTAGTGAATTTCTCTGTAATTTGGCTACTAAGCGAGGCTTTTAGGCGAGGCACTGTAATGTGTATGCGACAAAGAGGTCAGAATTAGGGTCCATTTAAAGTTTAATATGAATTAATTTCGTCTTCGGTTTAAAGCGACAAGCAATGTGTCCGACTGTACAGTGTTCAAACGTTTAGATCTTAATGACTCCCAAAGTCCTAACCACAACTAACGGCGCGCCGACGCTTAATATTTACGACCCTTGTAAGATAGTCCTGCATAGTGCAACTTAGTCGCATATCGACAAAAGTTCTTTTAATCTTTATTTCCACCTCCTCCAGTTTTAATTCGGCCAATGCCGGAGCGTCAAAAACAAGTTCTCCAAAAAACACTATTTTACATTAGAACATCAAATACGTAAACAATAAAGTGACAAAATATCGTGTCATAAAAAATCTAGAGGTATTTCTTATTCCCTAAATTTATGTCTATGAGACTAGTTAGTTGGAACAGCCCAGCTCTTTCCTGTAGATGAAAGTACGATGCAGCAAAAAAATTAACATCCAAGGACCCCAGCGGGGCTGGAAAACCGGGAGAAAAGTGGTCATTTTCACATCAATCAAATAGCGGACAGTGGAGCAATGGATACCCCGTCATCACATAGGCGGCCACCTCTGATGAGTTACCTTTTGACCGGCTAGTTAGGCGGCCTCACTGTTCTGCCCCAAATGAAGCACGGCCACTATGAAACTGGGTAAGTGAATAAAGACCGTTTAATGATTTACTTACAGCTTCCACTAATTCTTTTGCTACAATATTCAGCAGCTTAGTGTCAGTGGCACCAGGCATTACAGCGTTGCATCGAACACCGTACCTGCAAAACACTATTCCAATTAAACAAGTTTGACAGTGCCCTTTTAGCAGCTGGAATTAGCGTGAGCAAATTGTCGTCTGACGTCAAACTGGTAGCAAAAAAACGTGATGATCAAAAGTGTCTTCAGTCGTTTTGAATCCTGATTTCGGGCTTGCTTCATGTACCGTACAGTTCGAAAGAAACGTGGTGAATAGGCTTTTTAGGGTGGGAATTGGGCAATAGCCTCAGCCTAAAAGTCCTCGAAAAGACTCTGGTCGGACATTTCATTTGACCTTTCATTCCAACTGCAGTCAATTTGCAACCTTTTATGGTCTGCTGCATTTACACTTTTATAGCTTACATGTACCCTGATTGATAAGCAATTCTGTATATAACTACAAAAACCACCAAGAAAACCACAAGGGTACCAGAGATATCGCACCTCTGGGCGGGGAACCACAGCAAATCAAATGAAGAAGGAAAAAAAACACAATGTCGATCAACAAGCAAGTCGATGATCACAACATCACAGGAATTGCACAGGTGAGCATCCGCGACCGGTTTCGTCCTTGCTCAAGGGACTCATCAGGCGGAAGAACAACGAGAAAACCAAATTAAGCAATGCAGCGACGGAGAACAGAACTTGCAAACCGACATTAATGCATAATGTCGGTTTGCAAGTTCTGTTCTCCGTCGCTGCATTGCTTAATTTGGTTTTCTCGTTGTTCTTCCGCCTGATGAGTCCCTTGAGCAAGGACGAAACCGGTCGCGGATGCTCACATGTGCAATTCCTGTGATGTTGTGATCATTAACATGCTTGTTGATCGACATTGTTTTTTTTCCCTTCTTAATTCTGTATATCTATGAAACGAAATATTACCAAGCAATTACTGTAGGCTACTTACTGCCCTAATTCGATTCCAATAGTTTTAGAAAATCCAAGAATTCCAGCTTTGGAGGCGGAGTAATCGGCCGCCATGTGCAATCCACTCTAACAAAATCAATAGTTAGTTAGTTACTGCAGTTTACTTTTTGTACAAGCTATTGTTAAACTTTGATTAAAAAAAACATTGTAGCTCAGCAAAGGGTTGATCTTACTATGGCAATAAGTCCCGTTTTTGAGGTCTTGTCCCAGTGTCCCGCCCGGTTAACCATTTTGTCCCGGAATTTTTGATCAATATTCATGGCAGGTTTCCTTGAGGTGAAGACCTTTTTTCTTTTACTCTTCATCGTAAATCCGTGCAAAATTGCGGTTTTCCTGAATGTTTTCCTTTTTGTCTTTTTTTTTCTTCTAGTTTTTACCTTAACTTCAGAAAAAATATTGCGGTCTTCTAACTTTGTCTCAATTTTAAAATTTTTATTCCATTCCCATAAGTAGTGGCAATTGAAGATTTGGCGTTACAGCAACTAGCAATTTTCAACCAAAAGTATGTTCGAAAGATCATTTGGAAGGTTAAAAACCTAAACACTTCTCTAGCCTGTTTGATGATCAGCTTCACACATAATGCACAACATAAAAGGGATTTAGTGTATCAATATTTCAGCACTATAATTGTATTATTACCTTTAGGGCTGCGAACTTGATTGTTATTCGAGTTCAGCTATTTTAGCAAGTTTGAATTCAGGCTGACAAAAATGCTAAGTTTACTTTTCGACTTAGTCGCTTTCCTTTTGTAGACATGCAGTTTTTCTAGGTTGGCACGGCATAAACAAATGAACACAATCTCGATTTACAGGCTTGATCAACAAAAAATATTTCTTTCCGACAATTTTTTACTCTTTAAATTTCTTTTCAATCAATGAACTCGAACATTTTTGTTCGAGTTCATAAAAATATTTTTTTGAGTTGAAGTTCGGCAACAAGATAGAGTTTTTTCGCGTTCGCAACCCTGACTACCTTTCCTGCCAGACTGGAAATATTGATGATAGAGGCGCTTTTCATTCCATCTTCAGTTTTTAAAGTTGCTACAAATGCTTTCGTCATCACAAATACTGACTGGAAACAAAACATACGAAACTGATTAGCGGCAAAATTTGTTCTTTAACGAG
The DNA here is from genome assembly GCA_963965965.1 of Trididemnum nubilum. Taxonomy (NCBI): domain Eukaryota; kingdom Metazoa; phylum Chordata; class Ascidiacea; order Aplousobranchia; family Didemnidae; genus Trididemnum; species Trididemnum nubilum. Next base: position 14,686,192 of record OZ014483.1, read on the forward strand.
GCTTTTTTTTTTCTACCGGTATACAAAAAACATTTTGAAGTCAGGAAAAAGTATAGGCCATTAGGCTATGTACATCAGCATTGTACACGTACCTCTGTCGATGTAAGATCTTGGGATTGGCGGAAAGCCAGATCCTTTCCCGTAGAAAACACAATCTTTGGCATAGCAAAGCAGCAATATGCTATAGAGTTCAGTTTAGACAAAAATATTGCCAGGATTTGTTTTTATTCTGAAGAGCTACTATTGGTAGTGATGATAGTAATACCCTGTGATGCTATTCAGCCGGTACGAGCAAACCAGTCGCAAAATTTAGAGAACCGGTTAGAGCTAAGGTTTCTGTAAAATTTGAATAGCATGTAACTGACAATACCGTCAGTTTTGTCACAGAATTGAAGAACCGTCATAACATAAGACGAGAAGGTAGAAAACCAGCAAAGATGAACCAAAAATAAGTACCGGTAAATAGTTGCTTTTGGGTTAGAAAATTTGGGTCCAAATTTCTCTTTATAGAAGGGGTTTCATCATAATCGATCATTGGTCAAGCAGATAGAGCGTCTGCTACTGAAACGGAGACCTGGGTTCGATTACCGGTCGGTCAAACCATAGACAATAAAAAATGGTATTTCTTTGCTGCTTTCGACGTTCTGCATTAAAAAGGACAGTGTGGTAGACATATGGGCAGCGTGGTAAATAAAATGCATTTACAATTACTTGTGTGACGTTAAATTAGGATTGAAAAAGCAAAACATTGCCAGGACCGAGAAAATTTCAATTGCACCAACGGAAATTTGCAGCGTCAATCAAGCACTTTGCTATCAATAGAAGCACATTATTCTGCGATAGCAACAATCCATAGCATTTGATCATGATATACTTGTACCTTGAGAGAAAGAAATTAGAGCGTATACCTTGAGGTTAACTCGAATGATTTTATCAAATTCTTCCTCTGTTAAGTCGATAAATAATCGAAGACGAAATATTCCGGCGCAATTTACAAGCACATTGGCATTGCAACTGTACTTCTCCTGAATTAAAATAAAGAAACTGTCATCCATCGATTCGAAAATCTTTGAGGCTGCAAACAAGCAGGCAAAATCAACCAACAAGGAGAAACAAAAAAGTAGGTAATTTCTGTAAGAGAACGTAGGCCTACTAGGCTAATGGCGCATTTTCTTCGTAAATTTTCGTTCCCTACAGTCCGATAATTTGGTCAATGTCATGCATTCTCTAACTTAGCGTTAGGCCCGGCACCAGAGTAGCGTTACTGGAGGGAGGGGGAAGCAGAAAAAATATTTGGGGGGCACAGTCTGTAGTGCCGAAACGGGGGGCAGCTCCCCTATTACCAGAGGGGCAAGAGGGGCAGCACTGCCCAACTAAACTGACGACTTGCAAGAGTACTGAAGCTACAAGAAATATTTTAGCGATTAAAGTTTGGTGTTTTGTGAAACGAAAGAGCCCTTTCAAGAAAAAGTGTATAAAATTTTTTTTGTCCGCCAAAAAATACATTACAATTTTCAATTCATGAAATGATATCATTTTTTATTACGAGCAAATACTCTCTACCAAGTAATGCTAAAAAGTTTATCAAAACCAATAATAACAAACTAACAGAGACAGTTTTACCCGAAATTGTTTTCTCGTAGTTTTCCATTAATTCTAACCCACATCTAACCCAACTCAAATTCTTACTTTAAAACTAATCCCAAACCTAACCTTAATGCAAACCCTAACTCAAATCTTAATCTTAATCCTTACAAAAGCTACTAAAAAAAGCGCGGATGAATATTTCTCATTTTTGATTTATTCTTCTTAACTTGAAAATTTTCGGTGAAATAGTCACTACCTAACAAACTGCGTGTGTAAATGACTTCTAAATAACGTGAAATAAATGAACAATCTTGTAGAATGCATTTGGTTAGCTTGTCACATCCCATTTAGTTTCGTCAGTTTAAACTGACGCTAGAAAGATAGGGTGCGACAAAATTTCAAATTTAGAACTCAAGGATCCGATGTATGTAAGCCTGAACATTACTTTCAATACATTCAAGTTTCTAACTTAGTTTGTTGCCCAAGTTGGAACGATCGACGCCGGCGTTACCAGTAGCGGATTCAAGGGGTCCGGACCCCCTGCTCAGACCGGAGAAATAAACGAAAAACTTCAACACATAAAATTCAATGCAATAACTGAAGCAAAATCAATTTCTTGTACAGACTTAACAGTAAAATACTTGGTGGGGGTAGGGAATGAACATTTCGAAAATTATCTTTTTTTTATAAATGCCGACGAATTAGATTAAAACTTGTGATTTTTTTATTTTATGATTTACCAGCTTGTAATAAAGAGGCTGATATTTTACCATTAACCAACGCCCTCATAGAGATTTGCGCAGCCAGTTTAATCATGTTTTGCATTGCTAATCCTGTGCCAAGTTTAAAAAGCATTAATTTTTGCTAAAATAGGCCTAACATTAACCCATTACTTCCCAGACATCGATTACATCAAAATATTTTCACAAAAATTAAAATACTAGCTTGTTATAGGTTGAATATGAAGATTCAAAAAAAAATTTTTTGATATCATACTCGGGAAAGCAGAAAATGATACGTCCTTGTAAGGACGCTTGGGCAGTTGCGCGAACGTTTAGTTTAATTTTAAAAAGCCAACAGTTTTTCTTATTATAGGCGTTTTCAAGTGTTTTTAGTTTTACGTCAGCTTTGACATCTACTTTTTTTGCGTTTGTTGGATTTTATTTTGAGCGTGGAAACCTAAAAGCACCAGAAAAAGCAGTTACCAATTTACAGTATTATAAAATAATGCCCCAAATGTACAGTAAATCTTGTCTCTCGCTGTAACAAAACACATTCAGTACAATGATAGTAATTTTTTAATGAGTTCGCAATAAAAGAAATAAGTTACTGAAAGTTAATTACGACAAAACTATCAATCGTCAAAGTCTAGAAGCAGTTGTTCAGTTCAACTGTGATACATTTCAAAGCAGTCCTGATGCAGTCCAACATCACACCTACGACACCTGCACAATGTCCGGTTTTGACAATACTTGCAGACGCCTTTTTTGTTTGTCTTGATGATCAAATGGTTACCCTGATCTTTTTGGATCTCTTCTCGGTTAGGAGCTGCAGGAATCGATGGTAGAAGAGAAACGGAGTTGTTGCCATGAAGCAGGACACTCATTTCTACGCACGATCGAATAGAGTCGACAAGACCAATCTTTTCCATGAGTCCTTCTTTCATGATGGTTCCAATTTTTTTGTAAAATCGCCAACCCTGCACCATGGTCGCATTTAAAAACCAGTTATACACACCCCAGTACCACTTTCGATTTCTTGAACGAATGGAGTAACTAGATATCAGATTATCTAAGAGGTCTACTCCAGCCATATTGTTGTTGTAAAGCTTCAGCAAATGCGGTTGATCCACATCTAGTATCTTTTTGGCTTTGCGTGAGTATCTAATAATTAAAAAAAAAAACTTTATCCCAAATGACCAAAAAATATTGCAGCTTGGCCTAGTTCTATGTACCATACTGTGTAAATTAGCCAAGTGGAAATCAAGATATAAGAACTTTTGCGTGAAATCGGGCCAAAAAAGCAAAATTATGGTATCAAAAGATTTTTATCTGATTTGACTGAGCTGGGATTCGAACCTATTTTTCACGTAAAAGACTTAGACACTTCGGTTAAATTGCAATAAGTTTACATTCTGATGAAGAAAAAGCAAAAAAAAAGACGATACGCCTTTCTAATGCATTTTACTATTTTTCGTCAATTCACCATACCAGTGCCCAAACGTCCCTGCAAGGACGTAACAAACTTTAACAGTAAATATAGCCTAAACAATAAATAAAAAGTACAATATTTTGTATTGGGCAAATAACTATACTTGTAATTCGATTTTTCAAAAGAAATAATTTATTGAAACGAAAGGTTACGTACCTGGATTTATACGTCACAGGTTGACTGCCAAGTGCTGGTTCCATATCTTAAATGTAGGCTAACTTTGCTGCAATAATTATCTGCTAAAACTTATTCCAGAAATCTGAAACTGCGCTTACTAATTCGTTATAGTGTACGTATAAACCTTAAAGTAAAATAAATTAATCACTACCTCGCTGAAACTAGAAACGCAAAATTAAAAATAGCCAATTCTTACGTCCCTGTAAGGACGCGTGGGAACTAATGGGTTAAGCTATTTTTGCAAAAAATTGCAAAATCGCCGAGCACTGAGGGCCTCTGCCCCAAGACCCCCTTGCCTCCGGCGGTTGAGGGCGTTGCCCCCAAATCCCCAAAGGCTCGGGAGGTTGAACTTGCCCTTACTTAATCGACAAATCATTCGTAGTATTTTTTTAGTGTTTATGCGACGTATTGATTACTCCGGCTTTGTTGAAGCTTTTCATTGACAGTATTAGAGAGCGATGTTGGTAGTAATAATGTCTTACTGTACGTACAGTATTGAAAGTGCCCTTTAAAAAAGCTGCCCCCTGCCCTTCCAACGTTCCGGCACTCCTGGACTCAGATAAACTTTCCTCTCAATTTTGGTAGTAAAGACCAAAAAGTCTTCACCTCAAATTATGCTCCCAGGATACACGGGTCGTTTGCCTTCTTTCGGGGCACAATTCTCGCTCGGGGGAGGGGCACATTTTTAGCCTGGCGGGGCACGACGGAACCATATGATGAAGATCTCGGTTTTTGCCCACAAATTCAGAGGTTAACACAAAAAAAAGTTCTTTCCAGAGAAATCTTAGGCTTGGGGTTGGCGTTCACTCGTGTTTTTCGTCTTGGAACGAGACTTTACACACGCTTGGAGAGGCAAAAGTAGTATTTTGGGGGGCACAAACCCCGGAACGCACTCTAGAGGAACGGGGCCTTTTACTTTCTTTTGGGGAACAATCCTCGCTTGGGGGGCACATTTCTCGCTTGGGGGGCTCAAGCAGTGATTTGGGGGGCACGGCCCCGAAATACTACCTGAAGCGCCGGGTCTGCTTAGCTTGTATATAAGGTCCTAGACATTAAAAGTTTTTCTTCAAAATAGGTTAAGTTTACTAATTGCTTCAATATTACTTAAGTAAGTGGTAAGTAATTGTTTATTTTGTTCAATTCGCCCAGATAATCAATAACAATAACGCTATCACAAGGAAAAAAATAAAGTTAAGTTCTAGGCAAAAATGTCAAAGATTATGAACCTGAACTTTTGAGAAAAGCTCTGTTGCAAAGTTCGAGTCTGAAACATCTCCACTAGCGTGCATGTGTTTGTCGCCATATTCCTTCGTTAAGGATTCATAAACTTCATTTAAATCTTCGCAGTTTATGTCAACAAGAACCAAACTTGCCCCTTCACTCGCAAATTTGCGACAAATCGCCGAGCCGATTCCGCCAGCAGCTCCTGCAGCAAAATATCCTTTCTTCAACGTCAGATATAATGTGTGATTATAATGCAGAGCGCTTATTGGAAACCCTACCCTTTAGGCATGATAACATATAACACTCTGTTGCAATGCTGCCGTTCTACACAAATAAGTGGATACTGGGCAGCAGGGTTGCATTCGCACCGGAACGGTGTTCCGGTTCATAAGAATGCTCCCGGAACGCCGTTCCGGTTAGCCACTAATAGCCAGCCACAACGATCTTTCTTGTTTGTGAGACTTTACTTTTTCCGTTTTCCTTTACTAAGCTGTTCGTTGTTTTATCCTACTGTTAGATCTAAATAATGATTATTCGTTGCCTCTACTACGTTTTTTCAACATTTTTTGGCATTAATGCACAGAGATAATGGTAATTTGTTTAGAAAATAATAGGATATGTAAAGTAACCATTTTAAGCTCAAGCAGCACAATTCTGCACCAGTGGAAGTATAGCAAATCAAAACTGTAATTAAAATATTAGAATTGTACTGATTGCAGAGTAGCACATTGCAATAAACAAAATAAATTGTTTTTAAGCTTGAGCCAGTGACCAGTTTTACAGAAGGTATAATAGGTCATAGAGAACTATATTAACATAGATACTACCGGTAGCAGAAATTGCTATTACTGGGTTCGTAGGGCTTGAAACTGGCTGTGACTCCTAAAATTTCGAGAATTTTTGGCCTCGTTTGTTTCTATTTAGAATGCTATGTTTTTTTCGCTATACGGTATTTAGTAAAGTAGCTGAGTACCAGAGGTGGAGTCGAGGACACAAGGCTTGAGGCCAAGCACACAAAATAATCTGAGGCCAAGGACAGTCCTTCCGAGGACAGATCCTCTCTAGTCCAAGGGCACTGGTGCAACTGTTCTCAAAAAAAAGGTCTTCAAAAATTTTTTCAGACGTTCTCCAAAAAAAAAGATCTTTAATAAATTTTTTCAGGCGTTTTCCAAAAAAAAGGTCTTCAAAAATTTTTTTCCAGCGATCTTAAAAAAAAAAGGTTTTCAAAAAAATTTTTCATGCGATCTACAAAATTTTAACCATTCAAAAAATACTGATGCCCTCGAGCCGAGGACAGGGCAATTTTCGAGGAATTGAGACTTCGAGGCCAAGGTTAAGGACATCAAAATGTGTCCGCGAGGCCAAGGACGTCCTGGCCAATGCCTCTTACTCTTTGAGCAATATACGTATAATTTACTGGTCTCTGGTAGGCTCTGCGTTATAGTTTTGCAACTGACCAATTGCATAGTTGGCTAAATTTATTCTAGTCAGCATTTAGCAATCTTTTCAGCTTTTGAGTAGGCCTACAATAGCTTATATATTTCTACGGTTGTTTGGTTTGTTGAACGTATTTCTTGGTGGGAGTTCGCTGCTGTATAGACTCGATAACCAACAGATAGGCTAATTATTTTAGTTATTCACTGCTCCTTCTCTCACATTTATTTCCGTTAGGTCAAGTAGGACAGTATCATGATGATATAATTTAAGATGTGGATGAAAACATGATGACGTCACAAAACTTTAATGTGTTAGATTTTAAACTGGCGTTCCGGCTACAAAAAATTGCCAATGCATCCCTGCTAGGCAGGGTTGCAGAGTCGAAGCAAAATCAGTTCGACTTTTTCTCAGTTCAACTTTTTCAGTTCATCTCAGTTCAGTTCAACTTTTTCTAAGCCATTTTCTCAGTTCGACTCCAACTCCGACTCTCACTCCCGGGCTTTATTTCCGTTCGACTCTGACTCCCGACTTTCTAAAACGGTAAAATTTCGACTCCGACTCCCATAAAGTTGAACAGTTTTTTTTTTTGGAATTGTTAAACTGATTACTGCAAAGCATTTTTCTTGCTTGAACAGGGCATCCTGTGTTTGTTTACCATTCCACCGCATAGGCTATCATCTTTTCAAGTTAGCAAGAGTAAGACTGGGCCATTATGATAGGTAAGACTGCTCAAGTCTCTAAGGGAAATACAGTAAGCTTTTCGGGGTTTTTCCTATCGACAATTTTACTCGGGTTTTCGTGCAACACTGGGAGTCGAACATTTACTTTTCGACTCCGACAAAATCCTTTTTTCGATTCCCGACTCTGCTACACTGGTACTGGGTGAGCTGTACTTTAGAGATTATGATTCTACAGTATCGACAAGATTGGTTTTGTACTGCCCAAAGTGAAACGGAATTTTCAAAAATCTTGTTGCAATTTTCTAACAATTTCAGGTGAAGACCAAAATTGGATGCTTGCCAAAATTTCCGCTTATACGAGCCGACCCTGGCAAAAAGCTGGTAGGTCTAGCCTACCTAGCCTATCCTCGACGGCAGCACTGTTCTGTAGTTTTATTACGCTCTCCGAAAAAAAAACATGAAATCTGTTTGTACTCAATTTTCTGCCCATTTACATCCTCAGGGCTGAATTTGGAACTGATAAAAAACAGCTTATGATTAGAAGAGTTTGCCTATTCTCTGCTCGTAATATTTAGCTACGCTGTTGCCTAGAACGCAATTAACGGCTTTTTCTTGTACATTCTGTAGTTTGAATACATCGATGGACATCTTATCTTTGAAAAAAATGAACACTTTCTGCCATACGAAAGCAAGAGTCACGTAACAGAAATAGAGTGCGCTGGAGATAAACTAGCTTTTAATAGACAAGACTAATTTGTTTGGTCGCAAACACTGATAAATATAAACAAAAAGTAGTGATAAGTATGATAATAATGAGAGTTAAGTTTGCAATTTGCTTAGTACCGTTATGCTACAGGGAAGTAGCGAATGAACCCTAATGGATTTTTACCATAGCCAGTAATAGTTGAGGTATTGAAAAGCACACCATTTGAAAGTTTTTCTTCGCTACCTTCATTAACTCGTACACGTTTTTGAGTAAACCATCATTCAGCTCACCTGTGACAACCGCTATTTTTCCGGCTAGCTTAGCTGCCATTTACTTGCTTGGTATAGATGCTGTACTGTAGCTGAAACACTTCTCCGAACGTTACAAGCTTCAACTCATTAAAGGACTGAATTAGCTGCAACAAAATCAAATATTTACTTTTGCCGTATTGGCAACTACTAAGTATTAGGCTCAAAATATACAGCATAACTGGCTTCCGTAGCAATTATGAGTGCTAAATAATTTGGCACACAATTTAACGTAGAGAACTTAGACTTACGGAAAAACAAAAAATGTAGATTTTCAAGAACGAATTGAGGAACTCGTTACCACTATTTTTTCTTATGTTCAAATTTGCTTTTGTAGTTAGGCTGTATGGTTTTCCAAGTTGATCATCACTTAACAGCTACCACAAGTCTCACGGGTATATTGAAGTCAACATAAAACTTCTGTACTAACCAATATTTTAACTTTGGATGAGATTTAATCTACCAATACCGAATTTTACCACAAGAGATTTACTAGAAATTTTTTATTAATTTTTTTTTAATTCTGACCCAAAATCTTACTCTAAAACTAATCCCAAATCTAACCCTAATCCAAATTCTTAACTCAAACCACAATCTTGATCCATAAAAAACAAAAAAATATGCGGATGTTTCTTGTTCATTTTCCTTTAAAAACTTTCCCGAGAAAATTTCACCCCCTTGTAACATTTTAGCTTCTTTAGTGACTGCACTAAACAGCGATGCTACCTGATCAGTAGATCCGGGGTCGATTCCCAGTTGGATCTAACCAAACATAAACTAATATCAACAAGGGTGGCAGCTAAATTCGAAGACCACTAACTTTTTTGTTGCCTCCTGCCCAAAATAAGTTAGTTAAATCACTCAAAGTGGTAGGAAAGCCCACCCGAAAACATGAATATAAATTTCAAACTGCTCTATTTGCAAAATGTTTTCTTTAAAAACCATTGGTGAGCAATGCTAAACACATCAGTAATAGTTTGTAAGCTTTTTCATAACTTCCAAAGAATGTCAAATCTAGCTGATAGGAAGCTTTAATTGCAGAGTATCTCGCTAGCATTTAAATTTAACTCAATACCCAAATTTTAATTGTTAGCAATTCAGAATAGCTTGTACATTATTGCATATATATTTCCACACAGTAATCAATCAAATAAATAATGCCAAACGCAAATAGTAAGTTTGAACAATACGAGTTATCGCAAAAAAAACAGTTTTTAATTTATCAAATCCTACACCTCTGAAAATAGGACTGACTTTACGTGAAGTTTAAAAAACTTACATTACTCTTAAAATTGCAGTATGCAAGGATCAAATAAGAATAAGTAGAGCTTCTACTCAGTAACAAGAAATCGGACATTTTTCTAATCCAATTACTGTCAATTTCAAATTTTGCGCATTGCTGTTAGAGATACAAGTCTAAATGAGTATTACTTTTAATTAGATGTTCGAAAAGCAGTAAAAAATTAACTGGGTATTCACTTTGGCAATGCATCAAAGCAATCACACCCTCAATCATAGCCAAAGAGTTGCTTAAAAGGCCCCCGTCTTGAACCGGAAGATACTTCGCGGAGCACTCTTCTCAGACTTGACGTTGTTTGCTATGCCATTAATCCTCCTGCAAAGATAAATATTACATTAAGAGGAACATTTAAAGTACATTCACAGAAAATTATTTTCAAAATACATTTTGTTTTGTTTCTTATTGTGTCGCTTTAGTTTGTCGCCGCCGCTAAAAGTTTTTTTAAGGATATTGATAAAAGTATATGTAAGTATGTTGTTCTGCTTGCATGTATCTGCAACATTTCGTTAGTTCTTATCTGTACTTCACCAACCTACTTTGCAATTTAATTAATAACTAACTACACTGTAAGGTGAGAGGATGCAGCTCGACAACCGCTCTGCTCTTTGGACTGGACCTCATGGTCTTTTTGCAGCCTCTCACAGGGAAATCGATAAGTGTGTTTGTTTCGTTTGTTACTTGCAAGCTTTTTTCCCGAACATAAAATAGATGAAAAAATTTGTTGTCGAGCACTATGTTTTTTCCAAATCGTATCGTATCCACTCCTCAAACAATATTGTCCACCTTTAATCAAAAATAAGCCGAAATCCTATTTCGGCACAAGAACAAACAAAAAGTAAGGTTTACGCGCAGCGGATTAAGAAGACATCTGCAGCGCTCTGCAAACAGTTCTGTTCTTTCCTCGATTATTTTTCAGGTCTTTTCTAGTTTCCTTTTTGATCGAAAAAGAAGTATAAATAAACACAAAATATAAAAGACTCTCTTACAGCATACTATCATCTCATTGAACATTTACGGCAGGTAATTGCAACAGCAAATATGCCATTACAGAAGACAGCGAAGGGACCTTTCGGTGTTCGATTCAAGCTGCCACCTGCCCACCTGTCTACCACAAACGGAGGAGGCTTCATAGTATCCCCTTTTAATGCTGAACGTCAAGCAGGGAAGCTGTAAATACCAATTTTCATAGTCTTTGGTTTGACCCGACCGGGAATCGAACCAACGTATGCCGTTTCAGTAGGTTTATCTACTGCTTTATCTACTGGACCACCGATCGGTTAAGCCTGGGCTTCTGTCCAACGTGGAAAACGAAAAGGATATTTCATTCCAATCGAATCTTACCAGTCACTTCCAAGCTAGCACAATTAACGTAAGAACTTTCATCAGAGGCAAGAAACAGACAAACGTTTGCGACTTCTAAAAATATTATTTTTTATAGCTAAAACTTAAATGGCAAACCATTTCTTTCCAGTTAAGTATAATTAACAGTTTTGAAATTGTGTAAAGCCATTAAAACATAAACCTATTCGACTTTAGAATTACTTATTCAAAAAATACGAAATTGACCATAAAAATAAACATCAATTTCTCAACTTTTTGCAACGAAAATAATTTTCAAAAAATTAGATGATCATCAAATTATGATACCTTTCATATGTTAATGGTACAATGTCAGTTAAAAATACACGCTTATTACCACCACTCAATCACCGCTTTATATTGTTTAGAAGTGCTGGTTAGGCTCTCTGCATCTGTCTAACCACACCAAAGCAAAGCCGAAATACTTTTTAGGTTCCGTTGGAGTCTTTCGTATTTCCAGTCTGAAAATTCAACCGCAGATGCCAGGAACAATTTCGAATACGAACCCCACGCTCCACACCACTGAGGTTCGCCACCGCTTCTTTAATGTCACACTCCAACTTTATTAAATAAAATACTGAATTCTTAAGGATTATTTTCTCACCTTCTACTGTGCCCATTCTTTTCATTGGAATTAGCATCTTCATCTGACAAAAAAAAAGTTACAGCCACTGTAAAAAATAGTAATGAGTTGGCAACAGCCCTCCTTTCAAAAAAAATGTGTCAGTTAGCAACCTGAGCAAGCTGTTAACAACACTGTGTTCGGTTTGACAGGCCCGAGATTTGAACCTCAGACCTACATCTCCAACAAATAGTTTATCACGGTTCGGGTTGATTAGCTTTCATCTATACTTAAAAGCATGGCTTTTGTATTTTTTTCATGAGCTTGGCAAAAGAAACTTTATTTATTTTTTTAATTGCATACGATAATATTTTAATGTCCTCACACATAGAAATCCATAAAAAAAACGATTAGTTCACCAAAAAATTTTAAGAGCAAAACGAAAATGAGAAATATTCATCCGCAAATTTTTCATTCGCTTTTTAAAGGCTCAGGATTAGGGTTTGGATTAGGTTCGGGGTTAGTTTCGAAGTAAGGACTTTATTTTGGGTTCGATATGAGTCAGAATAATTAAGTAGATAGAAAGCTCCAGTGAAATAGATCCTTTCAAAGGGAAATATAAGACCAGGAGATAAGTAACTTTAAAACAAGCCCACACTACTATACATTGATATTTGAAGGGCATGATTGAAGTCTGGTCACCAGAAGGTTGCAGACTTAACTTTACAAAAAAATAATACTAACTTTTTCTAATTGTTCTTGCGGGACTGCGTCTGTCATTGGTGTTTTGATAAATCCCGGCAGAACCGCATTACAGCGAACTCCAAACCTGACGAATACATTTTGTAAATTTAAATCGATAAAATGGTAGCCAACCAACGTTCAGCTGAAAGCTGTCTAGTTTAGTTTCGAAATCATCATTATTGATTATACTGTTTGAGACCAGATGGTACGGCCAGTTGGTCGAGCGGTAACGCGTTCGTCTCTGGAGCGGGAGGTCTGAGGTTCAAATCTCGGGCCGGTCAAATCGGATAGCGTAGCCAACGGCTCACCACCGCTGCGACATTTCTTTAAAAGAGTAGTGTTGCCCGGGCGCAATGATGCGGAAATGGGCCCCTCAAACTCGCTATATGCTTTGGCATAATACAGCGAGCAAAATGAAAGATTCGATTCTAATTACAAAATTGATCCAAAGCAAAACTAAATTTAAATTGTTTAGATAAGAATCAAAAAAAAAGTTCACAAAACTTTAAGCAAAATATAGATGACTTTAATATACATTGGGAACTAAAAAATCCTGGTAAACCCTAATAACCACAACTTAACGAATTTAAACCATCACCTACCTTCCCAATTCTGCTCCAACGGTTTTCGTAAATCCAATGACGCTTGCTTTAGACGCAGCATAATTTGCTTGACCAATGTTTCCACTCTAAGACAATAAAATGCATTTTCAAAACACACTCGTTCACAAAAATGCGAAATCAACAATAGTTAATTTCAAATCTTTCTAATTTCGAGGCTGGGTTAATTCTTATCAAAACACTATTATTATTTGTCAAGAAAAACAATAAGAATTTTTGTTTTAGTAGAGCAAATCTTAATAAAAAAAAAAAACTACGTTAGATAGGTAGTCAGACTTACTGTGCTACCAGCGAAATCCAATCTCTCTTTAAAGTTTTGCTGCCCACAGCAAAATAAAAAATCGATGAACAAAAATCAAAATTTTTTATGTAGCAGTGTTACTAGAAACTACACAAAAATCAGAAAAAATTCTTCGTCACACCTTTCCAACAACGCTCGATATATTGATGATAGAAGCACTCTTCATTCCATCTTGAGATTTCAACGAGGCAACAAAAGCTTGAGTCATTAAAAAGACAGACTACAAAAATAGTGATAAAATAAAAACGAACTGTTTTTTCAAACATCTGAGCCAATTTAGGTGCAAATTGATGATTGCAGTACCTAAGATTTAGAAAAAATTCAAACTGTAAAAGTTTTGTAAAGCTGTAGTTTCAATGCTATCAATTTACTAAAAAAAAATTATCTTTATTTTGAGTAAATTAGTAAAATCATGTCACTTAACTTTGTTCCAGTGGTATACTTTATATTACCAATTTACTCAAAAATTCATTTGAAACTTATCTAAAACTCATTCAAGAAACAAATACCAAAAATATTGCGAAGAAAAAAGCGAGCAGAAAAAAAAGCAAAATGCTTCAAAATGTCCAATAACCACAAAGCATACCAACAATTCTAGAGCAAATACTCCACACAAATCGAAGCCTAACACAGTACTACAAAACCAAATTACTAAAGAGTAGACTTGAAGACTCAGTATATTAGACACAGCAGTTCAGCATTCTTTCCAACAATGATGTCAAAAAAATACCTTCAAGTTTACTTGAATCACATCATCAAAATGATCTTCTTTCATTTTCAAGAATAAACTATCACGAGTTATACCAGCGCAATTCACAAGCACATCACTTGGGCCATTGTAATTCTCCTTGAAACAAAAAAAAGTGCAATCAACCACAACAATCCTTGAAACCAAAAAGATAATTTAGTAAACCACTAATGAGTAATAAGCAATTAGATCAGAGGTACTTGCACCACGTCAGAAAATTTGGTGAAAAAAACTTCTGACATAGACATGTCCTCTTTTAAATTTGATTTTGGTAGTTTGGCTGTATAAAGCATTATGCGCAAAAGGAAAAATTTATTACACTGAAAATGGTTAATAATCAAATGTTCATGTATTGCATATTGTAAAGATAACCATAGGCAATTCTGAGTGGAAAAATAGTTTATCATGGAATTCTTGGTGTTATCAAGGCTTTGGTGCAGTACAAAGCATGTAAATACATGACTTTACTAAAAGTAATACTCACTTTAATACAAGTGAAAAGCTTTTGGACAAAATCTGGAGAAGACACATCCCCGCAATCAAATAAATGATCTTTTCCATAATTACAAGTTATCTCTTTATAAGTTTGTCTTAGTTTTTGTTGATTACGATCAACAAGAATCAAATTGGCTCCTTCAGATGCAAATCTGGCACATATGGCACTTCCAATGCCACTAGCAGCACCTAAAAGCATGCAATAAACATATTAATGCGTAATATTTGGAAATTTTTACGTTTAGTGACCAACATACAAAATAATCTTCAGTCTTAGATCTATGAAAGCAATTTGTATCTAAAAATCTAGTATTATGCTAGATCTAAGATAGATAAAACAATGTACAAACTTTTTTCAGTTTAAAATACTGAAATTTTTTTTGAAGACAGCTAAAAACTAAAAAAAACTTTTTTAAATACTACAATTAAAACATCGAATTGAAAGTGGTAAAACAAACAAAATTTGGTGTCTTCTAATTGCAGTAGTATGTAGAAATGATCAAACGATTGATTAGGTACCGGTATATAGCCTACCCAATTCAGAATTTATCACGCAAGATAATGAAATGGTGATTTTAGAATTTGATAATTTAATAATCAGTATTGACAAAAAAGCAGAGCTCTGTTTTCGAGATGAAAATGAAACATTCTATTTTCGAGACGTTTTGACTTAAGCTAAAGTCATCATCTATCTTATTCAAATTGATTCTATTTGAATAAGATTGATAATGACTTCAGCCTGTTTGCTTCTATTTGAGTAAGATTGATAATGACTTTAGTTTGAGTCAAAACATCTTGTAAATAGAAAGTTTCATTTTATCTTGGCTCTGGTTTTTTGTCAAAGCTCTTCACCTTGTACCGTTATTCTGCTCCTAATTATCAGTAGCCTACCATACTTTCACTAACCTGCTAACAGACTAATATATACTATTAAAATGCTTAGTCTGTGTTGTAGGCTATCATCTGTTCTAAATGTTTAATCAGTTTCAGTTTAACGCAGTAGGCTACTTTAATTAAATCAATGTAATCACATCACACCTGTAATTACAGCAATTTTTCCAGCTATCCTTGAGCTTGAAGTCATGGCTCAAAGCAAACCGACATGAAATATCTTTTGATAAAATAACTTGCAAGTTTGCAGCTTTGCAACTGAAAGCAGCTGATTCTATGTCTATTTTAGAAAACTTGCGCCAGATTATTCACACATGCAGTAAATCCAACAGTCCAGTTTACTGCAAACAGACAGGGAGAATTATTCATTAGTCTGTAGGCCAAGTAGAGTGCAGAGTGATCAGAAACAAAATTACTCAAGCCAATAGGCTACTGAAACAGGAAAAACTAGGTAGCCTAGTAGAAAAAAAACAACATCATAATCAAAACCTAAGACTGCAAAGTGACCATAATCAGCCTATTTTAAAAGTTAGTTTGTTTTTGCTGTGTAGTCACTAAGTAACTGACGAAGTTAGCCAGTATGTTTCCGCCGAACAGCCAGCAAGAATGTGCCCAGTCAGCCAGAAAGTCTATCCATGTCTGACTCTGATGTTCTACTTCCAGCTTCAGACTTGAGCTACAGACCAGAGCTAATCTCAACAATATCAAGTTCTGCATTACCGATAATGCATTCATATTTGGAGCAGAAGGTTTGAGATTCAAATCTTGGGTTGGTCAAATCGAACGCAGTGTTGCCAAAGGCTCCTACTGCTGCGACATTTCTCCAAGAATCAAAAGGAGCTCAGTTGTTTGCAGGCACAATGGCACGAAGATAGACCCCACCGACTCATTACCTATACACTTCGGCGTAATACAGAAAATATAATGATAGATTTGATTTTTAATTCGAACCCACAGCCCAAGAAATCTGAAATGAGAAGTTACGTCAGTCTCACAATTTACGGTCAGTTTGTTCAGGCCAGGAACCAAAGGTTCTTTAATCCAAGGTGCTTCCTGATATTTAATCCAAGGTGCTTAGTAGACTTGGTGATCATTTTAGCCTACTGCATAGCGCCCATCTTGTTAGCAGTCAAGCTTCTACTGTTACCTACAAGTCTAGTGTCACGGTGCCGCAATTACCAGAGGTGGAGTCCTCGAGGACGTCCTTGGCCTCAAGGACGTCCTCGAGGACACATTTTGAAGTCCTTGGCCTTGGCCTCGAGGCTTCAAGTCCTCGAAAATTGGCCTGTCCTCGGCTCGAGGACAGCACTATTTTTTGAATTGTTAAAATTTTTTTGGAAAACGTTTTTTTGTGGAGATCGCTTGAAAAATTTTTGTGAAGACCTTTTTTTTTGGAGAGCACTTGCGCTTGTGTCCTTAATTGGCCTTGGCCTCGAGCATTCCTGTCCTTGGCCTCGAGAGTGTCTGTCCTCGGAAAGGCTGTCCTTGGTCTTGGCCTCGGATTTTTTTTGTGTCCTTGGCCTTGGCCTCGAGCCTTGTGTCCTCGACTCCACCTCTAGCAATTACCGCATGGATCCTGCAATAATTGGTGGTCTCAGCATTGTCTTGATATAAAAACAATGGTCTCAGCAGCAGCTGTAGCAGCATTGCTCCACAGCGCCCACTAACGGTTATTGCAGCATTATTGCAAACCCCGCTCAAGTTCAACGAAAAATTGCTGCAACCAGGGTGTCGAACCGAACCTGAACCGTAAACCCGAATGAACCGTTTCATTTTGGTGAACCCGAACCGAACCTGAACCAGAAAAATTTTACTTCAGTGAACCTGAACCAAAGCTGAACCCACAAAAGTGTGCTCAAGTGAACCCAAACCGAACCTGAACCCCTTACAAAAGTAAAAATATATTTTTCCATATCTGGATGCCGCTGGCGCTGGTACACGCACATTAAGAGCAGTGGTGATCATCAACAGGATCAGCAATTTCTCTTTTTTTTTCTGGACGAAACGAGTAACGACAGTTAAATTTAATTTAAGTCAATGAACCCAAACCGAACCTAAACCAGTAATATTTTACTTGAGTGAACCTGAACCAAACCTGAACCTTGAAAATGGTGCTCAAGTGAACCCGAACCAAACCTAAACCGCTAAAATATTTTGAGCAGGAGCTAAACCTGAACCCGAACCGTTATTTGAAACGATTCGACACCCTGGCTGCAACTGTAACCGCTGCAACTTGAAAATTGTTACAATTGTACATGCTACAATCGCAAACACAGCAAATAGCTGCGGTTGATTGAACGCAGGCCCACATGGGCCCAGGTGCCCACATAACTGAAATTTCCTCGTTCGCATGAACAACCAAATTTTTTTAATAATAACAACAATAAATGCAATTTATATCCCCCTTGAGATACACCAACAAGTGTCAATGCATCTGACTAAGGGGCCATAGTAACATTCAAATAGCTTTACAGAAATAAAATCAAAACACAACAGAAATACTAATTCTACAGCAAAAAGTAGCAAAATACTGGCATCAAACAGTTGTAATATCCCTCTTCCTTTCTTCTTCTTTCTTCATTGCCCGCTTTTCCGTGAGGGTTGCGGGGGCAGTAGCTCAACATTGAGCCGCCACACCTCACGGTCTTCCATCACCTCCATCCTTTCGCTTGGGCGAAGTCCCAAGCGATTCCATCCAAGATCCTCAATGTAATGGGTCCATCTAGTTCTAGGTCGTCCGACTGGTCTTCTCCCATTTGCTTTGGCATGTAAAGCTTGTTTGGGTAGTCTTTCCTGAGGCATTCTGCTTACATGGCCAAACCACCTAAGCTGAGATCTTTCAATTCGGAGAAGTAACGGCTCGATGTTAAGAGATTTTCGAATTCCAGAGCTACGCACCTTGTTAAACAGTGTAACTCCTTCGATTCTTCGTAAAAACCTCATTTCGGACGCTTGCACTTGTGATCGCATTTTTTCGCTCATTACCCAAGATTCATGACCATACGTGAGAATGGGGACAAAAACTGCTTTGAAAATTGAGAGTTTTTCCTTTTTTGACAATTCTCGTTTCATGACAACCGAGTAGTGCAAAGCTCGCATTACTGCACTATAGCCTTGCCTATTCGGGTATCGAGTTCTTCGTCTTGCCTTCCGTCACTCGTAAATGCAACCCCAAGATACTTGAACTTCTCTACCTGCTTCAGTGTCGCTCCATTCACTTGTAATACGCACTGATCAGGGTTTCTTGAAAGATGAAGTACCTCAGTTTTGGCCGTGCTTATTTTCATTCCGGCGGTGTTGCATGCATCTGCAAAGCTATTTAACCCTTTATTGCCATAATTTTCATTAAAAAAAAAAAAGTTGTGTTTTTGCTTTTCATTCTTACAGTAAAATGCTTGAAGAAACAACCAAAAAAAGCGATTTTCTAAAGTAACCACAATTAAAAAATTATTTGGAATGTTACAAATACGCTGAAACTCGCAGAATTGCGAGGGAATTGCAAATCATTACATACAACGCATAAATTTGAAACGTGACAAATTTGGTGAGTTGGGCGGTAAAGGGTTAATGCGCGCTGGAGGCCAGATTCTGTGGAAGAAAACAGAACCAAAACATCTGCGAATAGCAGACGACTAATTTTGCAAATTCCAATCGTGGCACACTCATCAGCTTGGCTGTATTTGTCGATCCAATTCATGTAAACAATGAAAAGGAGAGGTGACAAAACGCACCCTTGCCAGAGTCCAACGCCCACATGGAACGGCTTTGATTGCTTGCCATTTACCCGAACACAAACCTCCGGTCTGCAGTAGAATGACTTAATAGCGCGTAACAATTGACCATCAACGCCATACTCCTGCAAAACCTTCCAAAGTTTATCCCGAGGAACTCGGTCATATGCTTTTTCAAGATCGACAAAGCATGCAAAGAGATCTTTGCCATACTCCCAAGATTTCTCGAAGATTTGCTTCAGAGTGAAGATTTGGTCCGTGGTGCTGCGACCGGACGAAAACCGCACTGACCATCTTCCAGTTTTGATTCCACTATTTCTCGGCATTTCCTTTCAAGGCATTTGGCATATACTTTCCCTGGCAAACTAAAGAGTGATATCCCTCTGTAGTTTGTACTGGTAATATCCTTAAAGGCTAAATTAAAATAATATGCTTTTAGACGTTTCTTGAAAAGGGCAAAGTTTCAATTTCACGCAGATATATTGGCAACGAATTCCATACGAATTTTAAGAGGCGCTACGAAACGAAATACCTGCTAAAGGCAAGAAGTTATTTTTGCACGTGCATCTGAAGCTCTGAGAGCTCGATAACGTCATTTTCGCTCGCTAAGTTGCTTGCATCGATTGCGAGATACAACTCCAGTACAAAAACGTCACATTTTCCTCGCCAACTTAACGACAATTTTGAAGCACTGTTTAAGTTTAAACGCATGAAAAATCTTTTTTGGTTCAGAAATTTAATGGCGAAATGTTGAAAACTTCTAACTAAAGCGAATTTTTGCTGAAAATTAATTAAAATTGTCGCTGTGTTTGCTATTAGACTGCTCATAAGAAAGTGAATTGCACTGAGACCCATTTGCTGTTTCGACTGATGAAGAAATATTGAGTAGCGCCAGTAGACAAAATCAGCAATATACTCTTTTTATAAGAACAATTTTCTGAGAACACGAGGCTCATTTTGCTCAAAATTTAAGAACAAATTAAAAACAATGCCAGCCTCGGCCGTAAAATAAACCAAAAACAAACAAAAAAAAATCAAATCAATGAAAGAAACAAAATTTTGTACTGATTAAAACGATCAAATTTTAGTGATTTTTTGTGTTTGCAAGCAAAATCGCAACTGTTCCAAGGTTTAGAGCGCTGTTGTTCTACCTGAGCAATTGAGAGTATTTTTTGACTGTTGTTCAACTTAAAAAAGCTTGCTTTTTTTCTTTTGCAACTTTACAATGCTGCAAAAGCAGAAAAAAAGCCTTCACTTCAGCAGACTGAGCAATAGGAATTAAGGATTAAATAGTGCCACAAACATGGGCGCTAAAATTGACATTGATGCTTTCAAAATCTTTAAAAAATCAAGGAACAAATGAGGCTGAAAATCGGCAAAAAATTAAAAACAGCTAGTCTCAACTCAAGATCTACTGGTTCTAAAAAAGAAGAGTGTACTTCGACTTCTTCACTTTTGAAAAATTTTGAAACCTCAAATTACTGTAGATATATAAGTCTACCCACCAACAACGTCAAGGGCCTTAATGTCAATTAAAAACATGTAGTATAGAAAAAGTTGTCCATATGTCCTTGAGCCCTTATGTCTGCTGTGCTCTTATGTCCTGCGCCCTTGTGTCTGCTCTCTTATGTCGGGTTTTGTACAGAGAATACAACAATCCTATAAGCGACGACACAGTAAATAAATTTAGGGATGAGTTGAACCCAACCCATACTGAACGACGTCACCCCTACGGCCTACACCCATAAACAAATCTCATCGCATTATAGGCGAATTAGAAAAATGGCCCTAAAAGTTATTGGGGGGGACATCTTCCCCCAGTCAGCCAGTCCTCCACTTGGCGCAGCCTTTGGCTAAATCAGCAACAACCAGGGCTCACGTGACAGAATATGCACAGAGCTGGACAGGCTGTTTCGAGCTTTTAGCTATCATCGGCAGCCATCAGCTTCTCTACTCAAAGGTATTCCCCTGCTGGACAAGACTCTTGGCCGAACTGGACAAACCTTATTGGCTTGCACAGTGGTAGAGGCTTCTGATTTCCCAGGAGTCGACCACGAAGGACGTCAAGCTTTTCGGTTATGATTTCCGTGGTCACACAGAGGGGAACCCTTGTAGTAGAGATAGCCTATGGCTGTCCTTACTACAAGGGTCCAGCGATTTTTCACTTTTTTTAAGTACCACAAGTGAAAAATTGTTTATTCCCTAGAAACCCTCTGCCACTGTGCAAGCCAACAAGGTATGCTTACTTCGGTCAAGAGTCTTGTCCAGGTGGGCAATACCTTTGATTAGACAAGCTGAAGGCTACCGACGAAACCTGAAAGCTCGAAACAGCGCTGTCCAGCTCTGTGCATCTTATGACTTGAGCTGCTTCGTGGCTGCTGGGTTGGTGGTTGATATGGCCACCTACCTGCCAGTGGAAGTCGTTCTGATTTCCCAGGAGTCGACCACGAAGGACGTCAAACTTTTCTGTTATGACAGAACATGTTAGCGAGCTTGTAAACGCCATTCTCGCTCGCTAAAGGCGCTAACGAATAAAAAAATTTCGGAGACAAACTGCCATTTTTCGAAGCACGAAACTGTTGGTGCAGATTGCAGAATTACGTCTCTGCGCCCTTATGTCTGTTCGCCCATATGTCCTTGTGCCCTTATGTCCTTGTGCCCTTATGTCCTTGCGCCCTTATGTCTGTGCCCTAATGTCCTGCGCTCTTATGTCTGCGTCCTTATGTCGTAGATCATCTCTGTAGATATTTAAAGTTTAGCAAATATACCTGTGCATAATTAATTTGGCAGCTCGTTCAAGTAAGGTTGCTTTCGCGACAAAATGAACCGGAAACTCTTGGCTACTGTGGTGATTTTGCATGGTATTCTAGTTGGAACGACCGACGCACGCGTCGCGAGTTTGGAACGACTGACGCTCGCGTCGCGTGTTCCATTGTTTTCACTCGGCCATTTTCCAACTTACGAGTGCGAAATTTAGACTTTTGCTTATAACTCAAGAACGGTTTGGTCTAGCTTCATGAAATTTTGACAGCAGTTTGAGATTAATGAGTTATACGTTTGTACCAAATTTTGAGACAATAGGTCACGTGACTTTGGTTTTAGAATCCAAAAACCGCCCCACAAGTTTGGCGTAAAAAGCGGTCTCAGTCAAAAACGGCTTAAGTACAGCAAAAAATATTTCACATGGTTGTATGTCTTAAGACAGCTTTTCATCCCAACCAATCCACTTTTGGCCGCGATGAGGTTTATTTATTTATTTTTTTTTTTTTTCTTCCTAATTTTTGTACGCTCTTGTTCTCCTAAACCACAAAACATCGAAATCTAATTTTTGTGAGAAGTTGTTGAGCTGCAAAAGCAATTATTTTTCCCGAAATTTTTTGGAGCAACTCCACCGGGGACCCCCCAAAATGGGGCCACAAAAAATCAATTTTTTTAACGACTCAAGCTAGAGTGCTACGTTTTGCTGATATCAGTAGATATTTAACAGGCAAATATTTTGATTTAGTTTGGGGGTGCCCCCCCCGGAGACCCCCCCAAATGGACCCCCAAAAAATCAATTTTTTGAATTTCTCAACTTAGGGTGCTAGTCTGTTTTGATATCAGCAAATATTTAACACACAAATATTTTGACATAGTTTGGGGGTGCCCCCCCCAGGAGACCCCCCCAAATGGACCCCCAAAAATCAATTTTTTGAACGGCTTAACTTAGGGTGCCAGTGTTTTATGATATCAGGACATAGATGGGCATGTTAATGCAAAACGTTAGCTTCGTTAACCACTAGATCGTTAACAAACTCCACATCTCCGTTAACATTAATCCGTTATTTTGAGCTTTAATTAACGGAAGTTAATAAAGTCCGTTAATTTGTAAACATTTTGCGTGTAATTTACATTTCGTTTTATTCACTCGCTTCTGGAGCACGTATTGACGCTGTTGAGCTGATTGTAAGGAAATATTTATTGCTATGGTGGTCTTTTTGTGTTTTGAAAGATACATTTTACAATTTAATCTAATTTCAAGATAAAAACAAGTTCAAATGCACAACGAATTTTTTCGATTTTCCGATCGCAGATTCGTTAATCGTTAATCCGTTAATAACGAAGCTAGCTTTTTCATTAACTCGTTAATCCGTTAAAAAGTTTTTTCATGTTAACGGACTAAATTAACGTCCGTTAAGTGCTATTAACGAACTAAAGTAACTTCCGTTAAGTTATGTTAACTTCCGTTAAGGTTTTTATATTAACGGTAGTTACTTTAGTTCGTTAACAGCACTTAACGGAAGTTAATTTAGTCCGTTAACATGAAAAAACTTTTTAACGGATTAACGAGTTAATGAAAAAGCTAGCTTCGTTATTAACGGATTAACGATTAACGGACTTGTGCCCATCTATGTATCAGAAGATATTTAACTGACAATATTTTGACTCTACTTTTCTGGAGGTTCCATAATCAGATATTTTTGAATAATTGCTGATTTTTGCGGTAGACAAAAAGCACTTTCGAGCGTCACAGCATTAGCTATGCGTCGGTCGTTCACTGGATTTGCTGGCAAACTCCCATCTAGTTGGGCTTTAAGCTTTGCAGAATTCTTCAAAAGCTTGCTGGTATGAAAAGGCGTTAGCAGTCTTATTAAGAAGCACCAATTTCGCTGTGTTATGTTTGTATAATGTGCACAGTAACATACCAAGGGAAGTGGAAGCGGCAATTTTTGAATCGCTTCCGCTTCCACCCTAAGCGCTTCGGCATTCACCCCTTGATGACGTAGTTTTGTTAAAATTTTTTTGATCTTGAAAATTTTGGGCCAAAATTTTTTCCAGGTAAATCATTTACGTAATTGTATTCAGTGGTTTGTCATCGCAAGGATCTGTGCATGGGCGTAGTCATGAATTCAAATTTGGAGCGGCCCTAAAGCTAAAAGTCTAATCACATGGTCGTTATGTTTCAGCTGATGCAATTTTCTCTGAACGCGTTCGTCCAGAAGTTCAAAGTAATGAGCAATTATTTGAAGTCTAGGGACGGATTTTCAGCGATCGGGATAATAACTTATTTTAAATGCATCTGCGCTGTTAAGCACAAATCTTTACTTAGTTATTACGTAGCCCCTGGACGAAGCTTTCACAAAAAAAAATTGTAGAATTTTTTTTAAAGACTTGTTTGGTAAGTGGTGTGCTCCAAATTTTTGCTAGCAACGTGTATTTTTAGGACAGCAAAAAAAAAAAAACATTGCAAGAAATATGCGGGTATACACAGTAGTATTCCACACCAGAATAATTTTTGTATGTAGCAAAAGGTACTAATAACAATAACTAAGACAAGCATTATAGCATCATGTTTAAAAGCCATACCGTACTAAACTTTGTTTGAAAGACGTTATGATGCTCTCCTCTATTTGCTTTTCAAGAACACATTATCGCAGTGAAAGAAATTAAAACGCTGAAACTGGAAGCTTTGTTTATGTTGATGAATATTGCGTCAGAGTTCTAAACGGACCAGGTCCGAACCCGAAAACTAATTTGAAGTCCAAATCATTCCCGGAAAAAAAGCCGAAAGTTACGTTAGATCTAAAAAATTTACCAATGTTCCAAATTATTTTGATTATATTTTTGTGCATCTAAGACAAAAAGCATGTCTCAGGCCCAAATTAAGCCCGAAATTTTTGTCAACTTTAGGCTCGAACCCTGCCCGAATCCGACCCCAAAAAGCCCGGGCGGACTTACAACTCTGTACTGCGTCATACGAGTATATGGCCCCAGATGTTCAAAAAATGGGCAAGGCCCTATTTTAAAATATTTTTGAGAAAATGGTTAAATTTTACAACTAAAATAGAGAATTTTTGAACACTTGTAGTTTTAAAAATGAGTTGGGTGGCTACATGGTTCGTCTTTGAGTTGATAGGGGTGGGGGTTGCCCCCAATC
Organism: Trididemnum nubilum; assembly: GCA_963965965.1. NCBI lineage: Eukaryota > Metazoa > Chordata > Ascidiacea > Aplousobranchia > Didemnidae > Trididemnum > Trididemnum nubilum. Next base: position 14,711,190 of record OZ014483.1, read on the forward strand.
CAAGTGAACCACAAACCTTTAAAAATGTTTCTTTGCAAATGTTTGCCCATCGAGCATTTACTTTTCGTCTTATGTTTTACAAAAAATTGTATCACATTCAAGTTTTTGACGTTCGATATGAATGGCCAACGTGGAAGCGGTAACCTTTTACTGCTTCCAGCTTCCGCTTCCACATCCCTGAACACAACTCTAATCTTTCAAAAGCATTTACAGTATATGGTACAGGTGTGATATAAAGCATGTCTCACCACTCACCAGATGCAATTTAAATTACCACTACATTCAACTTCTACGTGCATTTACATGATAATGGAAATTAATTGGTTGGTATAGTTTCAATAAAACGAGTCTAAAATCGTACAAACGTTTCATTCGAATTGCGTCAAAAATTGCTATTTTGTCTTAAAATCACAAAAAAATCACCCAGCGGCATTATACTTCGTTCCCATCAAGGGCCTCCGTCAGATAAAGGTTCTGCCCTGAGACTCACGTCTGTAATTTAATAGGCATGCCTCGATTTGCCGCGTAACCAGAAATTTGCTGAAAGGAGTCGGGTTTTGAACCCAAAGCAAAGTTTGTCTGCATCTCACAGATGGAGTACCGTTTTGTGATTATTTGGAAAAGTAGCTATTTTAACGCCACTTTGATGACATTTTTCACGGTTGTAGAGCCATTTGAAAGAACTACTTGAACAAGCTTTTGAAGAACAATCATTTACGAGTACTTACTGTAGTGCTCCTATAGTTATTTGCTTTTTTACTCCCTGCTACTTTTTAACTAAACTATTTTTAATAGGCCTACTATTTTGAATTTTAAACCAAGATTTACGAGTGTTCTTTTTAAAACTCTATTGCAAAAACGCATTTTACTTCACTGTAAATTGTGTTCAAAGTTGTACACTTATAATTTTGAGATTTTTGTGCTTGGTGTAACCGGTCAGTTGGTCAAGCGGTAACGCGTTCGTTTTTGAAGCGAGAGGCGGTAAAATTGAACACAGTGTTGCTTGCCACCGTTGCAACATTTCTTCGAAAGGATCTGTGTTGCCCGGGCGCAATGACGCAGAGATGGGTCCCGCAAACTCGATACAAGCATCGGCGTAATACCATAGTAATTACAACGAGTATAATGACTTGATTTGATTTTGTATTAAGTGTACGTATAATGTCTTGATATACTCGAATGTAGCTAATCAGTTTATTCAATTAAATACTGTATATCGGAATGTTTCGTTTCGTAGTTTGCATCAATTGACCTAGAAAACGTTTTGAAAATCATTTATCTTCTCACACACGAAAGGTTTTCTACTAACTGTTTCGTTGTCTCTCTCTTTTCGTATATCGCGACACATGATTTCGTTTTTTTAATATTATTTTAATTTTATTTTTTGATAGAATTAATATACTGTACGGCAAACCCCGAAGTGCTAGCAAAAATAAGTCCTAGCAGAAAATCTTCTTAATAGTCATTAAAAAGTTATTTAAGTTACAATGTTTTTGATGAAAAGTTGCAAAAAGACCGTACTCGTACTTCAGTTTTTGTTAGAACTGGTGGAGATAATGGGCTGCTGTACCTTCCATTTTTTGCAAAAAATAAATAGTACCACTTTATTTATAAGAACGATCTTTTGAGAGCACAAAGATCATTTTCGATCAAAATTTAATAACGTCAAATTTAGAGCAGTGCCAGGCTCAGCACTCAGTAGGAATAAAATAGTGAAGAATACAGGCTAAAACAACGCTTCATTTACTACGTAATCAGCAGAGTTCTTGCGTTTTTTTCAAAATTTTAATCAAACGAGTAATGTCACTTTATTCTTCGAAAACGTTAAGAACAAACGAGGCTGAAAATTTGTGAAAACAGACAGCCTAACCTGAAATTTACTGGTTCTTATATATAAAAAAAAGATTACGGTATCTCATTTAGTGTGCTGTTTATGTGGCAATGACTCAACTCGCAGCGTATAAGCGTATCTTTAGTTTGCTTTAACCTTATAGTAACTACTCACGAATATTTAGTGACTATATGCTTTAACCAACTGTGGGCTTGTACGCTGAAAGTGGAAAGAGGACGCACCGAACTTCTATTTAAAGTAAACTAAAAATACGCTCGTAAGCTGCCGATTTTACGCCCAATGTATAGACCTGGGCAGGGGCAATTACTATATGCTCTTAGTACAAACAAAAACGTATGAGAAAAAGTCTGCGAAGATTTAATATGCTATGCTTTCTTCGTGAAAATTAATTTCAAATATTCGCTCGAACATTTTTTGTTTTCTGAATTTTTTGTCATCGCCAATTTTGAAAAAAAAATTGTGATATTCTGCAAATGGTCTGATTTTAAAGCCCAATTTTCTTGCGGGAGGTCGTAACATTTGTAAAGAAGAATGCATCTTTGTGTTTTTGCAGCAAAACAACTCTTAAAAGTAATTTCACGCAGCAGTTTTATGTAATATAAGCACTAATGTGTAGAGCAAGGCGGTATTAAGAATGGCATCGAGTGGCTCGGGTGGCACAAACTTAGAGGCCCAAATTCAAGCTATTAAATTTTGCTTGCATTGCAAATGTCATCACTGGAAACCGCACTAAAATTTAATTTTTTTAAATTAATACAGAATTTAGTTTCTTTTTTGAATTGAAATTTGATCTCTTGCTTTTGAAATTGCTTTGATCATTATCGGATCCATCGTTGGACCGTTTGAAGATTCAGGTAGCTTTGAAAAACGCTGTTGTAAAATCGATTCGAACTGTTTTCGTCTCACTCGTTTTAAGAATCAACGCTAAAATAAATTAGTTTTGAAAAATGCGGCACTATATTGTTTTTCAAGACGTTGAAATTTTCACCTAAAGAAAGAAAAAATTTATCACGTGAATAATTTTGATTGGATGATTGTCAAACTTTGTATGCCCGCCATCTAATGATTAATTATGGTAAAATTTGAAGAAAGTAGACAAATTCATTCTCCTGCTGGCTCAAAATAGATTTCCGTGTTTTAATAAAACTAACTTCTAGCGCTGCTGATTGAAATTGAATTGGGTTCTTGCTTTTGCCATGATTGAAAATATTGTCGTCCATGATAGGGGGCAGCGCAGTCAGGATTTTGAAGTAAATGTAGTCAATGACCGAATCACATTCCAAAGGACGAGACAAAAACCGTTTGAATCTATTTTTCAACAGCCTTTTTCAAGGCTACCGAAATCTAACAAGATCCAACAATGAGTCCAATAATAATCAAAGCAATTTTAAAATTTTGTACCACTAAAAGCTGTTCTCTTTCGTTTGTTTTTAATTATTTGTGTTTCTTCTAAGGCTGGCATTGTTCTTAAGTTGTTCTTAAAATTGAGCAAAAGTGAGCCTTGTGTTCTTTGGAAATTGTTCTCATAAAAAAAGTTTGTCTAAAAGTTCTAGCTAGAGAAGTCCTCTCAAAAATCATAATTATGTCATGTCGAAAATGAAAAACGTATCAGTTGTAGCCTCTTTAGCTCAGCCGAAACTTATCACTGATCTCGAACTATAACGTTTGTCACTTCATAATATTTCGTTTGTCAAAAATCACTTGAAATTACGCAGACGTTGTCGGGTGCATATTTCAAAGCAATATATGATTTTTATGACTTTGTACAACAAGTGTCATGCGTAAAATAACAGCACCATACTTGCTTTCTGCTTAAGCTTTGGCTTTTCGCTAACTTTACTATAATTTAAAAAACTAAAGTCAACTTTTGATCGTTTATTGTTTAAAGAGGAATTTGATTTTGGCTATGATTTCTAGATACAGCTACTTGAGCTCTAAGTTTTCACGATTTGCACCAATAAATATATTGTTTAAGTACAAGTGATGTAAACGATCATGTTGTCGAGTCATTAAATCGTGCACAAAAATTATGGACAGAAGATCAACTTATTTGGCTGCGCTTGAAGCAAATCACTATTTGACGGCGGCTGCATGCAGAATCGTACTATTCAGTGTGAAAGATATTTTAAGAACTTGATTATTATTAAGTCCGTTTACTTTTAAAACAGAGAGACAGTTTCTATAGCTTTAAAGTCACAAACTGATAGAAATTGAGGGAAGATATACTGTAATGGCACCAAGACTTGCTGGAAAAATTGCGATTGTTACAGGTAATGAAGGAAGCTAACCGAGGTAACACTATTTGCGCATAAAATAACCTCATCGTATTCTTCAATACATCGAATTATCTAACTCGATGAGACGCGTAATCCTACTGATAGAATTTGAATGAGTAGTTATGTATATGGCGTGTTCGGTGCACAGAGGTCACGTGACTGCACTGTAACCGTCCTTGTGTCTCAAATTAAGAGAGGTCACGTGACTGCACTGTCTCAATAAAAATCATTCAGTGCAAAGCAGGTCACCTGACTCTTAAACAATGCACTGGAAACAAAATGACTTAAAATGCACTGAAACCGTCCTTGTGTTTCAAAATTTTTTTTAAATCGTGGTTCTCAGTCCCCCCTCCCGATGTTAGTAGGAGGTATTAAACTCGCAATTGAGCGCTTGTTACATGTAACCAACTTGTGCTCATTGTCGATTTTTTTTGTCGTTATGAGAACCAGCTTCAATCTTTTGTTGAAGCAGCGTATTGTTTATATAAGACGTGACATATTGTGACGTAGGGCAATCGGTTTTCTCGAAGGTCATGAACTCAAAACTGTCGCACGCTTAATTGAAAAACGATTTTGTAAAACGGTTTCTTTAGTAATCGCGTATTTAGTTAAAATACGCGTTTTTTCCATATCGACTAACAAGGTGCGATGGCCGAGTGGGTTAAGGCGTCGCTCTACTTTTACAGTAACAAACAGGTTCGAATCCCAGTGAAGTCAAAGAACATTCTCGAATGCCGCGGAACCACCAGTTCCGCGAAATTACGTCACTCTAAGAGTAGAACATTCTAGAATGCGGCGGAACCACCAGTTCCGCGAAATTACGTCACTTAAGAGAAGAACATTCTAGAATGCCGCGGAACCACCAGTTCCGCGAAATTACGTCACTCAAGAAACAGAAGACCAGGTTCGAATCCCAGTGAAGTCAAAGAAAATGCTTGATTAACAAGTTAAACGTAGCTTATCTTTTTGTTTGTCGAAATTTTTACAATAATTTCATTTGAACTTCTAAGCTTTAAATTCATTATAAAATTATGAACCAAGATTCTATCCCAGTAATCTTCAACAGTGATTTCATAATAACCTCTTTCATTTATGCTTCCAAATGTTGGTTCTCTAGCAACAACATGAACAACGCAACCATCAATGCTCCCAGCGTATGCTTTGTGTGTTGGATGAAAATAAAACTCACGATTTTCAATGACTAATTTATCATTCATTTTTATTTAACTACAGACAAAATTTTCTTAAGCATAAAAATTACTTAAAGATTATATTTCTATTATAATAAAAATGAACCAACCAAATATTTTAGATCAGGCGGTTCCAGATATTGGAGTTTCTACTTTAAAACCGTCACCCTTTAGAAATTTTCCCCCAACCTTAAAGAAAATAGCTCTTAATGCAGCTGGTAAAGTTCAAAAGCGTATAAATGATTTTGCCGATTGGCTGATGGCTTACATACCACCAACTATTAAAGCAAGTGCTTCAGCAGCATTTCAAAAAATTTTAAATCTTTTTCCTAAAAAGACAATTAAGGTGAAATTACTCAAAACTGCTCTGAAAAACTATGCTAAATCTTATGATGTTGATATTGTTGATCACAGCCCATTGAAACAATTGAATGAAACAGAGAAGGTAGTGCAAGATAAATTACGGTTAGACCTGGTTAAAATGAAAGGATTAAAAGTAACAATTACTCTTAAAATTACATTTGAAAAACAAACAGAAGACAAAGCAGTAACCAAGACAGCTTTTTTTAACAGCAGAGCAATTGTCATCTTAAATAAAGATGATGTGAGTGAAATGCAACAAAATGCATCCAATCAAATAATAAATAAAATTGGAAATTGGCTTAGTGAAGGTTCTGGATGGTCTATATTTTCTGTCGATGGGCACTTCGTTAACATAGCTCAATATACCCCTCTTCATGGATCAAATTATATTACATTACCGGAAGAACTTAGAAATGCTAAGAAAGGACTAATTAACATCAAAAACAAAGACAACGAATGCTTTAGGTGGTGTCATTTAGCTAAAGTATACAGTGAGAAAGTAAAAAGCAATCGCGAAAGAATAAGTCATTACAAAAAATATGTAGACACACTAAATTATGATGGTATAAAGTTTCCAGTGTCTATCAAGCAAATACCAAAAATTGAAGAACAAAATAACATCAGCATTAATGTTATTGGTTATGAAAACAAGCAACGCTTTCCTTTATTTGTGTCTAAAAAGGTGTGTGAAACAACTCTCGATTTGTTATTGATAATGGAAGACGAAAAGCAACATTATGTTTGGATAAAAGACTTTAATAGATTTATGTATAATCAAAGCAAGCACCAACACAGAAAACATTTCTGCAGATATTGTCTTCAATGTTTTAGCAGCGAGGAAATTCTACACAAACACACACCAAACTGCATGATAATAAATGGAAAGCAAGCAATACAAATGCCCAAAAAAGGTAGCTCGGTGAAGTTTAATAACTTTCATAAACAACTACCAGTTCCCTTTGTTATATATGCTGATTTTGAAGCAATAACTCAAAAGATTGACAGCTGTCAGCCAAATGATGAAAAGTCCTACACAGAAAGATACCAAAAACACATCGATTGCGGCTATTCCTACAAGATAGTTTGTTGCTATGACGATAAATTCAGTAGACCAATTCAACTGTATAGAGGTAAAAACGCTGTTTATAAATTTTTGGAAGCTATGTTGGAAGAAGTTGACTATTGTGAAAAAACGAAAAATGAACATTTCAATCAACCTATGGATTTAACGAACAAAGATGAAGAAAACTTTCAAGCAGCTACAAAATGTCACATTTGTAAAAAAGGCTTTTCTGAGGAAGACAAAAGGGTTAGAGATCATTGTCACGTTACAGGAAAATACAGAGGGGCGGCACATAATGAATGTAATAGAAATTTCAGACTTACTCATAAGATACCTGTAATCTTTCATAATTTAAGGGGTTATGATTCACATTTTATTATGCAAGAAATAGGAAAGTTTGAAAAGGATATCAAAGTAATTCCAAACAATCTAGAAAAATACATGGCTTTTTTCTTAGGCAGATATTTAAAATTTATTGATAGCTTCCAATTCATGAGTAGCTCATTAGAAACTCTGGTTAAGAACGTTCCACTTTCTGACTTAAAATACACATCACAAGAATTTCAGGATGAAAAACTAGAACTAATGAAAAGAAAAGGAGTTTATCCCTATGATTATATGAACAGCTTTGATAAGTTTGACGACAGAAACCTCCCATCAAAAAAGGAATTCTATAGTCTTTTAACCGATGAAGATATAAACGATGAGGATTACAAGCATGCTCAGAATGTGTGGACTACTTTCATGTTAGAATCCATGGGACAATACCACGACTTGTACCTTAAATCAGATGTTTTGCTGTTAGCAGATGTATTTGAGAAATTTCGAAAGACTTGTCTTCAATATTACGAATTAGACCCTTGCCATTATTTTACTTCTCCCGGTTTATCATGGGATGCAATGCTTAAAATGACTGAAATAAAACTGGAATTAATGACAGATATTGACAAATTTCTTTTCATTGAAAAAGGTGTGAGAGGGGGAGTTTCATACATTTCTAAAAGATATGCTAAAGCTAACAACAAATACATGAATAATTACGATTCAAAGCAGCCATCAAATTATATTACATATCTTGATGCAAACAATTTATACGGATGGGCAATGAGCCAAAATTTACCAACGGGTGGTTTTAAATGGCTATCAGAAAAAGAAATTGATTTAGCAAATTTACCTAAAGGAAAAGGACTAATACTAGAAGTTGACCTGGACTATCCTGAACACCTTCATGATAGTCACAATGACTATCCACTAGCTCCAGAAAAAATGGAAATTAAACATCACCTCCTTTCAGACTACTGTAAACAATTACAAACTCAGTTTAATATAAAAGTTGAAGGAGTTAAAAAATTAATACCTAATTTAAAACCAAAAAAGAGTTATGTTCTTTATTACAAAAACTTAAAGCAGTATATTGAATTAGGCTTAAAAGTTACAAAAGTACATCGGGTATTAGAATTTAACGAATCACCTTGGTTAAAAAAGTATATTGATTTCAATACAGAAAAGCGAAAAACCGCCAAGTCTGACTTTGAGAAAGATTTTTTTAAACTTATGAACAACTCAGTGTTTGGAAAAACAATTGAAAATCTTCGTAAACGTGTCAATGTTACTCTGATCAACGAACCAGAAAAACTATTAAAGCATTGTGCAAAACCAACCTACGTTAGCAGCAAAATATTTAATAAAAATCTTGTTGCAGTTCATAAAATTAAAGAATCTTTAACCCTAAACCGCCCCGCGTATGTAGGAATGTGTATTCTCGATATTTCAAAAACGTTGATGTATGATTTTCATTATAATTACATTAGAGAGAAATATGGCAAGAATGCAAAACTCTTATTTACAGATACAGATTCAGTAACATATGATATAAAAACAGAAGACGTATACAAAGATTTTTGGGCTGACAAAGACAAATTCGACTTCAGTGGTTACAAAGAAACCTCAGACTTTTATGACCTAAAAAACAAAAAAGTAATTGGAAAGATGAAAGATGAAACCGCAGGTGTGCCAATAGTAGAATTTGTTGGACTTAGATCTAAAATGTACAGCTATGTCACAAATGATGAAAGAGGTTGCAAAACTGCAAAAGGAATTAAAAAAAATGTAGTGAGGAATCTGTTAAAGCACGAAGATTACAAAAACACGCTCTTCAATAATCGTCAAATGTTTCATAAAATGAAATCAATTAGAAGTGAAAACCACAAAATTTTTTCCGTTGAAATCAACAAGAAGTCTCTTTCGTGTTTTGATGATAAACGATATATTTTTTCTAATGGAATTGATAGTTTTGCCTATGGTCATTATTAATTTTAAAAAATATATGCTATTATAAAAAAAAGATGGATGAAAATTGTTGTGAAAATCCTGACATAAAAATTATAAATCGAAATAGAACTTGTATTAACTGTGGTGTAGTTCATCACCCATATTTTGTAAACGACTGGATTGATTATAACCCACGTAATGTTGTCTTACGTAAATCAGTTTACAGTAGAACTGCTTATGTTAAAAATAAATTACAACGTCTTGAATTGTCTGCTGATGAAATACAAGCATTTATGGACATTTGGACAACCGTGGAAAACCAACTACAAAGCTTCACTGGTAAAAGGTTTCCTAAGATAGATTTTTTTATAAATAAAATCTTAGAATATTTAGACATTCCCAAACAACCTTCATACAAAATTAGTGATGCATTACGTAAAAAATATGAAATCATGTGGAAACAAATCGTTTAGCATGTAATTTTTCATAGCTTTCAGAAATTGGTGGACATATATCAGCAACTTGGTCATCAACCATAGCAAGTTCTCTTTCGAAAAACTCGTCAATATCACCAGATCTTAAAAACAATTTTAACTTGTTGAGTAATTTCTGATACGATTGATAAGCATATCTACAAGACTCAGTTTTTTTGGAAAAATTTTTCTGCGTCGTTATTGTCTGTAAAAGAACGCCTGTACCACTAACAGACGCCAAGAAAATCGGATTTAATGTAACAGAACCAACCACGGCCCCAGTTGTAGTAAAAATAACAGATGACAGCTTTAGAGCTAAGTCCATTCTTTTAAATTTTTTAAACATTTTCTTATAACACCAATACTGTTTGTGATAAGTGTGATACAGTTTTGTCAATTCATTCACTTGTTCTTGAGTCAATTTTCTACTAATGTGGTTAAAGTCCATTGTTTATTTTACGATATACAATTACGCTTCTGGTTGATCACCCACTTCAAGCTGTTTAACTTTAATTACAACGCTGCTCATATTCATTGATACCGAAGAATTTGAAGAAACATAGTTGTATTGTATGCGAAACACATCTCGAGAAGGATTAGGAAAAACCATGCAGTTTAAATTAAAACAATCGAATGGGGGTGTTACTGTTGTTTTACATATTTTATCTGTTTCTCCTTGACTAACACGAATTATATCAATATGTAATTTGTCTTCATCGTCATAACTGGTAACTTTCACAAGTCCGCTTACGCTTATTTCGATGTAACTGCTGGTTACCTCATCTCTCAAATGAATACTATCGGATTGCAAAGACAGAAAATCGTTCCCAGCGACAAGAGGTGCACTCACGAAATGTAAATTGTGATCTGTATTAGTACGAACTGAATGAATAGCACTTGATGGAATTGGCCTCGAAGAAGCACCCAAAAATATTTGAAATTTTGGGCGATATATATTTCGTTTAAAATAACGTTTATTTATTGCACTGGTAGGTTCGGAAGGTCTACCTACGTTGAAAATGGTATGATTTTTCATATCTAAGTTTCGTGAAATGGTTACATTATCGTCTTCGGTTTGAATGTGTTGCGTTATTTGGTCAACATAATTTTTGTTTGCTGCTTCACCCGGTGCTGTGGGATCTCGTAAATTTATGATAGTGTGTAATCCTTGTAAGTTAATATTATCTCTCACATTTGTAACTAAATTTTCAACAAATTGTTTAGTTGCCGCATCAGAAGGTAGAATGGGATCAACAAGTCCTCTTAGAATCAATGATTCACCTAATTCAATTGATGCGTTGTTAGGTGGAATATTTTCTATACGAAAGACCCTGTTTGGTAGACGACCAAGTACTTCCACACCATATATTTGAGACCTCTGAATTTGAATTTGAGAGGGCGATACAACATATTGATCATCGTTGTTTATACCTAAAGTAGCCAACCTCGAACCAAACTCAGAGCTTTCGGCAAAGTGGACAATGTTGCTAATTGCATTATCCAAGAATCCTTTATTTACACTATCTGATTCTGTTACAGGATTGGCTAAGTTTGTAATTTTGTGGTTGTTTAAGTTTAAATCACCATACATTATATCTCCTGACTTGGAAACTTTGTGTTCAATACCTACAACCTTAACAGTACTTGAAGATTGACTTCCACTTGTTCCAAATTTTGAAATATTCATTTTGTCCTTCTTTATTATAAATGAATATAATAAACTTTGATAAATATTTAAGTGGGGACAACAAGCAAATCAAACATCATTATCTTCTACCAGATTGCCATTACATGATAGTAGGATCGACAGGGTCAGGAAAAACAAATTTGCTTTTAAACATGGTTCTCAAGTGGATGAATTACGACCTTTGTTGTGTTTATACTGTTAATCCTGAGCAAGATAAGTATCGATTTTTAAAAGAGCAAGGTATTGAAGTGCTAAGCCCTGAAGACTTGCCTCCAGTAGAAGAGCTTGACCCTCAACAAAAAGTAATAGTTTTTGACGACATTAAGCTAGACAACATGAAAAAACTGATGGAATACTTTTCTTTGTCTAGAAACAGAAATTGCAACTGTATTTACCTCACTCAGTCATACTTCAACACTCCGAAGTACATAAGAAGAAACACTAACTGTTTTGTTTTTTTCGGGAACTTAGACAACAAAGATATCAGACACATTACTGACGATCATGCTAAAGGTATAACAAAAGAAGAAATGGAGTCGATTTACCGTGAAGCAACCAAAGATCCTTACAATTTTATGGTGCTGGACAAAACAGCCAAACACCTACCCCTTCGTTACAGAAAATGCTTTGACCATTTTTGGGCTTAAGCTTTATATGCTATATAGTAAACATGCCATTTGTAAATGAAGAAGAGTTGAAAAACAGAAATAAACTTGTAAAGGATTATATTAATAACCGAAAGCTTTTGAAACAAAAGCTGCAAAAAGAAATTGTAGCCAAACAACAACTGCAAAAGTCTGCCTCTGAAGTATTTCGTCCCATTACTAAAACGTTTGAAGAAACTCAGAAAAAAACTGATAAAAGGCAAGACCAACTAATTCAACACATACAGCAACAGCTTGCCATTGAAGATAAACCTCGATCAATTTATACTGTGCATTTTGAGAGTGCTTTCGATAACGAAGAAAAAGAATTGCTTACACAAAACAATTTTGAGACTGATATTGTGGAGCTTGTAAAACGCGGGCCAGGTTACATAAACGCATTGAAAGACAGAGCTAGATTAATCAATCAAAGATTAGGTGGTTTACGAAGAAGACGCGATGCTGATACAGAAGTGATTGATGAGCAAATAAAAACTTTTAAAAAGTACAGAGAAAAATTAAATAAATTATTAGGAGGAATGGAAGTTACCTTTGGAAAAGGGCTTAAAGATCCCAACAAACTTTGTGAAAGACTTAATTTACTAGTAGCAGCCAAACAAGCCGGCAATAATAACAAACGTTTGGATCAAGAAATTGCAAACATTTTGAAAAAACTAAAATTGAACAAATGCATTTCACACTGCGACCACCAAAAATTATTTGACAATATATTAAAATGACATCAATACCACTTTTCTTTGACTCTAGGAAAGGACAAGGAAAATCAGAAGATTTTATAACTAGCTTTAATCCACCGTTGCAACTAGACATTAAAAAAAGTTACGAGATGTCCTTAATCAATGCTCAAATATGGTACTCTTGGCATAACATAACGAGCAGCAATAATAAATTTTTTTATTCACCAGATGGAGTAGCTGCACGACTATTATCGATTCCTCCAGGGAGCTATAATATTGAAGATCTCAATAATGAAATCAAGTACTTGATGGAACAGAGACGTGATGACAAAAATAATATAACTATAACACCAAATTTTAATACATTAAAATCAAGAATTGAACTTAAAAATGATTACATAGTTGATTTTCGAATTCCAAATTCAATAGGTGACGTTTTAGGATTTGGTTCGGCATTTTTGGGTGTAAATGGAATTCATAATAGTCAAAATCCTGTTAATATTACAAATATCAACAGCCTTCAGATTCATTGCAGCTTAATTGATGGAAGTTACATAAACGGAGCGTCTAGTGACTTACTTTATACTCTTAGTCCAAACGTACCACCGGGATATTTGATTCAAGTTGAACCTAAGCAAAACATTTACGTTCCAATCAAAAATTTAAGTCAAATTGATAGTATCCGATTCTCTATAAAAGATCAAGATAACAATTTTGTAAATATGAATAATGAACGAGTGACTTACTATGTTCACCTGAGAGAGATTATGTAGTTTAACTATAAATGTTATCACAAAGAGAAACTAGATTTCATAAAAAGAAAATCATAGGTGGAAGTTTGCTTAAAAATGTTTACGACAAGGTAAGAAACGTAATCAGCACTGGTTCTAAGATTCTTAACAGAATTCCTACTGGAGTGAAGACTGAGATTAAAAAACTAGCTGCACCTTTACTGAAAAAAGCCTTAGAACCCACAAAAAAGACATTAGAACCAGTCTTAGAAAATATACCAATAAACAAGCGTATTATCAATGACAGAGAATTAGAAAATCTCAACGACAGATCGAGAGCTATCCTAAGTAATTTAATTGCTGGATCAGGATTTAAAAATTATATGTCTTAATTATAAAATGACAGAACTAACGAACCCATATTTGCAAATTAAAGAAACAAACTTAGTGGACAATTCAATTACTGAGTTTGAATATGTCGAATACCTTCCGAGAGACTCAAATAATATGAACAAAGATGGTCAGCACATTATTGAAACAAAAGATGAAGATGTTTTTCTTCTACCGCATAAAGCATACCTAGAAATCAGAGGAAAACTTCAAACTAATGCGAATGCTAATTACAATAACAATGACGTAATTTCATTAGTAAATAACGGTTGGTCTTTATTTCAAACTGCGCAATATCAATTAAATAACCAAACTATAGAAAACATAAACCTTTATCTACCTCAAGCATCAACAATACTCAATTTAGTTAGCTTTAGTGATGATTACTCAAGATCAACCGCCTCTAACATGCTGTGGTTTAAAGACACTGGAACTGGTTCCCCATCTCTTAAACAAAATTTTGGTGGTGTAGCTGATGATGCGAATGCAAATGCTGTACGTGATGGTATTAGAGCAATCGTAGAAATATACAACAACAATCTACAAGCAAATATTGGTTTCACCGCAAGACAAAACATTACTACGGGAAATAAGCAAATTACTTTAATGCTTCCTCTTTCCCAAATATTTGGATTTTGTCGTGATATCGATAAGGTTTTTAGGGGTGTTAAACACAGTATAGTCGTGGATAGAGAAACATCTAATAACTATATTTTACGTGCAAATGGTGTTGCTGCTGGTAAGTTTAACATAAGTCATATCTCTTTGTGGATGCCTAAAGTGAAACCAAGTTTAAGAGTTGAATCGGAAATAGATGCTATGTTAGTAAAAGGACATATAAAACAGCTATACTTTGAACAAATGAGAGTGTATCGAACAATGTTTCAGTCAACAGAAACAAGCATGACTTGGAGAATAACAACCCAGCCGGGAACAGAGCTTCCCAGGCATGTGTTTGTTGCGTTTCAATCGAGTGAACGAGATAACAACCAGCAGCTAAATAATATGATTTTTGACAATGCAAACTTAAGACGTATTAGTTGCAGAATAAACAGCATTCAATATCCTGAACGAGAATTTGAATGTAATTTTACTCCACAAAATAGAAATTATTCGCGTTTATACATGAGTTTTCTAGAGGCTGTAAACAAATACCAAGACGCCGACACGGGCTGTCAATTATCAGCTGAAGACTGGGCTAGTTTGTATCCAATTCATCATTTTGATGTTAGTAAACACAATGAACGACTTAAAAACAGCTCGGCAGATATTGAAATAAGGTTTAGTCTTGGTGGTAACTTTAGAAATATTGCAAATAACGCTGACCAAGCTTTCTATGTTTATGCAGTCGTACTTTCTGATAGATACCTTCAGTTAGAAGGACTTTCAGGTCGAATGAATATAATTATCTGAGTATAAATAAAAATGTATGTTAAAATCGGATTAAATTTATCACAATTTCAAAAAGAAAAAATAAAACAAGCTTTTCAAAACAAAACTGGGCTTACACTCACATTTAATAACCACCAGTTACAAGGATCAGACTTTCTTGGTTTAACAAAGACGCAAGTTAACAAAATAAATGATGCTAAAGCAAAAGGTTCAGGTGTTACTTTGAAGCTATCAAAACTACAAATTTCAAAACAGGGTGGTTTTATTGGAACTCTTTTAGCAGGTTTAGCAGGTAGCTTGCTGCCCAGTTTGTTAGGAGGAAAAGGACTTGTGTTACCTGGATCAAAGGGTAAAGGGCTTATGTTGCCTGGAACAAAAAGACAAGGTAGGTCTTATCGCTTCGACGAACCTCAGATTCTCGGAAAAGGTTTAATACTAGGAAAAAATTCTCCTTTCAAAAATGTTCCGATCTTGGGTTTGATTTTATAAAGTCTAATATAAAATGTACCACGATTACTCATTGAACTTGACACAAAATCAAAAGAAAAAAATTGCAAATGCATATAAAAGCAAAACTAGTGTAAGTGTTAGACTAACAAATGCAAGTTTACAGACTAAAGGCAACGTTAGTTTGCAACTGACGAGTCGACAGATAAATAGAATTAACAAATCAAAAGCGTCTGGACACGGTATACAAATAAACTTTAGTAAAACGCAATTGCAAAAACAAGGTGGTTTCTTAAGTAGCTTACTTAATTTAGGAAAACTAGTGTTACCGTTTTTAGCTAAAAAGGTTTTGCCAACTTTAGGATTAGCAGCTGCTTCCGGGGCCATCCAAGGAGCAACTAATAAAGCAGTAAATAAATGAAACCATTAACAAACTTAGACATTGATAAAATCATGATTAAGTGTGACAATTATCGAGGAACATTTAGCAAAGATATGTTACCAAAAGCAATGAATAAAAATGAGTCAGCTGTCGTAAACTTGCAAGATTATTTTGCGGGTAGTGGAACTCATTGGGTTTGTGTTTACAACAAAGAAAAATCAGATAAAGTAGAATACTTTGACAGCTTTGGACTTGTACCCCCAAATGAAGTTGTTAAATATATGAAGACTACAAACAAAAACATTATTTACAATGATGCTCAAATTCAAAATATTAACTCAATTCTTTGTGGTTACTACTGTGTGTATTATATAACAGAGCGAAATAAGGGGAGAACAGCAAACGAACTATTGCTAGATTTTCATGAAAAACCTACACCTTTTAATGAAATGTTTATGAAGTTTTATGTATCATATATTAAAGATGGAAACTTATTGTGTTAGAGAAAAGAAAAAAACTAAATGTGTTCCAGGTTCTGATGAAATTATAAAAGCAAAAGGAAATGGTCGCCTGATGTTACGTTGCATTTGTGCTAGTTGTGGTATTACAAAGCATAGTTTCATTAAAACCAACAAAAAAGGAGGCTTGTTAGACCTTCATGCTGCGATAGGAAAATTACCAAAACCAAAAGGTGGGTTCACTCTTCCAAGTCACAAGTACACTGGGCCATATAATCCTTTGGATAAACAACTTGATTCGAACGACCAACCTTTACCGGGGCAAGAACCTTACAATCAAATAGATGCTATTGCAATGAAACATGATATTTGTTACCGTGATAATGACAATAAAAAAGGTAAACTAAAATGTGATAAAGATATGTTAGACAGTTTATCGCAAACAAAAACGAAAGGTATCCGGGAATCGTTTGATAAAAAGTTAGTACAAGCAGCAATTGGAACTAAATATAAGTTGGGGTTAGGTGCAAAAAACGGGAAAAGGCGTCGTGGCAAACAGAACTAGCTGATGAACTACACAAACCAGTAAAGAAAAAGTTTCTGCGACGCCGAGTTATAAGCAAATCAATTGATGAAATATGGGCGGCTGATTTAGTAGAAATGCAAAAGTTTAGCAAATGGAATAAAGGTTACCGATATTTACTTATGGTGATTGACGTATTTTCTAAATTCGGATGGATAGTTCCTTTGAAAGACAAAACCGGTAAAACTATTGCTAATGCTTTCAAGAAAATCTTCAAAGAAAAAAGAATCCCAAAATTCTTATGGACTGATAAGGGAAAAGAATTTTACAACAAAAATACGAAAAGCCTGTTGGACCAACACAACATTAAATTATATTCAACTGAAAATGAAGAAAAAAGTTCTGTTGTTGAACGCTGGAATCGCACTATCAAAAATAAAATGTGGAAGCAATTTACAAAACAAAGTTCAACTCAGTACTTAGACATGCTACCTGAGATAGTTGATGAGTACAATAACAGCTATCATTCATCCGTGAAAATGACGCCTGTTCAAGCAAGCAAAAAAGAAAATCAAGGAATTGTTTACTATAATTTGTACGCTAAAATTAAACCAATAAAAACAAAAGCAAAATTTAAAGTTGGTGACACAGTTAGACTTTCAAAATACAAGCGAAAACTTTTTGACAAGGGTTTTACTCCAAACTGGACAGAGGAACTGTTTTTAATTTCTAAAGTTTTAAATACCAATCCACACACTTACGAAATCACTGATCTTCGTGGTGATTCAATTTCTGGAACTTTCTATGAACAAGAACTTTTGAAAACGAATCAAACTAAATTCAGAATAGAAAAAGTTGTTCGCAAAGATAATAAAAAGAAATCGGCATTAGTTAAGTGGTCTGGATACAGCAATGATTTTAATAGCTGGATTCCGATTGAAGAATTAGAGCAACTTAAATCTACATATAAATAAAAGATGTTTTGTGGATTTCAACCTTCAAACTTATCAGTTCCAGAAAATATAGAAGATATAAAACAAAAGTGGAATAAACGTGTTTTAACTTACTGTATCACGAACTTAACACCAAAACTTACAGAAGAATCGATACACAAACAAATTGATTCTGCTTTTAAAGTTTGGGATAAACCTACAGCACTTAAATTTAAAAAAGTACAGCCAAATGAGCCATGTGACATAAAAATTAGTTTTTGTGCAAAGGAACATGGCGATGGATTCCCTTTTAAAGGTAAAGGCGGTGTTTTAGCTCATGGATTTTATCCAGGTTCAGGAATTGGGGGTGATTTACATTTCGATGCTGATGAAGATTGGACAGACCAAGAAACACCTCCCAAACACAACTTATTTGTAGTAGCTGTTCATGAAATAGGTCATTGTTTAGGTTTAACCCATTCACAAAGTACAGATTCTATCATGTATCCTACTTATAAACACGAGTGGTCAAAAGTATCAAGTGATGTTCTATCAAAAGAAGACATTGAAAGAATACAAAAGGCGTACGGTAAACCCAAAGTGAAAATATTTGATAGCAATGGCTTTACAATTAAAGTGAAACCTATAGAAAATGACAAAATCAAACTAATTATTGAAAAGAATTAAACGCGACTGAAGCGTAATTATGAGCACAAGTTGGTTACATGTGACAAGCGCTCAATTGCGAGTTTAATACCTCCTACTAACATCGGGAGGGGGGACTGAGAACCACGATTTAAAAAAAAAATTGAAACACAAGGACGGTTTCAGTGCATTTTAAGTCATTTTGTTTCCAGTGCATTTTTTAAGAGTCAGGTGACCTGCTTTGCACTGAATGATTTTTATTGAGACAGTGCAGTCACGTGACCTCTCTTAATTTGAGACACAAGGACGGTTACAGTGCAGTCACGTGACCTCTGTGCACCGAACACGCCATATACATAACTACTGCTGCGCAAGTACCCTCCTCTGTATCAGAGGTGGCAATGGATCCGAACCGGACCCGAATCTTACTGTTTTTTGGCAAATCCGGTTCGTATCTGGATCCAGTT